>JALBCR010002547.1:0-476135 GCA_030710515.1 Abscondita cerata
TATAATTTAACCGCTTAGATTTTGGTGTGGTTAAATGCGGTGGCACCTGGTTTCTTTCGTTATTATGATTTTCATTTTCCTATGTCCATTCCAATTTCTCTCTTTGCCTTTGGAAATAAAATGAAGAGGCGGGAGAAATAAAAAATTTTTGTAGTAATTGTAAAAAATCAGTAGTATTGACGATAACTTGAAGATTTTAAGGAATAAAGCAGAGATTAAAGTATAGGAAATATTTATAGAAGAGAATATGTCAAAGAAAGAGAAAGGTGTACAGATAAATTTAAAACAAGCAGCGAAAATAATACGACAATTGGAAGAAAAAAGTAAAACAAATGGTTTGGTAAAATGTGGGTAGAAAGTGAAAAAGAAGGATGGTTAAAGAGAGCACAATAAAAAAGTGGAATCCAAAAAACTAGAGAAAGAGGGTAGAGATAATGAGAAAAGGGAGAAAATCAAAATGAAGGGGCGGGGTATAAATAAAATCAAATTAAAAACAGAATAGTACTAGATGAAACCCGTGCCCTATCGGACGGAACCAGAAGAAAAAACCCTCGGTAGACCCCCGCCACCCAGACCTCGTCACTAGCCCCTATGCTCCATTCTAAGTCCAACCATATATTTGGCTTTGGCGTAGCACCTATATTGGCCAAGTCTATAGATTTCGGAATATAGCAGGAATAAAAGATAAAAGAAAAGAATTATAATTAAAGTATTACATAAGGGGTTTTTTAATGGTGGAGTTGATGGAGATAAGAATGGCAAGAGAAGAAATGGTAAAAGAAAAGGGGAGATTTGAATGCAAGAATAAGAGATGAGAGTGGGACAATAATAAACGCAAAAGTTAAAATCGGCAAGGAAACGCATTGAGAGATTTGTGATGAAAAAGGATGAACTGTAATAAATATAAATAGGAAAGGGTGAGTAACTTTTATAGGAAAAGAGGAGAATCATAGTCATAGACTACATTAAAGTAAATGACGATAGTAAGGAAGAGATAGAATAGTTGCCAATAGGAGAAGAGGAAGAATCGAACCATCAACCGTTAGAGGTGACTATAAATGGACGAAGGAGAGAAAGAAGAACAAGGAAAAATAACGAAAAAAAGACAAATTTTTAGAAAGGTTATCATAAAGAGGTATTAAAAAATTAATGGAAAAGTAAGAGACTCAAAACAGAAACGAAAGAAATAAATAGGATAGTAAACAAAATGGATGAAGCAACAGAAATAAGGTAAAAAGTAGAAGAAATGGAATATATAAAGAATTAAGAACATGTGTGAAAATTTATTTTCAGAAAGAGGAAAAATGAAATTGTCTAGTGAAGAAGGTAGATAGAGAAAAATGGGAGAAGTATTGCAGGGTGCTATTAGAAGGAAAAATAGGAGAAAGCATAGGAGAGTAAAAGAAATGGAGAAGTAAAAAAAGTGTAGTTGAAACATGCATTACGAAAAGTGAAGAAAGGCAAAGCGGAACGTAAGGGGAAGAATGGAAATACACAGAAAACAGAAAAAAAATATAGAACGGGGAGTAAATATCTGTCAAGTACAAAACGGATGGAATAACGAGATAGAAAATACAGATCCTACGAATGTAGGATACAAGATATATGAGGAAATAATACGAAAAAAGGTATGAATACATTTTTGCAGTATTTATTGACACATACGAATTATAAAAACTTTTGAGTTTTTTATTGAGAATAATAAACGTGTCATGGGCTTCATTGCAGTTGTATTTTGAGAAAAATTGGTTAGTTGGGTTCCTAAACTAACACTCTATCAATATCTAATTCTTCCACCTTTTTTGTGATTTAATTCGTGTGCCCTCTTGATACTGTTTAATTGTCTCCAATATTTTCATTTCAGACGGAGTTTACCGTATACATTGACCTTGTGGCTAAGTACACATAGGAACCACCAAGAGATTAATGGAAACTAGATATAAACAATATCGAGGGAACTGTCTTCTAGGACACACCAAAAAATCAGCGGTAGCCGACCATTCGCATAGTAATGGGATCACAAAATACTCTTCTAGAGCTCTAAGTTACTAGTAGCGCCTAAGGCCTAAGGTTCAACAATAAGTGTTTGTGGGACATGATGACAGTGTTGAGTCTCATCCCCCTGACTGTAACCTTTCATGGCCACATAAATGTACTAGAGAAACTACTAGTTATTTAATGCTCCTGAAACTGTCAGGAGTAAAATTAAGTCTAACGTAGTCGATAAACTCTGATTCATTTTCTTATGAGTTTACTGCCATACTTAAAAAACGTGCCAAATTGAAGAAAAATGTCCGTGCGGCTTAAATTACAACAAGTGTTTTGCGAAGATGAACAATATCGATAGAACACAACTGAACATTTCCATACTACAACACAAATACAGTTTCAATTCAACATCCAAGTACGTATAATTGGGAAAATGCATCAAGAATATCTGCAAGAAGTTCTTCCAGCTACCGTAAACCGGGGCTATATTGCCACCCCGGGGTAACTTTCTCACTGTAAGCTACGTTTTATTTTTTATATACAAAGGGGATAATGTGCGGTGAAAAGTTAAAAAAAATTATGCTTGTTTTATTACAGCTCCAACTAACTAATTAAACCATGAGGACCTACAAAAAAACCCTGGTAGCCGGTCATATGCCAACTATAACAAGGAAAATTTGGAAAAAGCAGTGGAGGCCGTAAGAAGCGGAATGACAAAAAAACTAGCTTTTCAAACCTATGAGATCCCACGCATGACCCTACTTAATAGATGCCTTAGAAGGCACAAGAAGACTGTTGGACATTCGACAGTCCTTAGTAAGGAAAAAGAAGAGTTAATTTCACAAACCTTGTGAGTCGTGGCAGAATGGGGATTTCCCCTAACAAAGCCAGATATAAAGTCGGTTATTAAAAAATACCTTGACAAAAAGGGTGTTGTTATACCTGTATTAAAGAACAATAACCCTGGGGGATGTTATGATTAGTGCTTTTATCAAACGAAACAATTTATCTGTACGAATAGCCTCAAATATCAAAAGATCCCGATCCTCAGTAGACCAACAAGATATTTTGAAGTTTTTTGAAAACATTACCCCTGCATTATTAGAGTCCAGTGGCGATCATATATATAACGGTGACTCTGGTGCTAGAAAGTTCATTGTTCCACGTAACTAGAAAAGGGTTGAACGTGTCCAAAATCATTCCAAGGCATCCATTAGTTTAATGGTCTGCGGTAGTGCCAATGGAGTTTTGCTACCGCTCATGGTGGTATATAAAGCCAATAATATTTATGAAAACTGGAGAAACGGCACCACACCAGGAACTGTTTTCAAAAATAGTACAAGGTGACTGGTTTGATGCTAACTTATTCGAGGTATGGTTTAACAAAATTTTACTTCTACATGTCTTAGCAACAAGAGAACCATTAGATGTGGCGGTATTTGGGCCAATAAAAAAGAAATGGCGTGCGATTCTAGAGAACTAGCGAAAAGAAAGTCAATATCCTGGGTCAATTCCAAAAGAACATTTTAGTGAACAGACTTTGGGTACACATTCATGATACAGTGTCACAAAATTTGATTTCGGGATTTCGCACCACCGGCTTATATCCATGTAACCCACAAGAGGTTTTAAGAAAACTTCCCGATGCTGGTGTTCAGGAAAAAGAAATTGGGAGAATATTAGACGAAAGTTTAGTTGAGTTGTTAAAAGAACATAGGGGAGTACAAAATCCCAAGAAGAAAAAGAAACGAGGAAAGAAAATAGAAGCAGGGCAAAATGTTTCGGTCATCACCTCCTCAGCGGACATCGTAATGAGTAATGTCGATGTTGTTGTCGACGATGATACACAACCATCCACCTCCAGGGAAAAATCTAAGATCCAAACAAATAAATCAAAGTTGGGTGTTAAGTGTAAAGAAAAAGATCTCCCACCAAGACAATCGACACGAAAAAAAGATGATTCAAACAAATGTAACATCTGTAAGTAGTTGTGGAAAAAGTACAGACATCCAGTTGAATGGATAAAATGCTGTAAATGCTAGAAATGGATTTATGGCATCTGTAATAATGACAGTAAAGATTCCTATTTTATTTGTGCTGCATGTGAAGACAGTTCATAAGAGGATCTCTACTGTACAGACGAAGAGGACGAATATATGCCTGATTAACTCTAAACTATTGATTAGTCTCAGTTGAGTTTTCACTATATATTTGATAAATTTATGTTAAGTTAAAATTTATTTTGTTTTTTATGTTATTTTAACATTAAGAATCGGGTAAGGTACGGTGGGGCAAGTGCATCTACGGGGCAAGTGCAGTATTTGCAAATAATTTTTAAATAATCCGCCAAATTGGTCGGCCATCTGTGAATGTTACATTTAGTTAACATATATTCCCTAACTTACCCACTGGAGATAACATGCGACCGTTAGTTCTAAAAATTAAGCATATTAAAACGTTAGTCGTATTTGTGCTTGAGTAACAACGTGATGCATGTTTCGTTTTTTTTTTAATATCCTTCAGGTTGTCTACCACTATGGTTCCGGATGCGCCGCAGCCTAAAATGCTTATTGTGCTTCCTTTGGTTGTTAATCGACGTATCCAAATTCAATACCCTTCACTAATAGATGTAGGTCGTTGGGTGGATACGTATTTAACTCTTTTGGTAGCATTTTGTTGCGCCCAAAAATAAGCTGTCTTCTATTGTCCAGCGTCTTGCAAATGCAAAATAAGTGCAGTACTGTTTCGGAAGCTCTTTCACATAGTCGACAGTTAGTGTCGCCAGTGAATCTTCCGATTTTCCGCAGGTATTCTTTGACGGCCATGGGACCCGTTAGGAGCCCTGCCGTGATTTTTAACTGTTCCCGGCTTAACAATAGTAGTTTAGCCGTTTGCTTTACGTAAGGTTCTGTAATCATACACTTACTATGTATCAGGCCTGGTCTTGATGTCCAGTATGCCTTATGTTCTTTGCGAGTTCATTCGCTGACTGCTAGGCGACTCATCTTTTTTGATATGCCCTAGGATGGTTCTGGTCCAGCGGTTTCTTGCTTGTCAGCTTTGATGTTCTCTACAATGCCCGAATGACCAGGCGTCCAGACAAGAGTTACCTTGTTTTGACCTGCCAGGGTATTGAGTGTGTTAAAACATTCAAAAACCAGTCTAGATGAGGTCTTTTGGCTTAAGAGAGCTCTCAGTATTGCTTGACTGTCAGACTGAATATAGATACGCCTACGACGGTAGTTCTTCTCTATATTAGTTTTTGTACATTCGACGATGGCAAGAACTTCTGCCTGAAAGACAGTCGTTAGGCTGCCTAGAGGGAGGGCATAACCATATGGTCAGACGACATTTGAAGTAGGGATCCTCCAATGTCTGCCAAACGTCTTATATGAGGGGAGTCAGCTTTAATATTGGCTGAAGATAACTGAAGTCTGTATGCCGCCAGCATTGTATCCCCTTTAATATATAAGTGCAAGGTGGTAAGGCCTAACATTGCTTTAAGTGCTGCAGTGGGTGTAGTTTTCAGAGTCCCTGTTATGCTTAGATAGGCAAGTCTTTGAACCTTGCTTAGTCTCAGGATTGTGGTTTCCTGTGTGACCTTTGGCTACCATACATTGGCCGCGTAGGTGATGGCGGGCCTGACCACCCTTGTGTACAACCAGTGTACCATCTCTGGTCTGAGCCCCCATGTCTGTCATACATGCGTCTGATTACCGCTAAGGTAATCTCCGATTTTCGTATGACTTTTGCTATATGTTGGTTCCAGGTAAGCTTGGAGTCAAAGATTACCCCCAAGTATTTTACCTCCCCAGATGTAGCTAGTTCACGCCCATTTAAGAAAAGAGGTCTTAATCCCTCTAATTTCTTTTTGCGTGTAAACGACACTATGGTGGTCTTTTGGGAAGATACTTTCAGCCCTTCCCTCCCACACTATCTGTTCACCACGTTCAGTGCAGATTGCATTTGTCTCTGATCGTGACTGAAAACTTGCCTTCCACTAGAATGACAAGGTCGTCTGCATACCCCAAAGGGAGGTATCCTTCTGTTCTAAGCTTAGTTAACAATCCATCTATGACTAGGTTCCACAACAGAAGAGAAAGTACTCCTCCCTGAGGGCAACCTCCTGCCACCCTGGTTGATAACGTATGTTCAAAAAGCGTTGTGAATACCATCCTTTGTCTTAGCATGCAGTCAATCCACTTACAGCTAATTTCTTCCAGACTACGTCTCCTCAGGGCTGCGGTTATGGAGTCAAAAGATATATTATCAAAAGCGCCTTCTATATCTAAGAAGGCCGCCAACATAATCTGTTTATTTTCCAGAGCATTCTCCGCCCTACTAGTTAGGGTACTAAAAGCTGTCTCTGTAGATCTCCTGGAAGATATGTATGCTGGTCTCGGGATAGAAGGCTGGTCACCAGAATCCCTTCCCTAACATGTCTATCCATAATCGTCTTCATTGTCTTTAGTACGAAATGACATTAGACTAATGGGTCTATAAGCTTTTGCTTGGGAGTAGTCTGCTCTGCCAGTCTTTGGAATAAAAACCATCCTGGTGAGCCGCCACGTCCTCGGTAAGTAGTGTAAGGTTAAGCTAGCCTTAAATGCCTTGCATAGTTTACGCCACAAAAGGTCAGTTCCCTTCTGTAGCATGATGGGTATGATTCCATCCGGACGCGGTGACTTATAGGGCTGAAAAGAGTTTATCGTCCATTTGATCTTTTCAAAAGTTATCACTTCCTTGGCCGTTTGCCAGTCTGCTTTTTGACGGTCTGTTGCCAGTTTCGTCCGGCCCCTGCTTGGCCCAGACTAGTGGTTTACCTTTGTAGAAGATAGACTGATCCGAGAACAACCTCCCTCAGCCCATCAGCACTAAGAGTAAATTTAACTGCCACTATGTCCCGTGAACAGAAGTTAGTTAGCGGCAGTGTTTTTACATGTCTTTTGACAAGTATACAAGTCTTGGGTCTCTCGACTGTTCTGCTATAAATTAGCTCTCCGTCAATACCACCCAGGCCCATGATTTTACCCCTACATACCCAGGGTTCTTAAATGAGAGCAATGTCAGATGCCTCCATTGCTTTACAGAGGGCAGCGAGACCCGCCCTACTGTGCTGCAGGTTCACTTGAATGACTCTCACCATCCTTACCTATTTTTTTGTAGGTTAGCGTTCGAAGTCCGAAATGCACCTTTATTCGCCTTTTTTCCAGAGTGTGGCAGTCTTTATCATTTACGGAGAAGGCCAGTAGTACTCCATCCCTCTCCTCTTTTCGACTGAGGAGGCGCCAATCTACCACTTAAAATCAAGGATTTTGGATATCAATTCGGGTCTTGACCACATCCACATTTGGCGTTCCTGGTACCATACCATCTTGGGCCTCTTGGGAAGTTCCTTTGATTTGACTACCGTTGGCGCAGTTAATCCTTAGAACCCCTGCCGAAAACCAAGCACCTTCGAACTGTGGAGGATTCGCACTTCCCGAAGGAGTGGCGTCCACAGCGGCCGTCAGCTTCTCCTGGATCAGGTCTGATTGAGCCTAATTCACTTGGACATCAGGATGGCGTCTGTCAATCGCCGCCATGTTGGTATTCTTTAGAGCACCGCTGAAGGACACAGTCTGACTCTGCGGTCTCTTGGTCTTCTTTGGTGCTCTTTTTTGAGAGTCGGGCGTTGAGGAGTCTGAGAGGAGCCTCTTTAATGAAGTAGTCACCTCATCCTCCTTCCCCTTGTCTTTCTCAGTATTTCGGTCGTGTCTCGGTTTGGTTTCCGTTCACGTACCGTCTTTTTTCTCGGCTTCTCTCTTCGGCTTCTTCCTTTGAGCCCCAGAGAGTCTGTTTTTGGTTTTGGGCAGGTCCTGCTGCGCCTGGCAACCAAGAGGTCGTCTCCGTAGCACACACAGTCTCCATTGGTGTAATCATATTGTCGTTAGTCTCCATTTTGGTCCCACGAGTGATGGGGAAAGAAAAGTCACCATGTCAGGAGCCCCAACTGACATGGAAGGCTATATTACAACAAGAGGTCGCCCAGTTTCTCGAAGTGGAACCAGTAGGTACTGATCTACTATTCAGTAACCCATTCCCTTAGCTTGGTCCGCCCACCGTGGGATTTAGAATTTATTATTGAGGTTATTTCCTCGCGATTCAGGCGGTAAAGCCCAGATTCCCGCCTTCTCGGTCCGTGAGACTTGTCCACCGTCAGCACGAGTCAGCGGTATAACAGTGGTTAACTCTGTCTGGAGCGCCCCATTGGCGTCGTTTAAATTTTGGTGCAAGCCCTAAGCCACGATACAACAGCTGGGCCAAGAAGTTTGGTCCGCGGTCAGTGCTTTCACGTGCTACCAGTTAAGGTTTTCTGTCCTCAACGAGCATATTTATCACACCCACTAATATTGTAATCCATTTTGGTCATCTCAACAGGCCATTCCTCTATCCGCCACCTGAGGACGCGCCCGATAGGGGTTACTGTCCCCACGGGGCATGTTTCGTTATCTGTATATATCTCTGTTATCTTTTAGGTTTTTGTTGCGATATTTGGTAAGTATATATGTTTCTACGATATAATCATCTTAATAACGTTATTTCTGTTCATATTTATTTGCAATTATGAATTTGTTGATGGGCTGCACTTGCCCCATCAATTTTGTCTGCTGGGGCTAGTGCAGCTTATTTCTATGGGGAAATTGCAGAACATAAAACGCATTTGCCTTGTTCTAGCTCTAATGTTTTCTCTTTTTTTTAGAATAAACTATGGTCCGCAATTATATTCGTCGAAGTAAAAGAGGATGATTATAACCAAGAAACGCTTAAGACGGCTGTAAACAGTGTTAAAAGTGGCATACTAACAGTTTATAGAGCTAGTTTGGTGTTCAATATACCTAAAAATACTGCTATCTGATCATGTTTAAAGGAAGAAGTGACCAGAAAGAGCTCAACCTATAGTAGAAAAAACAGATCTTACTCCTGAAGTTGAGAAATCACTGGTTGATTGTATTTGTATTTTGGAGAAATGGGGATTCGGTTTAAATAGAAAAGAAATCATACAAGTAGTAGCCGATTGTGTCAGAATTAATAAAATTATAACTCAGTTTAAAAATGGAACACCAGGAGAAGACTGGTTTTTAAATTTTAAACGTCTACACAATCTATCTATCAAGACTCCTCAAAGTGTCGTACGACAAGTGGTCCAGGAAAATAAAATACTACTGTTTCAATGTGCTGCAGTGCAAGTGGCGAAAAGACTCCACCGCTAATCATATTTATAGGCAAGCATATATGGGATCAGTGGGTAGCACCACTGGTAGCGAATTCCCGAATACGACATACGCAGCAACTTCTAACGGGTGGATAGAGACTACAGTTTTTAGGAACTATTTTGAAAAAACCTTCATTAAACACCTGTCTTTAGAGCGTCCAGTTTTAGTCGTGTATGACGGTCATGCCACCCACTTAAGGGTAGAAGTTATTAAAACTGCCATTGAAAACAAAATTACAATTTTAAAACTTCCACCGCAGAGGACGTACGAGGAAGAGTCAGAATGGGTCATTTTCTGAAGAGAGTATGAGAAACGCCGTCCGACAAGTGTTAATAATAGAAAATAGAATAAAAATGTCGCTTCGAAAAGCAGCCTCAGAAAATGGCGTATCCTTTCAAACTTTAAGCAGATATGTTAAAAAAGAGTTAAATAAATCAAATTCCAACTTACAAATACAAATGAAGAGTAATTATAAACAGCGTTTGGTTTTTACTGAAAATGAAGAAGAGAAATTAGTTGGTATGTTATTAAGTGCTCAAAATGTGCTATGGTAAAAACCACAAAAGATACACGTGTCTTAGCTTACGAAATGGCTAAAAATGAATTCAAAAAGATACCCGCAACTTGGGAACAGAACAAGACAGCAGGTATTGACTGGCTACATGGATTCCTAAAGACACACAATAATAAGCTAAGCATTCGACAACCTGAAGGATGCGCTCTTGCAAGGGCCTCTTCATTTAACGAGCATAATGTTAATTTATTCTTGACAACCTTCAAAGGACATATGGCCGTTCGGAAAATTTGGATGGTACTCGCATTTAAATATTTGGATGAGACTGGTACGACAACCGCACAAAAACCTAAAAAAGTATTATCATCAAGAGGAACTAAACAAGTGAGTCAACGCACGAGTGGAGAACGTGGTGTATTAATAACAACTTGTTGTGTAATCACTGCTACGGAAAATACACTACCTCCTGTTATGGTGTTTCCCACGAAAAATTTCAAACATCATATGTTCAATGGCGCCCCACCCGGTACTTTAGGCTTAGCAACTCTTTTAGGCTGGATGAATGGGGAACTCTTTCCATCTGTAATGAGACACTTTATTCAATACAGTGGATCTACTAAAGATAATCCAGAATATTGGTTCTAGATAACCATGAGAGCCATCTTACAATTGAAACTCTCAATTTAGCAAAGGAATTCGGTGTTATAATGATAACACAAATACATCGGTATTTGCGTCATTCAAAGCAAATTGCAATACTGCTATAGATTCATGGCTCCTGGCATCATCCTGGGACGCCACTGTCAATTTATGATGTAGCTAGTTGCGTAGGCATTGCATTCGAACGCTCTATGACTCCATCAAATATAAAATCTGGGTTTAGAGTGACGGGTATTTATCCGTTCGATAGACATGTGTTTACAAGTGATGAATTTTTAAGTAGTTCCGTAACTGACAGGGAGATTTTAAATATTACACCAACCATTGAGCAAAATGCCTCAACATCTTCATCTTGTGGAGTTACTTTAGATGAAGCATCTAAAACATCTTTAGTAGAGAACTCAACTGTTACTATTCCTACGCAAGTATTTGTGAGTCCTGAAGTTTTCCAAGAGTATCCAAAAGCGGGAGAACGGAAAATCAAGAATAGCCAGAAGAGCTACTAGTATCATAACTACTAATACTCCTAAAAAAACAAGATTGAAATGAAGTGGATAGAGAAGATAGAAAAAGAACTTCAGAAAAGAAAAAGGCAAGTAGCTACAAACAATATTTAAAGAAATAATAAAATTCTCTACAAAAATGTATCATACAATGAAGATGAAGATGAAGTTGAAGTTGAAGATGATGAAGACAAATAATTGCTTTATGATGATTCTGATGATGATGTTGAAACGCACGTTTGGATCCCGAAGTTGAACCATCAGGATTTGAAGAACTTGATAAAGACCCAGAGCCAAAATGATTTTGTTTTGGTCCAGTTTAATGCAAAAAAGGAGATAGTATTTAACGTATACTATAAATTTGAAATTAATTTTGGCAGTCTAAATATGCCATACAAATATTACCTATATCAACCTAAATTTTACTAGAACAGTTTATTTTTTAGAAAATATTTTTATTTTATAGAGTTTTTTTGGTTATTTTATTCTGTTAAGTTAAAGAATTTTTAAAAAAAACTAACAATGTTTGTAGGCATTTTCTATGTCTCATTCTGGTCCATCCTCTGGGCCACCATGAGACACGATCAAAAATAAACAATTGGGTATTATTTTTAACAGACTACCAATTTATGAATTTTTTTTACTTGTTAGCATTGCTTATAAGCTACTTATATCATAAAAAAGGTTTTGGTTCTCTCTTTTTTTAATAGCTCCAATAATTGAACTTGAATTTTTCCGTCTCATGGTGGCCTACTCTCCCCTTCATGTATCTGAATTGTAAACTTAAAGCGAATACTTTAGAATTAATACACTATTTACAGCCGTGGCATACAAACAGTTTATAGAGCTAGTTTGGTGTACAATATACCTAAAAATACGCTATCTGATCATGTTAAAGTAAGAAGAGACCAGAAGAGCTCAACCTATAGTAGAAAAACAGATCTTACTCCTGAAGTTGCGAAATCACTGGTTGATAGTATTTGTATTTTGGAGAAATGGGGATTCGGTTTAAGTAGAAAAGAAATCATACAAATAGTAGCAGATTGTGTCAGAATTAATAAAATTAAAACTCAGTTTAGCAATGGAACACCAGGAGAAGACTGGTTTTTAAATTTTAAACGTCGACACAATCTATCTATCAAGACTCCTCAAAGTGTTGGCCAAAAGGGATTACCAGCAACTCGTACCACAAGTGGTCCAGGAAAACAAAATACTACTGTTTTAATGTGCTGCAGTGCAAGTGGCCAAAAGACTCCACCGCTAATCATTTTTATAGGCAAGCATATTGGGATGAGTGGATAGCACCACTGGTAGCGAATTCCCGAATACGACATACGCAGCAACTTCTAACGGGTGGATAGAGACTACAGTTTTCAGGAACTATTTTGAACAAACCTTCATTAAAGTAGGTCACCTTTGGTCTTCATTAGAGATAACATGATCGCTGCGCGCTACATCCAGGAGTTTGTAGACCTCCATATTGTACCTTATGTTCAGACCATTTCCAACAGCACATTCCAACAAGACAACGCACGACCTCATGTTGCTAGGGTTTCTTTGGCTCATTTTGAGGCCAATCAAATTGCTTTGTTGCCTTGGCCACCAAGATCTCCCTCTCTCCTCACTCTGCACAAACTCTAGCGGCTTTGCAGCATCAGTTACAGATAGCATGGGATGAGATACCTCAAGAAGAAATCGATCACCTCATTAGAAGTATGCCCAGACGTGTTAATGAGTGCACAAGACATCGTGGTGGAGCAACACATTATTAAGTTTTTGAAGAAGTTAACAGTTTAATTTTTATCAAATTGTGATCGTTTACTAATCTAATTCGTATACACTAGTATACCAAAAATTGTTCAAATAAATTCATTATTACTAGGTGTTCTTCTTTCTATGTCACTTTGTATATTAGTAACTTGTGTTATTTCGGACGAACACCTTATTCTTAAAATTTATAAGTTCCTGTTTCTTGCAAACTTTGATATATTTTTTTTTTTGTGAACTATAAAACATATACCTTATGTTGTATTGCTCTTGTCCCGTTTCCTTATAGGAGTATTGTATCAACATAAAAATGCCTTGTCCGCTCTTGCCCCGTTTTGTTTTGGTGGGGCAAGTGCGCCCAAGTAGTTAAAAATTAAAAAAAATTTAGAGGCCCATCAACAACTTATCAATTCAAATATATTGTATCATGTAGATTATACTTCAAGCTACTAGACTGCCAAGAGACACTTTTTTTAGGCAAACTTAATAAGTATCTTAAACGGTTGTAAAACCAACTATTCATTTTTTGGGTAGCACTTGCCCCATATTATCTTATCATAGTTTCTGTTTCTTAATGCGTTAAATGCGACAATACCAAAATGTATTTATGTTTGTTTTCAATTCATTAATCTGTATCTGCGTTTTATTTAGTTGAAATAAATATTTTGCACATTTTCAATAAGGCAGTGTAGTTTATTTTTAGTGATTTTCATCATTTTACCAATAAAAAAATAATGCCCACCTAGCGACCTACTCCAAAAATGTTGAGGCCATATCTGGGGCTACTCAGTAAGTATAATGTTGTTTTAGAGATTTTACGGTTATTAGAACTTGGTGACAAAGTAGCCCCTTGCCACCTAATAAATACATATATTTTTATTAAATCGTTTATTATAAAATGTTAATTTTTTTCTTTAAAGAATATATTTGAAGGTATCGCTAATTAAACACCATAGCTCGATTAATTATCGAATCAAAATTTTGTTTAGGAAATGTTTACAAAATAAAATTAGAAATAATTTTGATTTAAAAAACGTCTACAAGCAATAACTTTTAAATTAAATCAAAAAACTAAACATGGTTATTTGGGTTGACTGATTATTACTTATTTTTAAATAAATCTAACCTACTAATTATTGTAAGTTATTAAAAAAAATCATTAAACTCTCTATTCATAATATTTAGTCCTTACAAAATGTATATTTTATGACGTTTCATTTTTTCTGTAGTTAATATAAAAAGTGAAAATAAAAACTAAGGCAATTCTTATTGTCAACGTATATATTTAGTTTTTGACAAGAATTTATTACATAATTATAATTAAGATACCAAGTTATAGTTTAAAATTAAATGAAAACTTTTTTTTAAATAAAGGTATTACTATATAAATAAATATAAGAAATCAATAATGGGTGTGACCTCCATTATTATTGATACATTCTTGGAGGCGTCTGCTCATTGACGCTATCAAGGTATCAATATAATTAATATTAATCGTTTCCCATGCGGTATCAATGGCTGCAATTAGTGCATTACGGTTTACTGGTATAAAATTTGGCCCTTGTTGTCTTCGGATAACAGCAAGTATTCGAGCCCAAACATTTTCGATAATGTTAAAATCTGGGCTTTTTGCTGGCCAGGGTAACAGCTCCAAGTTATTTGCTTGTATCCAGTTGCGCACAACCTGCGAAGTATAGGGTTCAATAGCCGCAACGATGAACCACTAAAAGTTTTTAGAATGAAAGGAACTCGTTACGAAAATAATCACATATGTCCTAAAAAACGAAGCGGTTATGTTTCTGTGAATGTGTGGGGTTGGGTTAGCGCGCGGGGTCCAGGAGTTTGTTGGGCTATCGATGGACGTCTTGATTCTGCTGCGTATTTAGATATTTTGGAAACCATTATGAAACCTTCAGTCGAAGTGTTTTATCCAGACGAAGACTATATTTTCCAACAAGTAAGTATTCTTATTTCACTATACTTTCTCCAAAAAATAGTTCGGGATCTGTTGAATTAACATTTTCATAATGAATTTTTGTTGTTAAAACACAACGCCCCTATTCATACTTCCGGGTTGTGCGCAATTGGATACGAGAAAATAACTTGGAGCTGTTACCCTGGCCAGCAAAAAACCCAGATTTTAACATTATCGAAAATGTTTGGGCTCGAATACTTGCTGTTATCCGAAGACAACAAGGGCCAAATTTTATACCAGTAAACCGTAATGCACTAATTGCAGCCATTGATACCGCATGGGAAACGATTAATATTAATTATATTGATACCTTGATAGCGTCAATGAGCAGACGCCTCCAAGAATGTATCAATAATAATGGAGGTCACACCCATTATTGATTTCTTATATTTATTTATATAGTAATACCTTTATTTAAAAAAAAAAGTTTTCATATAATTTTAAACTATAACTTGGTATCTTAATTATAATTATGTAATAAAAAACTAAATATATACGTTGACAATAAGAATTGCCTTAGTTTTTATTTTCACTTTTATATTAACTACAGAAAAAAATGAAACGTCATAAAATATACATTTTGTAAGGACTAAATATTATGAATAGAGAGTTTAATGATTTTTTTAATAACTTACAATAATTAGTAGGTTAGATTTATTTAAAAATAAGTAATAATCAGTCAACCCAAATAACCATGTTTAGTTTTTGATTTAATTTAAAAGTTATTGCTTGTAGACGTTTTTTAAATCAAAATTATTTCTAATTTTATTTTGTAAACATTTCCTAAACAAAATTTTGATTCGATAATTAATCGAGCTATGGTGTTTAATTAGCGATACCTTCAAATATATTCTTTAAAGAAAAAAATTAAGTAAGCAACGTAAATTACCTATTTTCTAAAACGTGCTTAGTGTAATGATTCATTCTACAGTCCTTCTATAAGATAACCCCTGCTGAGACTACCTGCTGTTAGAATTGTACGAATGTATTGAAAAATTCTTAGCCTACTATAGAACCAAACAAAATTTCAATGTCAAAATATTTTATTACTCAACATATTCTCCTCTTAATTGGATACATTTATTACAGCGAACCTGCAACGTCTCTAGACCTTTCAAAAAAATGTTTCTTCTTGCTCTGCAAACCAGACCTCCACAGCTTCTATTACCTCCTTGTTGGAAGAAAATGTACGACCTTTTAAACTTTTTTTCAGTTGAGGAAAGAGGTGATAGTCGGACGGAGCCAAATCGGGTGAATAAGGGAGGTGTTCTAGTAATTCAAACCCTAAATCACAAATATTTTGCATGGCAAAATGAGATTTGTGTGCAGTGGCGTTGTCCTGCAAAAACAAAACACGTTTGGATAGCTTTCCGCGTCTTTTCTCTTTAATATTGTCCCGTAGAGTGGTCAGTAATGTCGAATAGTAATCTCCAGTTATTGTTCTACACTTATCCAAAAAATCAATAATGATTACTCCATGGCAATCAAAAAAAACTGCAGCAGATTTTTGGACACGAAACTTCTTAGGTCTTGGAGAACCAGAGTGTCGCCATTCCATCGATTGTTGCTTTGTTTCTGGATCGTAGAAATGTACCCAAGTCTCATCCATAGTAACAATTCGGTTTAAGAAGTCTACATCGTTTTCAAATGGAGCACAGATCGAACGCGATGCTTCTACCCTTGCACGCTTTTGGTCAACATTCAAACATTTGGGGATCCATTTTGCAGTAATTTTTCTCATGTCCAAATTGACGTGAACCATATGATGAACGCTTTCGTATGAAATATTCAGTGCTTCAGATATCCGTTTTAGCCCAATTCGACGGTCTGATAAAATCATGTCATGAACTGCATCGATATTTTCGGGGACTGACACAGAAACTGGCGTTCCTGATCGGTCATTATCTTCAATGAAAAATTTACCTCTTTTGAAGCTTGCATTCCAATTTTGACGGTCGCATACGAAGGACATTGATCACCAAGGGTAATAAGCATATCTTCGTAAATCTACTTACCTCTTAACCCTTTTAAATACAGGTACTTGATGATGGCTCAATACTCCAATTTTTTGATTTTCACAATTTCAGTGGACATCTTTTTTCATTTAATTTATTGCGTGACTCTGCTTTACTTTTTTGACGTCAAACTTTACACTGACACTTCTAATAAGTTATTGTTCGTTGCTATGGTAACGCAATATTTTGTTTATGCAAGGAACTGGTCTAGGCTAACTAGATATCAATACATCCTCGTAAATGATACCCTTAAGCCCGCTTCACAATGTGCAAACTTTTGTTTACAGAAATTGTGGTGTCCAAGTTTTAAATTTCATGAGTGTACATCCGTCCAGCTTTTCAGAGCGGCAGTGAATAAAACTCGAATCTGTATGATGACAACCAACCTTAATCAGGAGATGGCACACTAAGAAGAGAGTAAAATTTGAGTGGTGAATGAAAAAAAAACGTTAAGTTTAACAAATACATTTATATTTTTTCAAATGCAGTACAAAGAGAATCAGTTCATATAATCTTATTAGAATATATTTAAAATATAAACAATTCCGGTATCTATTATTTACAGTATTTGTACTCTTGAGCAAATACTTGTATTGCGGTTATGATAATAAAAAATTTGTAACTATTGTAATTATGTATATTATTGAGCGTTAGTAACTGTCATATATTGTAATGGCATTTATTGAGGTGGATGAGTTATTGAATTGATTCTCTTGAGTTTTATTACTTTTCTTTTTTTTAAGTATGTGGACGCAAAGTAGTTCGTTTTCAATTTTTTTTTAACACAAATACCATTTTTGAACAATATTTTCCGATTGTCTCACAAAACAATACTTTTTATAAAAAGTCACTTAAAGTAATAAAAAAAACAGTTACACCGGATTAAATGGTACACCCTGTTCGGTAATATCCCAGTCTTTTCGTTCGCATTATACACATTCTACAATTTTCTTCATAAAAATTTGCATCCTTGTTACACAACATTCTAATTAACTAGTTATGGCACTTATACTGTAGTTGTTCTAGTACACCGTCAAACCAAAAAGCACGTTTCCATTTTGGAAATCGCGATTGTGGTTACCAGAAAGACTGGACGACGCGCATTATGGTTAGACCACACAAAAAAGTAATTGATAAAATTTGTTAAAAAATTTAAATACGTAATCCAACGATATAACTACTTATTCTACAAAGTATAAAAGTACAAAAACAAACATTACTTAATAATGTAACACAACTTTATCTTTTTTTTTCAAAATATTCTAATAATATCATTAATGAGTAACAAAATTTTTACCCATCAACTGGGATATCACATCTAACATTTGAAACCACTTACGTACTACATTATGATTTTTTCTCGGTCTCTCGCTCTCACAAAAAAAAATGTAAACCATTTACAACAAGCTTATTTAATAAGAACTATATACGTAAATTGTCTTAAAACCTAATTAAATGCTATCACGCTTTTCAAGTCTTGTAGATCAACAAAATACAAACGACTCTGGTCGTTCTAGAGTGTTAATGCAACAAAATATTGCTTAAAAAAATTAAAAAAAAAAAGAAAGAATGCACACCACTTTTTGAACTACACCGTACTAAAAGTAATCGTATACAGTTTTATATAGATAATCGTTGCGGACATTATGTCATACTTAGTATAGCAACAAGTAAATTTCGAAGAAGAATCACATTATATAAAATATGATATAATGTAGCAAACACAAAACTGTTCGTTTTTGTTAACAGCGTAGATGCATACTTGTAATAAATGTATTAAAAATACGTTGGTCCCCCTCCTCAGTACTCGCAGGTAAGACTGTAAGACAACAAATGCAACACCACAAGTATGCATCATTACAGCCGTACTATATTAATGGTATTTATATACATTCAAAATTTAAATATCTACTATTACTATATGAAAAATACACACGGGTGAGAGAGGAAGGGGAGATCTCAGTCAAATAAAATTAACATCGTCCATTTTGTGCTATACTAAACCCGTCAAAATTCTCTCCATTATTTTGTCGTAAGTTTACATTAAAGAGATCACATATTAGTTTCGTCTAACTACAACAATAGTAATATATATTTACTTACATAAAGTATTTTTGAGATTAAAAGTATTGCCACTAGGTGAACAGGACACAATCTGAATAAAATTTAAAATACTTTTCACATATATTTTATAATATGTACTTACACCCGTCGCTCGCTAGCATTTACAGCAATCGCAATTGTATTGCACACAATTTACAATATTGCTTTTAATTAGAACAAAAATCAATCACAGATCAAAAAACGCGACCAAAATCCAAACAAAATGTTTAGCGTACAAGCGATAGGCCAAAAATCGATGTTTGCTCCATAAAAATCTTGGAATTATCACAGTTATTTTAACCTATATACTGTTTACAAGTGATATGCAGTAGACCAAAACTTAAAAAAAAACCCTTGCTGTAAATACTGTCAGACAACGGTCATGTCCATTTTAAAGCCAGTTATATTACAGTGTAACTCTAGTTACACGTGGTTCATCAGCACCTTGAATTAATCACTCTGCGATATCATAAATCTTTCAATAAATATCATCTAATCAATCTCACTTCGTATAAAAAAAGAAAAACGCTAAGTAACAACCACCGCAAATTCAGTCTTATTACTGGCGTCACCCAATACAGGGAAACTGCCAGCCGGCTGTTAGTCACTGAGCCGGCAATCCGTTAGATGTTTTATAATCCGACGTCGGACCTTGGAATTGTGCCACACTGCTTGGTGGATTAAAGCTTGGAGCGTAGCATTGTGGAAAATATAGCTCCGGTTTTACAACAGTCGTCGGCGTTAAACCCCTCGAAAGAAGACCATTTTGTTTACCACCATCGGATCCGGTAGAGTTTCTGCGCGTTTTAGCCGCGTGCGGATTCATATGATTATCGATGTGTTTTTTAACTTCAGGCTCGGTGGCGAACCGTCGCCTGCAGTTAGGCATCGGACAACAAAAAGGTCTATCGCCTTGGTGGGTGCGCGTATGCTGATCCAATATTGCCTTCTGACGAAAATCTTTGCCACATTGTGCGCACTTGTACGGTTTTTCGCCGGTGTGGATGCGCAAGTGTTGATTTAAAATCGTCCGTTGTCGAAAGTTTCTCCCACAATACACACACCCATATGGCTTTTCGTTAGTATGAATGCGAAGATGTTGCGTCAAATGCGACTGTTGCCTAAACCTCTTGCCGCATTCCGGGCAAGGATACGGTCTCGACTCGATATGTATACAACCGTGTTGCAAAAGAGTCGATTTTTGTTTGAATTCTTTTTGACAAATCGGACAACGTACGTATAAAGGCATCCCCGCCGATCGACCATGTTGTATAACGTCCGGTAATTTACCTGTTTGTCCCTGCTTTAAATATTGCAAAGCGCCAAAATTGGCGGCGGCGCCAAATACCGAATGATTTATACCTTTGGCATCTTTGAAATACGCCGGATACTGCAAATTACCTGCCACACTACCCGGAGAAAAACAACTCGATCTGTCCTGCGGTCCAGCATTGGTATCGCCATCCCCATACGTCGAAGTCACCTCTTCTTTACCTTCGTCTTGAGGAAACGGCACGTCCTGCGGCCACAACGTCGGATTTAACCCGTTCTTAAACACCAAGTGAGGACTGACGTCTGCAAATTGAAAGCATTGTTAGAGTTAGCGTTGACTAATATGCGTTCTTAACAATTTTTTGAACTGTTAAAAATGCAATGTGATTCTACGACTACAGAAGTGTGATGAGTGCTCAATACAGAAAGTTGGGAATCGAATTATTTAAAAAAAGGAGTGCACAGCGACTCTAACTGTTCGAGCCATAAGGCACGGATAGTTAGTAGTTCGTTAAAGCAGGGGCGCTCGCCTTGGTGTGTGCGGACGTGCTGATTGAGGATGGCCTTCTGGCGGAAATGCTTCCCGCACTCTGGGCATTCATATGGCTTCTCACCGGAGTGGATGCGCAGATGCTGATTGAGAATAGCTCGCTGCCTGAAGGTGCGTTCGCAGTATACACAAGCGTAGGGCTTCTCGTTGGCGTGAATGCGAAGATGTTGGGTGAGATGAGACTGTTGCCGGAAACGTTTTCCACACTCTGGACAACCGTAAGGTCTACTATCGGTATGAATACGTTCGTGTTGCAAAAGAGTCGATTTTTGTTTAAAGTCCTTTCCGCAAGTCAGGCACTTGAAAAGACGTAGTTCACCTCCCAAAGCGTTTTTGTTCGGTTTCATTTGGTGCTGTTGTTGTTGCTGTATAACATCTGGTAGGGATGCGGCGCGTAGATCTTGCATGTTGCTGGTGTATTGATCTACCGGTCCTCCGGTGTCTTGTCCCAAAGACGAAAGCATTACGCCGGGTTGTTTTAAATAGTGTAACGCGGAAAAGCTCCCGGCTCCCAACATGTGCGGTGGAACGGGAGGAGGAGCAGCCGGCGGCGGTAGTCTCGAGTACTGATGGTAAGCTGACTGTTGTTGTTGCTGCGAAGGCGGCGGTGGAGGTTGTTGAAGATCGGCGGCGAAACATTGCGACGAAGGTCTTTGTTCTAAATCCAATGTCGGAGGATCGGGCGGGATGTCGTCGTCGCGTGGTTCAGCTTGCGTCGCCGGATAAGGCGAGGGTGCTGGTGACGGCAGGCTCTGATCGCGCGGCGGTACCGAATCAGCTTCGACCCCGAGCGGCACGTTCGGACCGCAAGCTTGTTGAGGACTCGCCGCGCCTGAAGACGTTTGTTGCGGGGCTCCGTAATTGTCGTGCACACCCCATTGAGATTGCGTACGATCCATGCCATCTTTGTATAGTACGTAAGGTGCACCGGTATCTGAAAACCAAAAAAAAAATCAAAAACGTTGCGCGCCAAATTATTTCATGAGAGAAAAAAGGGTTCGAATTGTACATGTGTTGCTAGTTACACGAAATTTGAAAGCATTACGACTTCCGACAATGCACCATATTGTTCTCGTTATCACAAAGAGGAAATTATCATGGGAAGATTTCAGCAGCCCAACGCGATTACGTTCTTGTACGACAAAAAACCGCTAACGACGCAGGTAGAATTTGAATCTCATTAAGTGGTGGGAGCAATATTCATGAGTCATCTCTCGCAGACTCAACAACAAAGCCCTCTCGGCTAATTATAATATAGTCTAGGGTCTCGGGCCGTCTCGCGCCACTAATAAAATCTATAGAATTTATGTAAAAAAAAAAAACATTAATTTATCTTTTTGCCCTTGAGTTGTTAAAACTTCTTACTTAATCTATATTAACCCTTGGACTTGAACCAAACGGTATTGTTTGTTTTGTAATTTTTTCTTATCTTATTTTTTTTTACATAAACAATATTGGTAAATTTTCCCACACCGAAGCAAGCGCTCAAATTATATAGTGTCAAAAATAATTCATAATCTTCACAGGATGGATGTCTTTTTCCAAAAGAATAAAATAATAACGCAATAATAAGTTCACGCGTTACAAAAAAATTTCGAATTTCTTTGTTAATTTGAATTTTTGTCGGATGCGCATTCGTTGCATTGTTTGCATCCTAATAATGCAAGTCGCGGCCATTACTATCAAATTAAGGATACGTCCGAAAGGGTTGAAATCTATGCGTTCTATTTTTAAATTCTATTTAATTTCGACGACGCGAATGAGGAGAATAAAAGAGAATCCGTGCGAATTCGAACAGAGGATGAAGCGATAAACCTCTTCGACGGAGCGACGCGCGTCTCGTACAAATACCCTACCTTGTGAAATGCAATACATAATTTGTCTGGGAACTTTGAGTCCGGCCGCCAGACATGCAGCAAAAGACGCTGAAAAATTGATGGCCATGGCATGGATATAAATACATATAAGTAATGAATCGTCAAATGTTGTTATCACCAGCACTGAACAGACACTTTAATACAAAGGCGGCGTCGAGGGCGGCCGCGGCGTCACCTCACGCACCACATGGCACTCGCACTGGAAACACTGGCCGAGGACGTCCAGGCGCGTTGCACTCACGGATGCAGCCTCCATTTAGGCCGCAACACTCGCAGATCGCTGCTGCATTCAATTTTGCTTTAGATTTTGTACGGTGGCGGGGATCGCACTGGTTCCCGCTGCCGGCTCGACAAGAGACGACCTCATGTTCCGTCGAGACCCGCTCCGATCTCGCGAGATGAAGCGATGTTGCCGACCTTCTTGTCTGGCTGCATCGGTTGTCGCCCCCACCGCCTGCCTGCACCCACCGCATGCACGTGCATCGCGCCGGCCCGCTGCACCCGAATCAATATCACACATTATCACAAAAAACTAGACTTAAAAACCTTTCCACCTTAGAAACTCAGGGTGCGGCGACGGTGGTGCACGACCCCGATGCACTCTGACACAGTTCGCAACCCTCGTCTTCTTACAATAAGGCCATGGAGCACGTCCAACTTTTCGTGTTTGTTGACAAACAACATTCCCGCTCCACGGTTCTGTTTATTGGCGACGATTTCGTATATCACCCAAAATTGCATATTCAAGGTCATAGAAGTGGCAAATAATAATGTAGCCACCACTTTTTTTCTACGAATTGCACCGGTCGTGTTGTGTGGGCGGAATGAACTCGCGTGCCCTTTTTTTTGCTTATGCATCCCATAAAAAACTGCACAATTGTGCAATCATTCTTTAATTATCTAACCCATATGGGGTGTTGTGGTGCATAAACAATCTGGGTAATTCGAAACCAATTAGCAATTTTGGGACTAAGCGAAGCTTTTAATAAAAACTTCTCACGTCAATTCCGTGCATCGACTAGAAAAAAGGTCAAGGCGATGCGGAAGACGTCGCGGCATTACCTAACGTAATTAAACCTTGACCTACTGCAATATCGAAAGATTTATTAAGCGAAATAAAAAAGCAAAAAAGAAAGTGTAAACAAAACGTTAGATGTAATGTAGTGAAAAATACGACGGTCGTTTGTTGTATTGGACCGTCTGTATCACGACGACGAAGTTGTAAACTTACGATCGTCGGCAAACGAAGCGGGGGGCGGAGGGAAGGGATTGCCGACACGCCGCCGTGGCCGCCTCGACCAAGGAGGAACACGAAACCCTTGAGAAGGTCGTGGCAAGATTGCACGGCTCGATTATCATGCATCCATTGAATTATTTAATCGTTGTCGAATTAGAAATTAAAGAAAGCGTTCGCGTGAAGACATCAAATACCATCACCATCGGCAACAGAAGAGTACGTACATAAACCCACTAACAATGCCCAAAAAAAAAAAAAAATTTCGATGTTGCCAAGATTCCCATTACATATTATGATTGGCTACCGCTGCAGCTCTGACGCTGAATGCATGCAACTCACCCGCACCTCTCAACCCTTTCAGCCGCGCCGTGTCTAATGGCCATCAACAGAAAAGATAATTGAAGGCGGATTATTCTGTTGAAGATGTGTGGTCTTTTACAACTGCACGCATACCAACGAGAATATGTTTCAATTTATTTCTGTCACTTCGTATTCGTGCTTGAGTAACCTACCTTGACAATATTTTGGCAAGTTTTGGAAAGCAAGACTCGAATCTGAAATATTTTCGAAAAAATCAAACTGTATTAATTAAATCAATAAACGGTAACAGGAACAATTGAAGTAACCGAAATCGTTTCATTATTTTGTTTCTAATATACAATATGTACCCCTAAGTTGGAATCATATGAAAAACTTTTTATTATTAATTTTAGGAAAAAATGTTATTCTTTATAAAAGTTCTGCATGTTCTGAAATCTAAAATACAGTCATCAAATTTCAAATTTTTTAGTCGTATACGAGGTTTGTCAAAAATATGAATTTTACTCAAGAGTAAAGTACCTTTAAATTTAACAATATTGGAAAATGTTATTAAAAAAAAGTTGAGCAGAATTAAAAACTACGTTTAAATATTGCATTTACATTGATAATATTATTATATTTATTGAACATTTTTGTAAAAAAAAAGTTCAACACCCTGTAGAAATAAAATGACTCACAGCATCGTAAAAGTATATTATAATATTTTAGTCAAATTATCATAAATAATAATAAATAATCACAAGAGATAAATGTTCATTCAAAAGGGGGGGGGGGGGGGGGGGGGGGGGGGGGGGGGGGGGGGGGGGGGGGGGGGGGGGGGGGGGGGGGGGGGGGGGGGGGGGGGGGGGGGGGGGGGGGGGGGGGGGGGGGGGGGGGGGGGGGGGGGGGGGGGGGGGGGGGGGGGGGGGGGGGGGGGGGGGGGGGGGGGGGGGGGGGGGGGGGGGGGGGGGGGGGGGGGGGGGGGGGGGGGGGGGGGGGGGGGGGGGGGGGGGGGGGGGGGGGGGGGGGGGGGGGGGGGGGGGGGGGGGGGGGGGGGGGGGGGGGGGGGGGGGGGGGGGGGGGGGGGGGGGGGGGGGGGGGGGGGGGGGGGGGGGGGGGGGGGGGGGGGGGGGGGGGGGGGGGGGGGGGGGGGGGGGGGGGGGGGGGGGGGGGGGGGGGGGGGGGGGGGGGGGGGGGGGGGGGGGGGGGGGGGGGGGGGGGGGGGGGGGGGGGGGGGGGGGGGGGGGGGGGGGGGGGGGGGGGGGGGGGGGGGGGGGGGGGGGGGGGGGGGGGGGGGGGGGGGGGGGGGGGGGGGGGGGGGGGGGGGGGGGGGGGGGGGGGGGGGGGGGGGGGGGGGGGGGGGGGGGGGGGGGGGGGGGGGGGGGGGTAGAAATATTATTAAAAAACAAAATAAACTTAATTTTTAATGTAAATGGATGTAATTGCATATTTGAACGTAGTTTTTATTTCTGATCAACTTTTTTGATAACATTTTCCGATATTGTTAAATTTAAAGGTACTTTACTTTTGAGTAAAATTCATATTTTTTGACAAACCTCGTATACGACTGAAAAAAATTGATATTTGATGACTGTATTTTAGATTTTAGAACATGCAGAACTTTTTATGAAGAATAACTTTTTTTCTAAAATTAATAATAAAAAAGTTTTTCATATGATTCCAACTTAGGGGGACATATTGTATACAGGGTGTGGCGCGAAGAGTTTTGATTAAAAGTAATGGCGGATAGAGTTATGTTAAAAATCTGAAATTACGAAGCTATAGGTTTTCGATGACGCCGAGTTCAAATATAATATTGTACTTAATGTGGCACTTCCGGTTATACCGGAAGTAGACGTCAACTTTGTTATTTTAAATGGAACCTAGTATTTTTATTTTATTTTCGGATTCTACATGAAATTTTAGATTAAATTTGTGAACAATGTCCTATACCAAAAATGAAGTATTTTCGAGATATTTCGATTTTTTAAAAATTTTAAAAAATCCTAGTCTACATTGAATACCGATATCTCCATTAATTACGAAGCTAGTGACGTGAAATTGTAACTAATAAACAACAAGCGCTTGCGCGTTAACTCCATGTGTCCAACTCATTGATATTTCATACAGAGTGTTTAAAACTTAGCTGCCACCGTGGCCAATTTAAATCATTTATAAGTTGCTTACTTTAAATAGAACACCCTGTATTTTATTACATTTTTCGCTGTATTTTTTTAAGCCAATTCGTTTGGTATCAGTATTCCCTATACCTAAATCCAACAAGTTTTGAGATATTTCATTATCTTTGTTAAAACATAACAACACTTAATTATTTCAACATTAGTAAAGGGTAGGCCATGATTTCCATTATTTAAGGTGATATTTTGATATTTTTTCATAAGTTATTAATTCTGAAAAGTAACCAATAGCCTGAAAGGATTATTAATTATGGATATCATTAAAAACGTTGACTAGGTATTTTGTATTAATTTAATTAGATAACTTACAAACAAAAATAACTAAATGTAATATTAAACAAATAAAGTTTTATAATAAGTGTTCAAAATTAGCTCCATCTACTTCTAAACATTTATGAATTCTTTTCATTAAGCTACGTCTTGTAATTCTGGAAATATGGTCGGGTGTTAGAGAATTAAAAGCAAGTAAGACTCTTTGCATCATATCTTCCTTTGTCGTAACAGGTTTGGAAAATACCTGATTTTTAATGTAACCCCAAATACCAAAATCTAGAGGAGCCAAATCAGGAGAGCGAGCTGGCCAACGAAACGGACCTTGATTGGCAATCCATCAATCATCAAACATGTCGTAAAGATGTTCAGCAACACGCTCAAAGTTATGAGGAGGTGCTCCATCTTGCTGATACCAAGCTGAAGTCGCCCCTCCATTTCTTAAAGTATGTAACGCGGGTCGTATGACTTCTTCTAAAATGTCGCAATATCTTTCACCGTTTATATTTTCATCATAAAATTTTATTGCTAAAATTTTATCGTCTTTTATTGCACAAAAAACATTAAAACTCCAACTATCTTGGAAAGAACGTTCTTTAATAACATTTGGATTTTCATTAGACCAAAAATGGGAATTATGTCGATTAAATAATCCATTTTTGCTAAACTTTGCTTCATCACACCATATAACTTTTTTTATGAACTTTTCCTCCTCTTGGGTCTTCATTAAAAACCATTCACAGAATTGCACCCTTCGAGGAGGATCATCTAATTTTAAGTGCTGCACCAAAGGATACGAAAATGGTTTCCATTTGTGTTTTTTTAAAATGCGATGAATTGTTCTCGTCGACAAAGTAAGATCTCTTTCACAATCTCTAATAGAGGCATTTGGAGAGGCCGTAAAATAACCCAAAACATTAATTTCGTTTATGTCATTGTCCACTAGTGGTTTATTTTATTAATTTGTGTCTTAAATTGACCAAACTGACGGCAGTTTTAAGCAATCTTCTTACAATATCACCAGTTGCATTTGGTCGATTTGGATATCTTTCTGCAAAAACACGACAAGTCCTTTCAAATCTTTGACAGCCATGGCCTACCCTTTACTAATGTTGAAATAATCAAGTGTTGTTATGTTTTAACAAAAATAATGAAATATCTGGAAACTGGTTCTATTTAAAGTAAGCAGCTTATAAATGATTTAAATTGGCCACGGTGGCAGCTAAGTTGTAAACACTCTGTATGAAATATCAATGAGTTGGACACATGGAGTTAACGCGCAAGCGCTTGTTGTTTATTGTTACAATTTCACGTCACTAGCTTCGTAATTAATGGAGATATCGGTATTCAATGTAGACTAGGATTTTTTTCAAAATTTTAAAAAAAATCGAAATATCTCGAAAATACTTCATTTTTGGTATAGGACATTGTTCACAAATTTAATCTAAAATTTCATGTAGAATCCGAAAATAAAATAAAAAATACTAGGTTCCATTTAAAATAACAAAGTTGACGTCTACTTCCGGTATAACCGGAAGTGCCACATTAAGTACAATAATATATTTGAACTCGGCGTCATCGAAAACCTATAGCTTCGTAATTTCAGATTTTTAACATAACTCTATCCGCCATTACTTTTAATCAAAACTCTTCGCGCCACACCCTGTATATTTATAAAGGGTGATTTTTTAGAAGTAACCGATTAGTACTATTTAAAAACTAAATTCCTATAACATCTACTTACATATTTTTAGAACCTGGAAACATTCTCAGACCATAAATATGGATTACTATTTTTCCTAAGTTTGTTGTCACTTCCGACTAGTTTTGTAAATATAAATGGTGATTATTTTGAAGTGATCGGATGCAATAAATTTTGCAACTATGTAATAATCATTGTCGTACAAATTATTAGTAAAGAATTTTATTTTTCTTTTTAAAAAGAAGTTAATTTTAAAAACTTAATTTCTATAATACTAAGATATTTTTTAAGAATTGGAACAATTCTTCTGAGAACATAAATTAAGACATGGTTCTATATTATTAACTAGGTTTGGTTTGACTATTTTTCAAAAGTCTGTCGTCACTTCTTAGAACATAACGTGTGATTTTTAAAATTGTGCCATTAAATGGCGACCTTGAAATTAAGCAATAATCATTAGCTTTCGAATTATTCGTGAAGAATTTACTAAAACCAAATTCTTACAATACTGACCTAATTATGAATTATAACACGCCATTTAATATTATTTAGAAAATTGGAAAATAAACAGGAAAAGATCGCTAACAACTATAGTAATACAACAATTTTGACCAACTGAAATTCCTAAATTTACTAACAACGCCGCTATTCTGTCGGTCATTTGCTAACCAATAGATTTATGTAATATTTCATCCATTTTAAAAAATGTTCTCAACTTATAAAAAAATTTAACGTTTTAGACGAAAATTGATATTGGTCACGTGATTGTTATATCTCAGTAATTCCTTTTATTTGAAACAAAAATGTGTAAAATTAATATTTTTCTAAATAATTAAAAAATTAGAAAATCTGTGTAGATTAACGGTCCTTTTGACTACATAGATTATACCCAAAAACTAATCAGATCTTCGGAATTATAAATAAGGTCCATTGTACAAAGATTCATAAAAATCGAACGGGTGGTTTTCTATTTCTTGTTTAAATACAGATGAACGGACGGTTTTTTTTCGGTTTGGAAACCGTCGCATCTTACTTCATAAGATGTGGAGTAAAAACCACTGATCCGATTTTTATTAAACTTGACATATAGATTTCATTCTGAATATCGCAGATATAATTAGATTTTTGGAATATTTACAAAAATATTTATTTTACACACTTTTCTTCAAATACCTAAAAGTTGTTGGTAATTTAATTGTACCCAACTATTTTTTGTTTAATAAGTCATTACTGAGGCAACCAAGTGACATGAATTGTTTTAACAATATCTTCAAAAATGTTAATTATCCAAAAAATTAAATATTTTTAATTACAAATAATGCTGGTAATTTACCTTAGCTATATAAATTTTTTCTGTGAAAAAAAGTTAATTCGATAGGAAATCGACTTCCGAGTTCATCGGTGCTTTTCTTAGAAATGTACTGTTCAAAAGTTATGATTATTTTTAATTTTCAATGTTAAGTCGATGGAAACTTTTTTAATAGATTTATTGCTATTTTCGTGCTAACCTAACCAAAATAAAATAAACTAACCTAACACGCCTTAACATAACTTAACCTAACTTATTTAAAGTTGAACACCTTTCAAATTATAATAATATTGGTTTCCTCAGATGCTGAGCCTTCAATGAAGGAGGTGCGGTAGTGAAAAGGACATTAAATGCCCATGTTAGTTATTTTGCCAACATTTAAAAAAATTATTTTATAAAAGTATATAATTTTTTTTGCGTTTTAGTGTTTGTTTGAATGTGACAAACCGTTAAAATAACAGTTTTATAGGTTTATTTTAACGGTTGGTATGAATAACTAAAGTGGGCTTTTAATGCCCTTTTCACTACCGCACCACAGGGCTCAGCATCTGAGGGAACCAATATTATTAACCCAACTTAATCCAACCTAACAAATACTTAAGACAAACTAGTGTAACCTAACCTAACATAACTTAAAGAACATAATCTAACCAAAAATAAACTAAAATAAGATAATATTTTTTTAGTTTAGAGAGGCTTCTGAAGATGTTGTCAGCTACAAATGTATGCTGTTGGTTATATTGGATTCACCTAAAAGATACAAACCAATTAAACTCCTTTCCCGATATCCTTTATCCTTTTGACACTACCCTGCTAAGGGTTTAACTTCAAAAGTCTCTATTTTTATTCCTTCTTATTTTGTCTTTTTCTTGTCGTTGTTGGTGGTTTATATTAATTCTCTCTTTTCTGTTTTTGTCTTCTTTTGTCTTTTTCTTCCTTCTCGTTCATTGTTTTGGTTATACAGGGTGTTTCAGAAATAAGTACTTTAATTTAATTCAATAATCCAACTCATCAAGATGAACAACTTTTCTATGTGCCATTTTTCAAAAATGGGCGTAATTAAAAACAAATTTGTGATTTCGAAAAAATGGCACATAGAAAAGTTGTTCATCTGGATGAGTTGGATTAGTGGCTGCCTATTGTTGGTATTTTTAATGAGAACAGTAATAGAGGACTCTTTAATTTGGGAGGGGGAGGGGGTATTTAAAAACAAACTTGAGATTTCGAAAAAATGGCACATAGAAAAGTTGTTCATCTGGATGAATTGGATTAGTGGCTGCCTATTGTTGGTATTTTTAATGAGAACAGTGATAGAAAACTCGTTAATTTGGGAGGGGGGTATTTAAAAACAAATTTGTGATTTCGAAAAGAATGGCACATAGAAAAGTTGTTCATCTGGATGAATTGGATTAGTGGCTGCCTATTGTTGGTATTTTAATGAGAACAGTGATAGAAAACTCGTTAATTTGGGAGGGGGGTATTTAAAAACAAATTTGTGATTTCGAAAAGAATGGCACATAGAAAAGTTGTTCATCTGGATGAATTGGATTAGTGGCTGCCTATTGTTGGTATTTTTAATGAGAACAGTGATAGAAAACTCGTTAATTTGGGAGGGGGGTATTTAAAAACAAATTTGTGATTTCGAAAAGAATGGCACATAGAAAAGTTGTTCATCTGGATGAATTGGATTAGTGGCTGCCTATTGTTGGTATTTTTAATGAGAACAGTAATAGAGGACTCTGTTAATTTGGGAGGGGGAGGGGTATTTAAAACAAACTTGAGATTTCGAAAAAATGGCACATAGAAAAGTTGTTCATCTGGATGAGTTGGATTAGTGGCTGCCTATTGTTGGTATTTTTAATGAGAACAGTAATAGAGGACTCGTTAATTTGGGAGGGAGGGGGTATTTAAAAACAAACTTGAGATTTCGAAAAATGGCACATAGAAAAGTTGTTCATCTGGATGAATTGGATTAGTGGCTGCCTATTTTTGGTATTTTTAATGAGAACAGTGATAGAAAACTCGTTAATTTGGGATGGGGTATTTAAAAACAAATTTGTGATTTCGAAAAGAATGGCACATAGAAAAGTTGTTCATCTGGATGAATTGGATTAGTGGCTGCCTATTGTTGGTATTTTTAATGAGAACAGTAATAGAGGACTCGTTAATTTGGGAGGGGAGGGGGTATTTAAAAACAAACTTGAGATTTCGAAAAATGGCACATAGAAAAGTTGTTCATCTGGATGAGTTGGATTAGTGGCTGCCTATTGTTGGTATTTTTAATGAGAACAGTAATAGAGGACTCGTTAATTTGGGAGGGGAGGGGTATTTAAAAACAAACTTGAGATTTCGAAAAATGGCACATAGAAAAGTTGTTCATCTGGATGAATTGGATTAGTGGCTGCCTATTGTTGGTATTTTTAATGAGAACAGTAATAGAGGACTCGTTAATTTGGGAGGGGGAGGGGGTATTTATAAACAAACTTGAGATTTCGAAAAAATGGCACATAGAAAAGTTGTTCATCTGGATGAATTGGATTAGTGGCTGCCTATTGTTGGTATTTTTAATGAGAACAGTAATAGAGGACCTCGTTAATTTGGGAGGGGAGGGGGTATTTAAAACAAACTTGAGATTTCGAAAAATGGCACATAGAAAAGTTGTTCATCTGGATGAGTTGGATTAGTGGTTGCCTATTGTTGGTATTTTTATTGAGAACAGTAATAGAGGACTCGTTAATTTGGGAGGGGGAGGGGGTATTTAAAAACAAACTTGAGATTTCGAAAAAATGGCACATAGAAAAGTTGTTCATCTGGATGAGTTGGATTAGTGGCTGCCTATTGTTGGTATTTTTAATGAGAACAGTGATAAAGGACTCGTTAAATTGGAAGGAGGGTATTTAAAAACAAATTTGAGATTTCGAAAAAATGGCACATAGAAAAGTTGTTCATCTGGATGAATTGGATTAGTGGCTGCCTATTGTTGGTATTTTTAATGAGAACAGTGATAGAAAACTCGTTAATTTGGGAGGGGGTATTTAAAAACAAATTTGTGATTTCGAAAAGAATGGCACATAGAAAAGTTGTTCATCTGGATAAATTGGATTAGTGGCTGCCTATTGTTGGTATTTTTAATGAGAACAGTGATAGAAAACTCGTTAATTTGGGAGGGGGGTATTTAAAAACAAATTTGTGATTTCGAAAAGAATGGCACATAGAAAAGTTGTTCATCTGGATGAGTTGGATTAGTGGCCGCCTACTGTAGGTATTTTTAATGAGAACAGTAATAGAGGACTCGTTAATTTGGGAGGGGGGTATTTAAAACAAATTTGTGATTTAGAAAAAATGGCACATAGAAAGGTTGTTCATCTGGATGAGTTGGATTAGTGGCTGCCTATTGTTGATATTTTTAATGAGAACAGTGATAAAGGACTTGTTAATTTGAGAGGGGGGTATTTAAAAACAAATTTTTTATTTCGAAAAAATGGCACATAGAAAAGTTGTTTATTTTGATGAGTTGGATTAGTGGCTGCCTATTGTTGGTATTTTTAATGAGAACAGCGATAAAGAACTCGTTAATTTGGGAGGGAAGTATTTAAAAACAAATTTGTGATTTCGAAAAAATGGCACATAGAAAAGTTGTTCATCTGGATGAGTTGGATTAGTGGCTGCCTATTGTTAGTATTTTTTAATGAGAACAGTGATAGAGGACTCGTTAATTTGGGAGGGGGGTATTTAAAAACAAATTTGTGATTTCGAAAAAATGGTACATAGAAAAGTTGTGCATCTGGATGAGTTGGATTAGTGGCTGCCTATTGTTGGTATTTTTAATGAGAACAGTGATAGAAAACTCGTTAATTTGGGAGGGGGGTATTTAAAAACAAATTTGTGATTTCGAAAAGAATTGCACATAGAAAAGTTGTTCATCTGGATGAATTGGATTAGTGGCTGCCTATTGTTGGTATTTTTAATGAGAACAGTAATAGAGGACTCGTTAATTTGGGAGGGGGAGGGGGTATTTAAAAACAAACTTGAGATTTCGAAAAAATGGCACATAGAAAAGTTGTTCATCTGGATGAGTTGGATTAGTGGCTGCCTATTGTTGGTATTTTTAATGAGAACAGTAATAGAGGACTCGTTAATTTGGGAGGGGGAGGGGGTATTTAAAAACAAACTTGAGATTTCGAAAAAATGGCACATAGAAAAGTTGTTCATCTGGATGAATTGGATTAGTGGCTGCCTATTTTTGGTATTTTTAATGTGAACAGTGATAGAAAACTCGTTAATTTGGGATGGGGGTATTTAAAAACAAATTTGTGATTTCGAAAAGAATGGCACATAGAAAAGTTGTTCATCTGGATGAATTGGATTAGTGGCTGCCTATTGTTGGTATTTTTAATGAGAACAGTAATAGAGGACTCGTTAATTTGGGAGGGGGAGGGGGTATTTAAAAACAAACTTGAGATTTCGAAAAAATGGCACATAGAAAAGTTGTTCATCTGGATGAGTTGGATTAGTGGCTGCCTATTGTTGGTATTTTTAATGAGAACAGTAATAGAGGACTCGTTAATTTGGGAGGGGAGGGGTATTTAAAACAAACTTGAGATTTCGAAAAAATGGCACATAGAAAAGTTGTTCATCTGGATGAATTGGATTAGTGGCTGCCTATTGTTGGTATTTTTAATGAGAACAGTAATAGAGGACTCGTTAATTTGGGAGGGGAGGGGTATTTAAAAACAAACGAGATTTCGAAAAAATGGCACATAGAAAAGTTGTTCATCTGGATGAATTGGATTAGTGGCTGCCTATTGTTGGTATTTTTAATGAGAACAGTAATAGAGGACTCGTTAATTTGGTAGGGGAGGGGTATTTAAAAACAAACTTGAGATTTCGAAAAATGGCACATAGAAAAGTTGTTCATCTGGATGAGTTGGATTAGTGGTTGCCTATTGTTGGTATTTTTATTGAGAACAGTAATAGAGGACTCGTTAATTTGGGAGGGGAGGGGTATTTAAAAAACAAACTTGAGATTTCGAAAAAATGGCACATAGAAAAGTTGTTCATCTGGATGAGTTGGATTAGTGGCTGCCTATTGTTGGTATTTTTAATGAGAACAGTGATAAAGGACTCGTTAAATTGGAAGGAGGGTATTTAAAAACAAATTTGAGATTTCGAAAAAATGGCACATAGAAAAGTTGTTCATCTGGATGAATTGGATTAGTGGCTGCCTATTGTTGGTATTTTTAATGAGAACAGTGATAGAAAACTCGTTAATTTGGGAGGGGGGTATTTAAAAACAAATTTGTGATTTCGAAAAGAATGGCACATAGAAAAGTTGTTCATCTGGATAAATTGGATTAGTGGCTGCCTATTGTTGGTATTTTTAATGAGAACAGTGATAGAAAACTCGTTAATTTGGGAGGGGGTATTTAAAAACAAATTTGTGATTTCGAAAAGAATGGCACATAGAAAAGTTGTTCATCTGGATGAGTTGGATTAGTGGCCGCCTACTGTAGGTATTTTTAATGAGAACAGTAATAGAGGACTCGTTAATTTGGGAGGGGGTATTTAAAAACAAATTTGTGATTTAGAAAAATGGCACATAGAAAGGTTGTTCATCTGGATGAGTTGGATTAGTGGCTGCCTATTGTTGATATTTTTAATGAGAACAGTGATAAAGGACTTGTTAATTTGAGAGGGGGGTATTTAAAAACAAATTTTTTATTTCGAAAAAATGGCACATAGAAAAGTTGTTTATTTTGATGAGTTGGATTAGTGGCTGCCTATTGTTGGTATTTTTAATGAGAACAGCGATAAAGAACTCGTTAATTTGGGAGGGAAGTATTTAAAAACAAATTTGTGATTTCGAAAAAATGGCACATAGAAAAGTTGTTCATCTGGATGAGTTGGATTAGTGGCTGCCTATTGTTAGTATTTTTAATGAGAACAGTGATAGAGGACTCGTTAATTTGGGAGGGGGGTATTTAAAAACAAATTTGTGATTTCGAAAAAATGGTACATAGAAAAGTTGTGCATCTGGATGAGTTGGATTAGTGGCTGCCTATTGTTGGTATTTTTAATGAGAACAGTAATAGAGGACTCGTTAATTTGGGAGGGGAGGGGTATTTAAAAACAAACTTGAGATTTCGAAAAAAATGGCACATAGAAAAGGTGTTCATCTGGATGAATTGGATTAGTGGCTGCCTATTGTTGGTATTTTTAATGAGAACAGTAATAGAGGACTCGTTAATTTGGGAGGAGGGGGTATTTAAAAACAAACTTGAGATTTCGAAAAAATGGCACATAGAAAAGTTGTTCATCTGGATGAATTGGATTAGTGGCTGCCTATTGTTGGTATTTTTAATGAGAACAGTAATAGAGGACTCGTTAATTTGGGAGGGGGAGGGGTATTTAAAAACAAACTTGAGATTTCGAAAAATGGCACATAGAAAAGTTGTTCATCTGGATGAGTTGGATTAGTGGTTGCCTATTGTTGGTATTTTTATTGAGAACAGTAATAGAGGACTCGTTAATTTGGGAGGGGAGGGGTATTTAAAAACAAACTTGAGATTTCGAAAAAATGGCACATAGAAAAGTTGTTCATCTGGATGAGTTGGATTAGTGGCTGCCTATTGTTGGTATTTTTAATGAGAACAGTGATAAAGGACTCGTTAAATTGGAAGGAGGGTATTTAAAAACAAATTTGAGATTTCGAAAAATGGCACATAGAAAAGTTGTTCATCTGGATGAATTGGATTAGTGGCTGCCTATTGTTGGTATTTTTAATGAGAACAGTGATAGAAAACTCGTTAATTTGGGAGGGGGTATTTAAAAACAAATTTGTGATTTCGAAAAGAATGGCACATAGAAAAGTTGTTCATCTGGATGAGTTGGATTAGTGGCCGCCTACTGTAGGTATTTTTAATGAGAACAGTAATAGAGGACTCGTTAATTTGGGAGGGGTATTTAAAAACAAATTTGTGATTTAGAAAAAATGGCACATAGAAAGGTTGTTCATCTGGATGAGTTGGATTAGTGGCTGCCTATTGTTGATATTTTTAATGAGAACAGTGATAAAGGACTTGTTAATTTGAGAGGGGGTATTTAAAAACAAATTTTTTATTTCGAAAAAATGGCACATAGAAAAGTTGTTTATTTTGATGAGTTGGATTAGTGGCTGCCTATTGTTGGTATTTTTAATGAGAACAGCGATAAAGAACTCGTTAATTTGGGAGGAAGTATTTAAAACAAATTTGTGATTTCGAAAAAATGGCACATAGAAAAGTTGTTCATCTGGATGAGTTGGATTAGTGGCTGCCTATTGTTAGTATTTTTAATGAGAACAGTGATAGAGGACTCGTTAATTTGGGAGGGGGGTATTTAAAAACAAATTTGTGATTTCGAAAAAATGGTACATAGAAAAGTTGTGCATCTGGATGAGTTGGATTAGTGGCTGCCTATTGTTGGTATTTTTAATGAGAACAGTAATAGAGGACTCGTTAATTTGGGAGGAGGGGTATTTAAAAACAAACTTGAGATTTCGAAAAAAATGGCACATAGAAAAGTTGTTCATCTGGATGAATTGGATTAGTGGCTGCCTATTGTTGGTATTTTTAATGAGAACAGTAATAGAGGACTCGTTAATTTGGGAGGGAGGGGTATTTAAAAACAAACTTGAGATTTCGAAAAAATGGCACATAGAAAAGTTGTTCATCTGGATGAATTGGATTAGTGGCTGCCTATTGTTGGTATTTTAATGAGAACAGTAATAGAGGACTCGTTAATTTGGGAGGGAGGGGTATTTAAAAACAAACTTGAGATTTCGAAAAATGGCACATAGAAAGTTGTTCATCTGGATGAGTTGGATTAGTGGTTGCCTATTGTTGGTATTTTTATTGAGAACAGTAATAGAGGACTCGTTAATTTGGGAGGGGAGGGTATTTAAAAACAAACTTGAGATTTCGAAAAATGGCACATAGAAAAGTTGTTCATCTGGATGAGTTGGATTAGTGGCTGCCTATTGTTGGTATTTTTAATGAGAACAGTGATAAAGGACTCGTTAAATTGGAAGGAGGGTATTTAAAAAACAAATTTGTGATTTCAAAAAACTGCACATAGAAAAGTTGTTCATCTGGATGAGTTGGAATTAGTGGCTGCCTATTGTTGGTATTTTTAATGAGAACAGTAATAGAGGACTCGTTAATTTGGGAGGGGGGGGGTATTTAAAACAAACTTGAGATTTCGAAAAAATGGCACATAGAAAAGTTGTTCATCTGGATGAGTTGGATTAGTGGTTGCCTATTGTTGGTATTTTTATTGAGAACAGTAATAGAGGACTCGTTAATTTGGGAGGGGAGGGGTATTTAAAAACAAACTTGAGATTTCGAAAAAATGGCACATAGAAAAGTTGTTCATCTGGATGAGTTGGATTAGTGGCTGCCTATTGTTGGTATTTTTAATGAGAACAGTGATAAAGGACTCGTTAAATTGGAAGGAGGGTATTTAAAACAAATTTGAGATTTCGAAAAAATGGCACATAGAAAAGTTGTTCATCTGGATGAATTGGATTAGTGGCTGCCTATTGTTGGTATTTTTAATGAGAACAGTGATAGAAAACTCGTTAATTTGGGAGGGGGGTATTTAAAAACAAATTTGTGATTTCGAAAAGAATGGCACATAGAAAAGTTGTTCATCTGGATGAGTTGGATTAGTGGCCGCCTACTGTAGGTATTTTTAATGAGAACAGTAATAGAGGACTCGTTAATTTGGGAGGGGGGTATTTAAAAACAAATTTGTGATTTAGAAAAAATGGCACATAGAAAGGTTGTTCATCTGGATGAGTTGGATTAGTGGCTGCCTATTGTTGATATTTTTAATGAGAACAGTGATAAAGGACTTGTTAATTTGAGAGGGGGGGTATTTAAAAACAAATTTTTTATTTCGAAAAAATGGCACATAGAAAAGTTGTTTATTTTGATGAGTTGGATTAGTGGCTGCCTATTGTTGGTATTTTTAATGAGAACAGCGATAAAGAACTCGTTAATTTGGGAGGGAAGTATTTAAAAACAAATTTGTGATTTCGAAAAATGGCACATAGAAAAGTTGTTCATCTGGATGAGTTGGATTAGTGGCTGCCTATTGTTAGTATTTTTAATGAGAACAGTGATAGAGGACTCGTTAATTTGGGAGGGGGTATTTAAAAACAAATTTGTGATTTCGAAAAAATGGTACATAGAAAAGTTGTGCATCTGGATGAGTTGGATTAGTGGCTGCCTATTGTTGGTATTTTTAATGAGAACAGTAATAGAGGACTCGTTAATTTGGGAGGGGGAGGGGGTATTTAAAAACAAACTTGAGATTTCGAAAAAATGGCACATAGAAAAGTTGTTCATCTGGATGAATTGGATTAGTGGCTGCCTATTGTTGGTATTTTTAATGAGAACAGTAATAGAGGACTCGTTAATTTGGGAGGGGGAGGGGGTATTTAAAAACAAACTTGAGATTTCGAAAAAATGGCACATAGAAAAGTTGTTCATCTGGATGAATTGGATTAGTGGCTGCCTATTGTTGGTATTTTTAATGAGAACAGTAATAGAGGACTCGTTAATTTGGGAGGGGAGGGGTATTTAAAAACAAACTTGAGATTTCGAAAAAATGGCACATAGAAAAGTTGTTCATCTGGATGAGTTGGATTAGTGGTTGCCTATTGTTGGTATTTTTATTGAGAACAGTAATAGAGGACTCGTTAATTTGGGAGGGGGAGGGGGTATTTAAAAACAAACTTGAGATTTCGAAAAAATGGCACATAGAAAAGTTGTTCATCTGGATGAGTTGGATTAGTGGCTGCCTATTGTTGGTATTTTTAATGAGAACAGTGATAAAGGACTCGTTAAATTGGAAGGAGGGTATTTAAAAACAAATTTGTGATTTCAAAAAACTGCACATAGAAAAGTTGTTCATCTGGATGAGTTGAATTAGTGGCTGCCTATTGTTGGTATTTTTAATGAGAACAGTAATAGAGGACTCGTTAATTTGGGAGGGGGGGTATTTAAAAACAAACTTGAGATTTCGAAAAAATGGCACATAGAAAAGTTGTTCATCTGGATGAGTTGGATTAGTGGTTAAAATTAATGTACTTCTTTTTTGATTTGATGCAAGTAGTATTTGGTAAAACATCCGCGTCCTAGCAGTATTTGTGAAATATAATAGTTAAGTTGCCCATATTGTCTGTCGTACCAAGGTTTTATGTTTTTTTATTAGTTCATGTGTCCATCTTCCTTTTTCTACATTGTCCCACCGCTCTTGCAATCTTTTATAGTTTGTTCACGTTTATTATTATTTAGTTCCTTGATGTTGACATCTTTTGTTTCTTTTCTTTTCTAATTCAGTAATGCGTCAGTCGATACTCTTAGCGCTAGTTTTTTTTTGGCTTCTCATGATTTCATTTTGACTTTTTTTTTGATACTCATCACGCAGCTCGATTTTAGGTTGGGGATTGGGACTATAGATTACATAGCGTTTAGTAGTACTATATTCAATGGTAGTACTCTTCTCCTGTTTTCGGTAAGTGCTTTTTTGTTTGGTGGAAAGATCGTCAGGTCTCTGATTATATTTTTTCTTTTCGATGACTTTTGACTTGTAAAAGTTAATCCATAGTCTATCATCACTTCTAGGTACTTTACTTATTTTGTTGGGGTATTGTTTGCCTGTCTAGTTCAAAATATACTGTTTTCCTGCTTAGGTTCAGTGTTATAGCTCTTGTCTTTTTAAATGCGAGTTCGAGTTTGTTTTTTTTTAGCCATAGGTTTACTTTATGTTGTGTTATGTAGTCTGAACCAAATGACTGCGTTATTCGACTGAACAAATAGTTTATTAAATAAAATGAATCGATAATGGTTTAAAGATGTTTCTTTTCGGGGTGCCTTATATAGAGCAAGCCTAAATTTTTCCATAGCTCTTCCAATGTCATCTTTTACTGATGAAGGATTATTGTTTTGATCTTTTTTGAGATGTTATGTTTTGATCGGGTTTGTAAGTTCTTCTCGTGGGTGTCTCTTATTTGTTGTTGTATTTTTTATTTGTTAAATTTTTTTTCTGTTCTACGATTCACCCGTCTTGTCTTTTTTTTTAAATATCGGAGTAGTTTCTTTCTCTATTATTATATCGTAGCTTATAGTGTGATGGTCACTCATATTTTCTTCAAGTGTGCTTACCAGTTTTGCACGTATTTTGCAATGTTTTGTGTCTATAGTTGACGCCCCTTGTGCACTTGCAAATATAAATTATTTTCCTTTGTTTATTGGTATTAGCTGGTTAGTCTCGATCCATTCTTCTAAGATTCTTCCTGTTGCTTCCGAAGATTGTCGACTCTGCTATTATAAAGGTTGCAGTTTTTTTTCCTCCTCTCCAACACTTCCCTCATCCATTGTTTTCCTTCCCCTTTCTCTCCTAGTAGTAACTTCCATTCCTTTTCCTCATGTCTTGTTTCCCTGCATCCCTCTTTTATATGTATTATATTTTCCCATTCATCCCCACACAACCTGCATACTCTCTCCTCATCACTCATCCAATATTTATTTTCATTTTTCATTACCCATTCTGAACCTTGCAATCATTCTTATTTCATTCATTCCTTTTCCTTCTGTTATGTACCTTGGTGTCTTGTCTGTCATTATTTTTATGTATTTCCGTTATATTTTCCTTCCTTTATTTTTACTCTTCTTTCCTGCTTCTGAGTATCTTTATCTCTTGCAATTATTTCCTCTTCTATCTTTCTCCCCCCTTCTCTTAATCTCTTTATGTCTTCCCTCGCGTATCCCACATTTCATAGTATTTTCTTCTTTCTTTTTCCCCATATTTTACCTTCTGTGCCTCGATCTCATTCCAAACTTCAAAAAGTATTTCATTTTCCTTCCTACTTCCTATTTTTTCTTCATACCTTACTGCTATTCTTCCTGCTTGTATCCTTATTTTTTCTATTTCTAGCTCTTCTTCCACTATATACCCCGGTGTCTCTTTCTCTAGTCCTCTAGTCTACCTCCAGTATTTCTCCTGTATCTTCTCCAGCTCGTGCCATTCCCTCTAACCCCAAATCTCCGCTCCATACAGTACCACACTTCTTACCAACTTTTCAAACATCCATCTCCTTTTCTCTATATCTTTACTAAATATCCTTTCCCCTAACCCCCATACTTGTCCTACTATTCTATTTCCTTTCATTTTCATCTCTTTATATGGTCTCCATCTTTGTTATCATATCTGATGTTGTAACCTAAGTATCTATACTTATCTACTCTCTCTACCTCTACAAAGGAGAATATGTTTATTTCGGTTACTTCGGATTCGTGCTTGAATAACCTGTCTTGACAAATTGACAAGTTTTTGAAAGGATGAGTCAAATCAGAATTTTTAAATATTCTCGAGAAAATCAAAGCAACCTACCCTATTAATTAAATAATGGTAACAGAAACAATTGAAGTACCTATCGAAATCACCAGGTTGGTAAATCTAAAGGGTGATTTTTAGAAGTAACCGATCCAATGGTAACCTCGGTCGCAGTAAATTTTCAACTAAGTAATTATATGTGGCGTACACATTATTAGTAAATGATTTACTTAACTTCGATTATTATTTTAATATTTAAAAACCAAATTCCTATTATACTTACATATTTTTAGGAATTATTTTGAGAACATAAATTAACAGATAAGTTCTTAAGATGTATAACTTTACTATTCTTCAAAAGTCTATCGTTACTAATTAATAATAATAATTATTATTATTATTATCTCCATCGTTACTTCCTAGTAGCTTTGTAAATATAAAGGTTGATTTTTTAGAAGTGACCGACATTGGCATACAAATATTCCTTAATCTTGATTATTAGGTACTTTTTTTCTTTTGAATGAGAAGTTAATATTTTTAAATTCTTACCTACTGACAACTCTAGCAAAACGACCATTTTAACCAACCGAAATTCCTAAATTCACTAACAACCTTGTTATTTCGTCGGTCAAACATGACTCTTCACTAATAGCTTTATATGTAATATTTCATCATACAAAAAGGAGCGCATTATCGGTTTCAAAAAATGAAGTTTTAACACCCCTTTTTTCCACTTTTTCCGACGAGTTATTACATTATAATAAGCGAAAAAAAAATTATGTCCGTGCGTATGTAAACACGATATCAAGAAAACCACCCTTCCGATTTTTATGAAACTTTGTACATCTTATTTATAATTCCGCATATCTGAGTAGATTTTAGGCATATTCTATCTAGGCCGTTAACCTACACAGATTTTCGAGTGTTTAAAATATTTAGAAAATATTGTTTTTCAAATAAAAGTTGTTTATAATTTAATTACACACAACTTTTGTTTAAACTATTTTTGGTCCGATATCTGAGATAACGATCACGAGACAATGATTGTTGTAACAATATCTCCACCAATAGCAATTTTATAAAAAAAGTTGAGGAGAAAAAGTTGTTGGAAATTGTATTGTCTATAGCTTTTGTTTAAACCATTTTCTTCTAAAATACAATTTTATTTTCGCTTATCGGAGCGATGTGGAGTTCTGCGTTGTGTGTTTTTGCTATTTCCACTACCTTTCTCCATTATTTCCTATTTCTTGTTTTTCTTTTCCAATCGGAGATGTTCATGCTTCCTAAGTCCTCCTCTACCTTTTCATACCATTCGATTTTTGATCTTCCCTCGGTTGTTTCTGGCTTCCATTGTTATAATTTTTTTCATTATCTTAAGACATGTTGGTATGATCCATATTGTCATTTTTTTTATTATCTTATCATCGTATACTCTTATTATACGCCCTATCCATCTAATTCTTTGAGCTTTCATTACTTTTACAATACCTTCCTCCTTCATTATATCCAATATTTCTTGATTCATGTATTGTCTGTAATTCTATAATTCTTCTTAACATATTTCTCAAAAATTATTAATTGCTCTATTCTCCATTTGTTTAGCACATTGTTTCAGCTGCATACAAAACTGTTGGTCTGATTAATCAATTACACATACGTATTTTAGTATTTACTCTGATCTTCTTCTTTCGTGCATATTTCTTTTCTGGTTTTTTTATGTATTTTGTTTTTTTTTTCATTTACTTCAAGTCCTACATTTTTTGATTCTTGTGTAATTCCCATTCCTGTCTTATATACTGTATTTAACAAAGTAATTCCTCTGTAGTTTTCACAATCTTCCAGGATGCCCTTTTTGGTATTGGTATTATTAGTCCTGTCAAGTCTCCTCCATTCTTCATCATCTCTCCTTTTATCTTATCACTTCCAGGTGCTTTTACGTTTTTTATCCTTTCAATAATGTTCTTTGTTTCTTCATAAGTTTGTTCTTCTATCCTAATTCCTATTTCTTGTTGTCCATATTTTTCGTCTTCCTGTTTCGTTTCATACACTAGGCTCTGACAATGCTCTTTCTCAATTTTTCCTTTCTCTTTTCATCATATTCTATATTGCCTTTTAACCCTCTTGCTTTTATTATGTTCTTTATCTTTTTATTGTTGATGTATTGGTAAAACATGTTTTCATCATTTCCTCCATCAATATATCCCTTTTCTGTGTTTTTTTCATTTTATTTGTTTGTCTGGTCTTTTTTTTCTTGACATACCATGGCTTTGTAATCTTCCTTTCTTCGCGTCTAATTGTTTTTCTGCACCTTTTATTAATATGTGTTTTATATTTTTTCATTCTTTTCTATATCTGATTCTCTTCCCTTCTCTTACAAATGTTTTGTGATTTTCCTTCTGTAGTACTCATTCTCTCCCTCTTTTGACTGAAATATTTCCAGATTCCAGATTCCATCCTAATGTCTTTGGTAATTTCTTATTTTATTTTTGTCATAATCATATAATGATCCGTATCTGCGTCTGCTCCTCTATATGTATGTTCTTACATCTGTGATTAATTTAATATCTATTTTAAATTGGTATATGGTCTATTTAGTTTTCTTTTGTTGATTCTGGTAAAAACGATAAGATCTAAAAAACCACCGGTAGGTTTTACTTATAATACTGCAAATCTGATATCTTGGAAATATTTTCAAAAATATTAATTTTACACATTGTTCAAATAAAAGTTGTTTGTAATTTAATTGCACACAAAACTAATTTTTGATTTGATAAGTGAATACTGAGACAATCCCGTGACATGAATTGTTTTAACAATATTTCCAAACAATTTTGACATGTTTGGGTTATAGTGGTTTTCTTAAACCTTGTAACAAATGCTTTACCAAGATGAACCAATCAACAATTGAACGCGGTTTCATCACCACACTATACACGTGCATACTGATCTTCTGGGACACCATACATAACACGTACATCACAACAAAATGTACCATACGAATAAATAAATAAGAAAAAATTGTATTATCGATCAAAACTTAGTTATATACCTAATTTTTGTCTGTGAAAAAATCGTTAGTTCGATAGGAAAACGACTTCCGAGTTCATCAGTGCTAAGAATTATCTTAGGAAATGCACCTCCTGTTCAAAAATTATGGTTTTTTTCAGGTAAGTATTCCTCCAATGAGGGGCGAAACGTCGGCAATCACAACGTTTTGAGTTGTTTGTCCTTCCTACCTCCCCAAACAAGGGGTCCTAAATACCATTTTTATTTAATGATTTTTTATTTCCAATGTTAAGTTTATGAGAAATTTTCTCTAATAGATTTATTACTATTTTCGATCTAACCTAACCAAAAATAAAACCTAACCCAGCCTAACTTAACCGAACCTAGCATAACCTAAAATAAAACAACCTAACCTAACCAAAGCTAACCCTTCTATTTTTTTGCACAAGACGTGGAAAACTTTTATAGGCACTCTGGTACCTACCACTTGGGTAGTGTGAAAGTCGCTCTCGATATTTCTTGATTTTCAAATTTAGTCACTCCCCGAACTCACATCGATCACACTTCACCCAATTCTTTCATTCCGTAATCTCCTTTCGTATCATACACTATTCCGTATCCTCAGTCTTCTTCCAACGTCTCTATCTTAAGTTTCAGACTTACTAACTCGTCAGCCTTCTTTCGGTAGTTTTCATTTCGCTTAACATATTTTTCTTTCAATATTTCCTTTTTTATTTGGTTTTCAATTTCTTCCATTTCTTCTTTAACTTACTACATTAATCCGTTGTTTTTTCCTAGCGGAGACAGGTAAACAAGACACTAAACATTATTGGTTTGAAAAGATCTACTTCGTAAATTTATTTTTAACGAGACAGGCGTCCTATTTTGCGCGATGACTAATTTTCAATGGAACACCCTTTTTCTTTCAAGGTGTTCTGACGTTGTTTCCACATACCATCTAATTTTAATATTTATTATTATTAATTAATTAATTATTAATTATTTTTTATTTGCGGTCAGTGCTGCCAACTTATAATGGTTTGCCCGAAAAAATTTGTTAGGAAACCACCCATCGGCGATGGGATCACGATAAGATCTAAAAACCAGTGGTCCGATTTTATAAAACTTGGCATATGTATAATTTATTTATAATACCGCAGATTTCATTAGATTTTAGAATACTTACAAAAATATTCGTTTTTTACACACTTTTTCTTCAAATAAAAGTTGTTGGTAATTTAATTGCATACAACTTTTGTTTAAACTATTTTTTGATTTGATAAGCAATTACTGATACAATTGCGTGACATTAGTTGTTTAAACAATAACTCCAAGAATATTAATTATTAAAACAAAATTTCACGATATTTATTTTAATTATTTATAAATATTTCTTTAAAATATTAACATTATTGAAAATATCACGTTAACCTATAGTTTTAAATGCAAATCATAGTTGCCTATAAATTAAAAACAACTAAGTTTTATTTCAGCTACATAAAAATGCTAATTCGATAAGCAATCGACTCCTGAGTTCATCGATGCTAAGAACTATTTTAAGAAACTTATTGCTTAAAAGTTATGAATGTTTTAATTTTTTAAATAGTTTAATCAATAATAAAATCCACTAACCCAATCTAACCTAATCTAACCAACACAACCTGAAATAATATAACATAAGATAATCTAACTTAACCTAACTCAACCTGACAAAAACTTAAAACATACTAACATAACCTAATGTAACCTAACCTACCAAACCGTTTCAAATAAACTGACATAATTTACCTAACGTAACTAATTATCTAATACAACCGAACTCAATTTTACAATTACTGAAAACGTTTTATAGAAACCCTAAAACCATTCTCCATTTATTCCGTACGTAATCCAATCATTTATTTACTTTACTTTAGAAATTCAGTCACTTTTCGAACTCACATCGATTACACTATACACCAATTCTTTTATTCCATTATCATCTCCTCCCGTACATCAAACATCACTCCGTACATCCTCCTTGTCTTCTTTCAACCTTGCTATCTAAAGTTTCAGACCCATTAACTCGCCAGTATTCATTCGGTAACTTTCATTTAACCTATCATATTTTTCTTTCAGTTCTTACTTTTCTCTTTGGTTTTCAATTTGTTCCATTTCTCCATTAACTTCCAATAACCCTACTCTTTATTTCTTTCAATTCCTTTTTTTATATTTTGTTTTGTTTGTTCTTTGTTTTCACTTTTTCTTCCTACTGTTTACTCTATTTCCAGTTCTGTTCTTTTTTGTTTTTTCAACTTTTTCTTTTTCTGAATGTTTTCTCTTCCATTTTTTTCTATTAATTTCCCCTCTTCATTTGTTGTAACTCTTTCTATTATCTTCATACATTCAAAACTTGCGCTTCCAAAACTCGCTTCTTAAGGGCGCTTTCATCTCGTTCTTTTTGTTTCTTCTCTATGTTTTTGAATCCGTCAATTATTTCTTTTCCTTTTTTTCCATGATTCCTTTTATTTGTATCCCCTTTTTCTAATTCCGTTAGTTCCATTTCCCTTACTTATTCACTTATTTCCGAAACAGTTTGACCTTTTTGTTAATTGGTCCGTTTTCTTTCTTTCATTTTCTGAATTTCATTTGTGTGTGGTTGACACTCTATTCTTATTTCTTTTCCCATTTCAAATTTTGTTCCTATTCCCTAGTCAAATAATTCTTCATTCATTTCATTCTTTTTATTATATTCATCACTTGTTTCCATTTATTTTTCCTGTTTCTTCAAATGATGTTCTTGGCACAATTATGGTTATTCTAATTGTTCTCAAGACTACCTCTAGTTTTCCTCTTCCTTTTATCCATTTGTTGCGATAACTTCATTTGTTTCATAGTTTTCCTCATCACGTTTTCAAAATGTTCCTCGGTGGCCCTACTCGATGCCTCAACCTGGAGTTTCTTCTAACGTTTCCGAATGTCATAAAAAAAGAGGAATTTGAAGCAAGACCAAGAGGTCTACCACAAGGAGGGAGTATTTGTGTCAAGCAAAGAGACACTAGTGATATCGCGTAGCCTGAACATTTATATTGAGCTTCACTGCTAAGCTAATATAATTCAACCTAACTCAGACTAACCTAAACTAAGGTTTCAGCAGTTCCACAAGTAGACATATTCTGCCATATGATTGATCTCATTTGAATGGGGAAAGGTTAATTAATAAAGGTATGCATAACAAACGCTTACCGTAATCTGAGAATTCGAAAAGCAAAGGTTGGAAGCAAGAAACAGAATGATGTCTTTAAAATAAACAAAAAAATTGTGCGCATGCGCAAGGAGAGTGATCTATCATTCAAAAATCCAATTAAGAATTCCAGTAGATTAAATTTAGAAAAATAAAACATTAATAATTTTTAAACCCTGTATGGAGAAATAGTAGTATATATGCCATGAGCTTGTAAAGGAAATGAATTGAAGGCGAATTTCCTAATGCGTTGTTAGTGTCTTAAAAGCCAATATATGCGAATTGCATACACTATTATTTTTTCTACTACAGCCATAACAATAAATTGTAATAGTAATTTTATAATAGAACACTACTAGTTATGAATTGTCAAACTTAACAATTTTAATGTTTGACATAGAGTCATGGCACTAGTCAATGAGTGCAATAAGCAACTCACGAAACATTTGATGTTTATGTAACGCCGCAATTCTATTGGTTCTAAATTCGTATAGTAATGAATTGCATTAGAGTACAGATTGTAAAATTCTAATAAATGAATTGCATACCGCAGTAAAAACAAAACTATAAAAAGTTGGGTTATCCAAAGCTGTTTGCGCATGAGTAAGAGACGCCACCTGTCGTTTAAAAATCATAACTTTCAAACATACATTTCCTAAACAAAAGATTTATATCATTGTACTCAGGAAAAGATTTTCTATCGGTTGATATATATGTAGCAAAAAAGTTATGTAGCTAAAAAAGTTGAATTAAACATTCGTATTTTCTGTCTCCGTCTCACATTCTGCTTCAATTCTAAAATTAATCTAGTTTTTATTTTCTTCGTTGACTAGTTAGTTTTATATTTGATTCTTCATTTATTTATTTATTGCTTTTTATTTATTAATATTCTTCTTTTTACTTTTTCATGTTCCTCTTGCTTAATTCCTTTGTCTTTTTCTTTGTTCTACGTTTACATTTCGTTTGTACTTCTGTTACCAGTTTTAATATTGAATTTCAAAATCTTCATACTTTTATTTGTGTAAATTTTTTCACATGTTTTTGTTTGGTTGAAATGTTCATCAATTTTCTTTGAGTTTTCATCTAATTATTTTTTATATACTTATTTATGTTTTCATCAATTTTTTTCGAATTTTCATTCATCAATTATTTTATTTGTTTTTTCATATCCATGAGCATTTGGACTATATGACTTATTTCTCTCTTCTTTGCTTCTTCTTCGCTTGTTCTGAATCTAGATCTTTATCTTTACCCTTGCACCCCCATTTTTTATTAAGAAACTTGAAGTTACTGGTTTTGTTAGGAGGCTATAAATGAGAAAAGAAGTGAACAGGTTCAAACGCGGACTAATTGGATTATAATTCCTTAAATGTACACATTATTAGGTAAAAATTATTGGATTTATAAAATAAAAAGTATAGAAAATGATATTTTTTATCATAGCCAACTATAATTTAAGAAATGTACATGGTGGCCAATTAAGCGACAAGCGAGGACACCGGTCACATCTGAGAAAATATTCATCCTAGAATGTCCGGAAAAAGATTTTTATTATAAGTGATTAAAAAATATTGCTGCATATTATTTTTAAGTTTCTTAAACTCCCACAAGAGGGAGCAACTAGGGTAACTAATAGGACAAAAGATAAATAGTTAATGTTCACGATGAGGACTAGTTACGAAAAGTAGATGGTTTCAAAACGTACATTGATTATGAGAAATGTCACTTTTCATGTCAAAATTAGAAAAATACGTTTATATATATTTTTTCTAATTTTGACATATAAAGTCACATTTCTTATAATCAAAGTAGGTGTCAAAATGATCCACTTTTAAGTTAAGCTTTTTAGCTCTGGTTACAAAAAGTGACGTTACTTGCCAGATTGTTTTGATATTCGTTTTGAAAGTGGTACCCATGGTAACATCGATTACACTTGATGAGATTTAAATGTGAAATAGGTTTAATAGAGCTTTTCAAAAGAATATATCTTTGTCTGGCGGCTCGTGACGTCATTGTGCGATGGAATTGCACATATATGTTTTTTTTTGGTTACTTTGTGGAGATGTTTTTGATTTGAACGTTGAACGTCAGATTTGACAAGCGAATAAAGCCGAAGCTGAAATACAACCTCAAACTACTGTCAAATTAGACATTACATTTGACGTAAGAAATGTAGTGAAAAAAAAATTGTTTATTATACGTAACAAAAAATTACACAATTCGTCACAGGCAACATAAATAGCTATTCAGTGTATACAAATCAAAGAAATATATTTGTATGGGAAGTTATTTATAGCAAGTAGACTTCGGGTTCTCTTTTTACTATAATTTTGCCCCTAAAAACCTTTTTTTTTGTAGTATCCGGGTCAAGTACAAAAAATGTAAGAAAATGACTAAAAGAAAAACTCCACATCGTTCTGATACTAACAAACATGTAAAAGGGTATCGAAAGTATTCGGCGATAAAACATTTTACTCGAAAATTATAGTAAACGTCTAACAACGTCCAAACGAGGTACCGCGCGTACGTTCCTTTTACGACGGTAGTTCAAACAAAAGTTATAGACAATAAAATTTACAGCAACTTTTTTTGTATATTTGATATTGGTGGAGATATTGATAAAACAATGAATGTCATACAGTCATATCTCAAATAAAAATATAGTTTAAACAAAAGTTGTGTATAATTACATTATAAACACCTTTTGTATGAAAAAACAATGTGTAACATAAACATATTTGAAAATATTCTGAGATTTCAAAAATCTATGTAGGTTAACGGCCCTTTTGGTTTGATATGTTATGCCCAAAATCTGCGGAATTATAAATAAACCCATGTGAAAACTTTCATAAAAATCGGAGGGGTGGTTTTCTTGATATTATGTTGTTTATATATACGGACGAACGTCCGGTCAACGGACAGAAAAATTTTTTTGCTTTATTATAACTAACTCTGATTCGTCGGAAAAAATAAAAAAAGGAATGTCAAAATTTTCGGTTTGGAAACCGTAGCATAACTCCCCATCTTATTTATAAGATGTGGACTAACAATACTAATTTCGGCGATGATTATTTACTTGTTCAAACATTATTATCGAGAACTAAGCGTTGGCAGAAAAACCAATATCTAATCACATGCTGTAAATTTGCAGGAGATTGTACAATTGCAAACAAACGCAGAGAATCGACAGCTGATTCGTTGTCTTGCGACTCTTCAGCAGTGAGAGAATTCGAGTGATTTTTTTACACTTAAAGGTGACATTACTGTCACCCCCGTTTATTAAAAGTTTATTGGGATGTAATTTAGATACGCCTTTAAAAATTTGGGATTAAGTTTGGTTTCAAGTGTACTTTTTCTAAAATATTTTCTTGTCCGGTTTAACCGTTTTAAATAGAACGTCCTAAATATATTTTCATTTATAGATTCGGCATGAAACTCTAAACGCATTTTGTGTACAATGTCCTATACCTACCGTTTCTGAGACTTTTGACTTTGAACAAAAACGTACCTCCTTCGTAACCAGTTTTGAAATAAAATATTTCTTTAGTTTTTGAAAATTTTGATCGTCACATTTGGCTAAATGTTGAAAAAGAGTCCTAAGTTTACATTTTGGTAATTTTTATTGTCTACTTTTTTACAGGGTATTCAACATTCTGTGGCAAACATCTGCATTTACAATGTCGATAAAGTCATTTTTTTTAAATGGGACACCCTGTAAGTTTAAGTGTTATCAAGTCCAGGACTTAATTCTGTATCAAATTACAGTCAAGCGTTCTAGATAATCAGCATGTCAGCAAAACAATAACTGTTTTTCCATAGCAACTACGCGGAAGTAAAAAGTTTAACCGCGGTTAAACCGGAAGTGAAAGGGAAATATTTTAAAAAACAGTACACCTGAAAAATTAACACCACACTTTTAAAGGCGTATCTAAATTACATCCCAAGAAACTTTTAAAGAACAGATTGGATAAATAACCCTGTATATATATTTTTTAAAACTAACCCATATTTTTTTAACTCGTCCCCTGTGTTTAATTTGATAAATAATATAAGTTGCCAAACTTGATTTTTTGGTTAGCGTAGTGATTTGTGAAATGTTTATCCAATTTACTTTTTTTGTTAATGTTTTAGATGTTTGATTAATTAACGTCACATTTTTTTGTAATAACCTAAAATCGCAAATCTGTTACCAACGTCCCAACAATAAAATGTTGCATAAGGTCCCATTTTGGTTAATAATGACTGTATTTTTTTTTAGTTTTAAATTGGTACATCAAAATCAATTGTACCACAACCAACTTCCATTACTTTTAAATTTTTGTAATTTTATGTAGTTATTGTGATTATACCCATCGCAACAATCATGGAAAAAGTCTTTCGTTGTTATAATTGTTATAATTGTAAACTAACCTAAAAATTTAGTATTTTTTATTTAAGTGTCAGTTTCAAGTTTTAGATAAAGTTTCCGAAACACCCACGCCCACTTAATTATTTATTGAACAAAATTTATGAAAAATAAAAAATAAAATAATTTAAAAAATGTTCGCTTAATTTGTCCCGTAAAACAGTAAAAATAAATAGGAAACTGTTGCATAACTACCCCCCACCTTATATAAGGTGTTCCAGAATAACTGTAAGAACCAAGAATTGCCGACTTCTGAGAAATATAATAATGTAGTTGAAAGAAAAGCAAATAAAATAGAATTTTATTTATAAATGTTTTAACAGCCAATCGTGAAGAACTTTCTAATTAATTCTTTAGGTGTAAGTTATGTTGCCAAGTAATACACATCAATTTAAAAAATGGGTTTTTCTGTTTCCTAGCAACTCAAAAATATGTAGCGGCAAGGTCAATTCTAAACTTTTACAACTCCAACGTTTTTTCACCATAAACATTTATTCTTTCAGAACTGGGAATAGTTAACCTAACCGAAAATATGGTTAAAGATGCTACACTTATTGCGGGACACCCTGTATAGATGGTTACACAAAAAAAATGTAACAAATTTTACTTGGATCAAAAAATTGATCTAGATTTCTAGAATACTTTTCATTAACGATTTGTAGGAAGTGCCGTTTTGATTTAATATATGGTCCTGTACATCTTACCTCCCCCTTCGTTATCTAAGTTTAGAAATGTGACGTCATAATGTTATTTTGTTAAAAATTACTCGCTCGACATCTTTTCGAATATTTGAAGGTCTCCTATAGTTACCTACATTAAACTAAAATTTTATCAAAATCGGTACCGATAAACAGTCGAAAATGAAATTAATAGTAAAAATTTGGCTTTATACGACTTTGACCAAGTTTGGTTAATTTAAATTATACGAGGTGTTAAAAATTTATACTCCAACTTTTCGTATTTTTTATTGTATTTCAAGCAGAATTAAAATTTTTTTTAAAGTAGTACAATACAAGTGGTTCAAAATTCGTAACACATTAAAAATTATTCCCTGAAACTTGTTTTCTTAATTTTTCATAAACTATTTTAACAAAAAAAAAAGTGTTTCGCACAAAAGTTCACATCGCCCTGTCTCTAATAAACGTATAGAAAGTGCTCCACAAAAAGTGGAAAGAAAATTGCGTTGTAAAAAATAATTCAAACAAAAGTTGTACAGTTTACAGCAGACGATTCGAGATTTTTATTTTACTGACATTTAGTTGGCTATAATTACCGAAGGATGGACTTATGTAACTGCTTTTACATTACATTATAGGTGTCGTGTCGTACGTGATCGTTAACACAAGTCGACACTAGATGTCGCAAAACTTATTGTTGTACATAATGTAATTTACAACATTCCTTTCATAACTATTAATGTTAAAATAATTAGTGTGTCACATTTTAGTGACGCAAAACTTCCAATAATCAAAAAATATGGATCGTGCGTAATTTAAAAGAAATACGATATCGCACTTACATGGGATACTATGTATAGTATAGTCAAAAATATTAACAAATGATGAGCTACCAAAGACGGGAGATAAGATTGCTAACCCCGTATAAAGGGGGTACAGTTCGCTCTAGTTTAACTTCAAAGCTAGATGTATAGCTAGATGAATAGCTAAACGGGTAGCTAGATGGATAGCTAGATAGATCTAGATACCCTGTATAATCCAAAATATTAACAACTGATGAGCTACCAAAAACCGGAGATAAGATTGCTAACCCCGTATAAAGGGTATACAGTTTGCTCTAGTTTTAACTTCAAAGCTAGGTGTATAGCTAGATGAATAGCTAAACGGGTAGCTAGATGGATAGCTAGATAGATCTAGATACCCTGTATAATCCAAAATATTAACAAACGATGAGCTACCAAAGACGCGAGATAAGATTCCTAACCCCGTATAAAGGGGTGTACAGTTTGCTCTAGTTTAACTTCAAAGCTAGATGTATAGCTAGATGAATAGCTAAACGGGTAGCTAGATGGATAGCTAGATAGATCTAGATACCCTGTATAATCCAAAATATTAACAACTGATGAGCTACCAAAAAAGGGAGATAAGATTGCTAACCCCGTATAAAGAGTATACAGTTTGCTCTAGTTTAACTTCAAAGCTAGATGAATAGCTAAACGGGTAGCTAGATGGATAGCTAGATAGATCTAGATACCCTGTATAATCCAAAATATTAACAACTGATGAGCTACCAAAAACGGGAGATAAGATTGCTAACCCCGTATAAAGGGTATACAGTTTGCTCTAGTTTAACTTCAAAGCTAGATGTATAGCTAGATGGATAGCTAAACGGGTAGCTAGATGGATAGCTAGATAGAGCAATTTTAATAATAAAATTGTAGTGATCTGTTCAGTGCAGAAGAAGGTTTAACTTTAAAGCTAGTTGGATAGCTAGATGGGGAGCTAAGTGACTAGCTATATAGAGCCATTTCGATAATCAAACTTAGTGACCTATTCATTGCAAGACAACTTGTATTTGATTGAAAATTAATTAAACGCTGCAGTAATACAGGGTTTTTTGTTTGAAAAATTAAGTTGGGGAGTCCCCAGGACACACTGTGGACCCTGTACAAAAGCATACAACCAAATAATTTGAAAACGTAAACTTTCGGAATTATTTTAGTTTGGTGCACTATGTAGCATAACTTTTTAAATATATTTTATTCAAATTTTAAAAACAAATTAAGTAGCCGTTAGCGTCATAAATCGTTTACTTTATTTATAAACAAATTATACCTACTTTAAAATTTAGGAAAAAATCTAATTTTAATAAATTCATAAAAGTAATTAAATTTAATTAAAATTACTTTGGAATTTGTATGGTTATTGTGAACAAAAATAAAAGTGATTAATAAGAGACATGGCTACCTATTTTTTTTTAAAATTAAAATTTTTCCATACAAAAAGGTTTTCATTGTACAAAAAATAATTGCTGCATCAGAAAATGTCATAAATTACAATATCTTATTTACAGGGTGGGTAAATAAACCAGGTAAACGACTGCATTTCGCTAATTTGCCAACAGACATGGCCACCTATTTTGTTTTTAAAATAAAAATTGTTTTATAACAAAAGGTTTTCATTATACAAAAAATATAGCGCTGAATTAGAAAATGTCATAAAAATTACAATATTTTAATTGCAGGGGGGCAAATTTGATTAATAAGCATTTACGAGTTAGAAGGGAATTAATCAAAAATACAATATTTGAACACACTTTCCACAGGTACAATCCCTTTTTTGCAGAATGTGCCTACTTTCTTTGTACCAAGAGATTAGTGCATGTATTGGCTGACCTTACTAATATGTATATTTTTGAAAAGGAAGTTGGTACGAACGTAAGTTTTTTAAGGAACTATAATGCACATTTTTTAGTTTGAAAAGAAGTCACATTTATTTTTACCAAATTCAGGGTCAACTGAATATAACCGGTAGAATTTATTGTGGCCTATTATTATCTATCGCGATAATGATTTTTGTGTGAAAAGAATATTTGAAATTCTAATCGATTGTGAACGGTGTTATCATGGTTACCATTTCCATAACTAATGTCAAGTAGCGGAATATTTACTTTCGTAACTAGTTAAAAATGTGTTTGAGCGGAAAGTGACCTATGAACTTTTTTGTTTATGAAAAATGTCACTATAATGTTTAATTAATTTAGTTTTTAAATAAGCAACGACTGATAATATATTTGCTGAGTTTTAAATTGTTTGAATAAAACTTATAGAAATTTCATTGAGAATGATACGCAATAAATTGTTGTTAATGGTAATAAACGTAAAAACGTTTTCGTTTACTAAAGTAAGAACTTTTATGATAGTTTTAAAATCCCCACTTGATTTTAGTTTTTTTAAATTAGGGTGTGGAATCCATGTTACGGATATTAGAGAAAATGTCACTAATTATGTGGGACTCGTCGGTTGAGATTGAATACCGACCATACCCGCCCTCAGCTTTTTCACCGCTCTGGAACTATGTCGTCACACTTACTTCAGATTGGTGATGTCTTTCCTCATCCTCTTTTATACTTATCAATTTTACTATAAAAGTATTTATTTTCTCCCAGTTACTTTTCTTTTTTAGCATCACACTAATGACCATGTCCATGTCCAACTACCATGTCCAGATAGGACTTGAGTTAGGTGATAATTGACTTGACCACACTTTCGTTTTAGCCATGCCGGCAGATTGTGTATTAATTTTTGCGTCCATTTTCTGTTTTCAGCTGTCTTCCATTCTTTTTCCCAATTTTTTATTCTTTTTAGCCGTTCTACTCTTCTTATTTCTAAAGTTGTTTAGTTTTACTATGATACAGTGCTGTCCTTTCTTCTGTCAATAAATGCACCAGCTATTACCATTGCAGCATCGTGCGAGATGGTTCTATAACCACAGCATATTCGTAAGGTCATTAACCTATCCACTGATTTGTGTCTTATTTCCCCTACAATCTTATTTTTATACACAAATTTGATTATTATAATCTTAAACACTAACCTGGATTATATCTATGGGTGGCGTGCTACTTGCAACCTTCAACGACTTTACCTCTCGACTCTGGATACGTTATAACATTAACGTTTTTTTCCCAGATTTTCCAATTTATTCATAACATTATTGCTTCTTTATTATTACTTCACAAAGCACTTTCTTAAGTATGGAATATTGACCAATTTTATACACTACGATGTCTTTCTACAATATCGCTGGCTTTCTACGATGCGCTAGCTTGCTATATAATAGCTGGGTTAAAAAATGTTTTTGTACATAAACACATCTTTAAAAGTTGAACAAAAAAATTTTCATATTCTTTGTTTTATGTACCATCATTGTTCACAGCTGAAAACCGTCTCTCTCCACTTTCACTTCGTTTTAGCACGTAGACCCAAAATCAATTTATCCTCATAGCATACAATACAGAAATATATCCATATGCTAAACAATACACTTAGTTTAATATTTATACATTAGACGACCTTGCGATCAGTGCAATATGTGTTATGGTGAGTTATTTATATAAAAACAATTAATTTCTAATAGTAGAGAATAATACCAAATATAATAGAGTTTATTCAATCACTAAAGCATACTGAGGTGTGGATTAATTCGGAATTTGACGATCGTGCGAAATAAAGTGTAAATAAAACATCAGCTGTAAACAATATGTGAACTTTTAATGTCAGGGTGTATCTTTAATTTAACTAGAAAAGGAATGCATTACAAAACGATAAATACATATTTAATACATTCTTACATTCAAAAAGTAAACAAATCCAAATAAATGAAATGAACAATATAGAAAAATAAACAAAATTTTAATTTCTCTTTACTTTCTGTATTTCTCTCTTTGCTTCCATCCATTTCGCTCCTTCACCATCCTCCCCCCAATATCGTTTTTCTTTCTATTCTTTCTTCCCTTAGTTCTTCACACTCTTCCCTCATATGCTCAATGTTTTCCCATTATTCATTATCTACATTTTCTTTTTTCGTCTAAATGCCAATATTTACTTTCATTGTCTACTTCAATTTTCTTTAGATTTTTTTCGTGTGTGTTTTTTAGGGGTTTCGGTGCAAATATAAAATATGGAAGGTGATCAGTACCTTACAGTACGCCATGGTCAACAAGAAAAACATGTTGTTCCTGAGAATCACCACTTTGGTTTCCGGACCTGGTCATCAAGACCCTACCGGATAATTAGGAAAAAATGTACAACACAATTTCACAAAACACAATCACATTACACACTTAATTAAAATTATTACATGTGAATACTAGGGTAGGTAAGGGTTGGCATGTTTAGGTTTTAGTGGTTTTGCTAAACCTTGAAGTGAATGCTTTGCCAAGACAACCCAATCCACAATTGCACATGGGCACCACACATAACACTTACATCACAATACAATATTTAAAATGTACCATACGATTAAATAAAATTAATTGTCTTAATTTCCCACTCTAAACCTTGCTATCATCTTTGTATATTTTTTGCTCCTCCCCTCTTAAATATGCAGGTATATCTTGTGTTATTATTTCGTTGTATTTTTTGTTGTACTTTCCTTTTTAATTTTGGTCTCTTCTTCTGCTTCTGATTATCTCTACCTCTTTCGGTTATTTCTTCTATCATACTCCATCCTCCCTCTCTCCTTCTCTCAACCTCTTCTCCTCTTCTGTCTTCCAGCTCCACATTTATTTTTCTCTCCGTCACTTGCTTCCATACTGCTTGTAGTTTCTTACATTCCTCTCTTTCTCTCAAGTTGTTTTATTCGTTTTAATTTCTAGTCCCCGTAACCATATAGCGGCTCCATATAAGATGATCGATTGAGTTCCATCTGTAGCACTTTTCTTTTAACTGGTTTTGGTCCGTTTTCTTCCTCTTTTCACACGATTTTGTAAATGTTAGTCCTCTGTCAATAGTGATTCCCAGATATTCGGTAGATGTTATCGGGACTATGTCTTCTCCATCTAGGCTAAATTTAACTAAATTTGGTTTCTTAATAGCCTTTAAAACAACTTCTTTCATTTTTTCTATGGCGACTTCTAATTTATTTATTTTCATCCATAGATTTATCATGTGTAAAGTTTCATTTTCTTACGAGTTCTTCTTTTGATTTCTCTGCATTTGCTTATGTTAAATCATCTGCGTAGCATTTTATCTTAACAATTTCCGGTAAGTTTAAGTCCATCACATCATCATACAAGATGTTTTAGAGAGTAGGTCCAAGAAGAGAACCTTGTGGTACCCCACCTCCGACTTTTTTTGTTAGTTCAACTATTCTGTCGCTTAGATACGACTGCACTAGATTTACGAGGTAAGTACTAATTGCTTCCTTTTTTAATTTATATATTATTCTATTCCAGAATGCCACGTTGAAAGCATTACGACGTCTACTAAAATAATCCCGCACCATCTGTTTCTAATATCACTAACGTGTTTTACTACTTCTTCCACCGCATGGATTGTAGTACCTCCTTTCCTTACACCGTACTGATTTTGATTTAGGATACTTCTGTCTTTGATTTCTCCTTCTAATCTTTCTTTTAGTGTTTTCCCTATCACGTTTAGCATGCATATAGGTATTTACTTTCGTCTTCTTCTTTTTTTTGCCTTTTCTAGTAGGACTAATCCTGCTCTCTTTTACTTTTTCGGAAATTTCACTTGTTTCAGGTATTTGTTAAACAGGTAAGTAAACATTTCAGGATATTTTTTAATCACTGCTTTTATTATTTCAGGAGGAATCGGATCCGGGCCCGGAGCTTTTCGAGCTTTGACTATGTTACCAGTTCGTTAGCACTTTTTAGTTGTTTAATTTTCTGCACTACCGACATTTTCTATAATAGCGCATGCACACGCTAACCAAAAATAGTATATTTACAAAACAACACAACAACAATAAAAAATATCAATATAAATTCTTAAATTGATTTAAAAACGCGAAAATCGAATCAAAAATCAAGCGTAGTTGTACACCCTATTCGAAGTCAACGTAAACTGCTGGACCCGGCTTATGACCCAAAGTTGATTATTGCTTCGTACGTTTGCTTTTATTCGGGCGCTTCACGTTTTTCGAGTTTTTCTGGGTAGATCTAATTCAATAAGGACAATTCGCACCGCCAGCCCAAGGTTGAAGAGGATGAATTACGAACGACGGCCGATAAAATTTAAGTTATTATACTTGCGACTTGCGACTTTTGCGAGTAAATTACCTATTTTAATAAATCACGTAATAATTAATATTTTTTATATATTGTCAAAGTTTTTGGGAGGTCATTGACCAAATGACCATACGAACAAGCCGCCACTGTGTTCCCAAACGGAATTTTTGCGTTAAAATCCCCTAGTACTATTAGTTTATTTGAGTTTACTGTTTTTTCTTTTATTTCCTCTAGATCAGTTTCGAATTGTAATATAGAACAGTTAGGACTAAATAATTTAAAATCGCTTACATTTACGCCCACATAACAGTCACTTTTTAAAACATCATAGACTTTATACCTTTGGCTTTTGTTGACTGTATTAACTGACTTAAAATTGTTTTTATATACATAATTTTTTTTCTTTGTTTTTTGTTTGGTTCAGAGATAGCTATGAAATCGCATTTAAGCTCCGTTGACGTTGCAGATGCTAGATCATTTGTTGGTACGTGTCTATTTGTGTTAATTTGTAGAATTTTAATCGTTTAAAGCTCTTCTAAAAGATTTACATATCCCTTTACCCACTTGGTGTTCTTTTTCGTCGCATAATGGACAGTAGGGCTCTTCGGTTTTACAACCTTGCCATTTATGCCCCGCTGAGAGCATCTGAGACAGTCTTCGCTTCTTTCTTTCTCCGATAACTCTAAGCCCATTCTCACCGATTCCATACTTACAATTCTGTTGGCATCCTTGCTTCATTCATTTTTCTTTGATTTCTTCCGTATTTATTATCCATTTTCTTACTTCTTCTTTGGTCATTAATTTGTCTATGTTTGTTATAAATATTGTTTTTCTTTTTTTCGTTCCTGCAAATCTCATCTTCTGGTTATCTTGTAATATGTTTTTTTACCTTTTCTTTAATTTTTGTATTTCTTTCTTTTATTGTTAATAAAATATTCCCATTTGCAGTCTTCTTTACATTTTTTTTCTTCTAATGTTTCTTTATCTGTTATGTTTTGTTTTAGCCTTCGTAACGTATCTGCATAAGTGCTGTTTTCTTTTTCAACTAGGATAACCTCATCCCTGTTTTTTTTATTTTTATTTTTATTTCTTTGTTTTTATTGTAACTTTTTCATTTCCCGGAATATTATTTCTGCCATCTTCCGTATTTTAACTAATTTTATATGTTGTTCTATTAGCATGTTTCCTTATAGCCTTCCGTCAATGCAGGGTACTTTGTCTTCACTTTCTTATTCTTGAGATCCTTTCTTCGTTCTCTTCTAAATAAAAAAAATGATTATCGCTGTTTAGATATTCTTTAGCTTCAATGTTTGTTTTGTCGAAACTGTCGCGTGTCCACTCTCTACTACTTACTTATTTTAATAAAGTCTTCATACGTGTCGATCTTCTGATTTCTTTGCATATCTTAGCTTCCATTTCTTCCTTTTATATTATTAACGTTTTGCATTTTGTTTCTGATTTCTTATATTTATCTTCTATTTTGCTTAATGTTTCGTTTATTTCTAGGTGTTTCCTTGTTCGCATTTCTATTTCATTTTGTTTTGTTTGAATAATTTCTTTTGTTCTTTTATTATACTTTCTGTTCTTTTTCGATTATGTTTTCTCTTATAACTATTCTGACCTTAATTTTACTGGGTCCGGATTAAGGTGGCTCTTTAAATAATAAAATATTTCTCTATTTTAATACCATCTTTTAAAAACGTTTGTCCCTATTAAGTCTTGAACCACCTTAAGTTCTTTTACCCATTAGTTTAAGCAGTGGCGGCTTGTCCATATGGTCATTTGGTCAATGACCTCCCAAAAATTTTGACAATATATAAAAAAATATTCATTATTAGGTGTTTTATTAAAATAGGTAATTAAGTCGCAAGTACAATAACTTAAAATTTATCGGCCGTCGTTCGTAATTCATCCTCTTCAACCTTGGGCTGGCGGTGCGAATTGTCCTCATTGAATTAGATCTACCCGGAAAACTCGAAAACGTGCAGCGCCCGAATAAACGCGAACGTCCGAAACAATAATCAACTTTGGGTCATGAGCCGGGTCCCGCAGTTTACGTTGACTTCGTATAGGGTGTACAACTACGCTCGATTTTTGATTCGATTTTCGCGTGTTTTAAATCAATTTAAGAATTTATATTGATATGTTTTACTGTTGTTGTGTTGTTTTGTAAAAATACTATTTTTGATTCGCGTGTGCATGCGCTATAATAGAAAATGTCGGTAGTGCAGAAAATTAAACAACTAAAAGTGCTAACAAACTTAATTTTACAAAATTAGTTGAGTTCAAGGCAAATGGTCGTCCTTTGCCAGAACTAAGTTTACGACAGACTAGCAAAGACAAAAATAAAGATGTTCATCGAAACTTTCGCAAGGTAATGTACGATTTAGCTAACTGGATATGTGGTTGTGAAGTATCAAATGTATTTTACTGTTTTGTTTGTTTATTATTTTCTAAAGACTCGTCAGACTCGCTATAGTCCAAATCCGGTGTCAGAGATTTAAAACATTTAAAAGAGGAAATAAAAAAACATGTTTCGTCTGCAGAACACATGAAATGCTCGGTAAATTTTGCAACCGTAGGAAATGTTGATATTCGTACACAGCTAGACAATGCTTATAGAAAATCCCTTAGAGATTTTAATGAGAATGTTTCGAAAATCGCTATATTTTGAACAAAATTGTAGATTGTATAAAATTTTGCGGTGCATTTGAGATATTTATATTTTTTTAAGTATGCCTATTTTTTAAATTAATTTTTGACCTCCCAGTATGATTGACCATGAGCCGCCACTGAGTTTAAGATAGGATAAAGATATTGAGATGCCGTTTTCGCTGGGTTTTTGGGCTGTTATTAGTCTATCTAAACACGTAAAAAAGTCATAGCATTACATTATTAATCAAAATTATTTTCTTTGCGATTATGCCAGAAAACGCCATTAGTCACTATTAACGGCCTAGGAAAAACTCTTTTTTAACAAGACCAAGTTTATTAAAATACGTTACTCCATCTTGGAGTTATCGACATTTAAATTTCTAAAAATGTTCCCCGCCACTTTGCTTTCAGAGGTAGTGCAAAAAGCATTTAAGAAAAAATATTTAAATTTGTCTCAGTTGAGAGTTGAGAAAACGGGTTTTAAAATTGAAGATGGCCATTACGCCGCCTGGTGGACATTTTAGAAGTTTGAAAATTATTTTCGAGCGATTTGTCCCACCCTGTACAAATCGATACTAGTACAGAATTTGCAATTTTTTCTAGTTTCCAAAAGACACCTAAATCAGTAAAGAAAAGTTACGAAATGTACCCACTTCCTGTTGTCACCTAATAAAATGTGAATTAAAAATCAAGTTATCTAGGTGTACCTTTTAAATTATACTTTCAATTTTAATTTGGATAAAATACAATCAGTTTACTTTTTGCTATCTTGTTTTGTTTGCATATTTTTTAATGCTTAAATTATGTAAATAATTATTTATTGACTAAAATATAATATACAGGGTGTTCCATTAGAAAAATAAATGAATTTGAATAACAGCCAACTTTTCTATATGTAATTTTGTGAAACCTTCAGTTTTATCTACGTCTATTATTTGGGCCATGGGATGGCTTTGTATGCAACCATGTGGAGTATTATTATTTATACTGTTTCCGGATCGATGAATTAACGGAAAATTAAGTACTTCACAAAAAAATATTTCAAAAAAACTACTACGACATAACTTTATTCTAGCGGTTTAGAAATGATTAAAATATTGTTGTAAATAAAAATCTAATATTTCACGGTGTAATGAATGACAAATTCGTCCAGTTTTATTAAGGTAATGTAAATTACGCGCTTGATCGATGAACTGTTTAGGTGAATGGATGTCGGACTAAAAAAACTTTTATTCGGTTATGGTTTTTTTTTCATAATCCAGTCTTTCTAAGCACGAACGCTCGTAAAAGTTTTTGCAATTCACGTTGTAACAACGGAAAGAAATACGTGTCGCCATCACATCTTCTCATTTATTTGAGTTTAGTTTATCTATACAAAAATAATTTGCCTTAAACGTGTGTTAATATAATCATCAATTTTTATACTCCATATTTAATACAAGTCGGATTACTACTTCCAGAGATTGACATTACAAACTCTTCAGCTCTGTTGTACCTACTGTTGACTATAAATTTATAATATTTATCAAATTATTGTATTAATATTTATACAATATTCTACTGGGTGTTAATTAAGAATCCCTCGAATTCGTTTCTACATAAACTAAATCTTTTCAATTTTTCTTCCCTTCCAATATCACCTTTATTCAGTTCTCCGCTTCTCATATTCTTCTAGAAACACTTTTAATCGTATTCATGACTTGTATTTAGTAATACCTTTTAAGGATGAAAAAAGATAATGAGAAGGAGGGATTAGCTACAACTATTATTAGAACTATTTTTTTGTAAAACACAACTCTTTTTCGATCAAAATTTGTTAGTATCATAATGATGTGGAGTTCTTCACGAACCGCTTGTTTATCAAATATATCGTTATATATTTTAGGGAGAAGGGCGATACGTTACCATTTTCATAGATTTAATTTGGCAACAACCATTGGCAAAATTAATATTTTTTATTTGCGTTAGAGTTGGCTAGGTTAGTTACGTATATTTTTGAAATAGGTATTGATTTTATTTGTAGGTGTTAGCGACATTGTTTGTTGCATTTGGTAATATTTCCGAAAATAAGTAAAATATAATTTAATTTTCTTTTAGTACCTATGCTTCCAATAATATACTAACACGTTCGCACCTTATTTAGGTTATGTAAAAAGAGTTCAAATAAAACTACAATATTACACTCATACCAATTCAAGAAAACGATGCAATATTTAGAGTAAATAAAAATAGAATGGACTATACGCTCAGAATCAATTCAACTATGACTATAGTTCTTTTTGGACGTAAACTAGAAGTGATCGATTATGTTCAAAATCTAATCAAGTTTCAGGTATTATAGTATTAATAGATAATATCGTTTCAAATAAAAGTTGTAGAAAATGTAATTTACAACAACTTTTTGGGTGGCCTAGACAAGACATATCGGCCCATCCGACACCGTTTTTGGTAGCCAAAAATGTAGGAACAAGTTGGGAAATATGCGGTTATAGAACCGTAGAAAGAGGGCCACAACAAGAAGCATACCAACATACCGACCTCGGAAATCAACAAACCCGTGGGAGACGATGTCGATCGATCTGAGAAGATGGTTGTAGTAGCAACAGACTTGTATAGCCGATGGATATAGCAGGGGTTCGTCGATGGAGACCATAACCATTTTTCACCCAAAGTCAACCCGGTCGAACGACGCAATCAAGAGATTAAGAAAGGTCTCAAGACTGCTCTCCTTGTTAATAAACCACAAAAATAGACCGACGTATTGCCATTAGACTTGTTCCAATCATGAGTCGCAAGAACGCCGCTACCGATTTTACACCAATCGAAGCCTTGCTGGGCTACGACACGCCACAACCAGAAGAGTGGAAACTAGCAAGGGCACAACGCCTTAGTAACTAAGACAGAACCGTCACAGGGAGTTGCCAGCCACATGCACGGAACATACAAACGCACGACCTACAACCGGTTCCGACTCCGCAGATCCCAAAAACGCTGTTGACGAGGCGGAGGTACCTAGCGACAACCGAACTCTCGGGCGATACCGAAGCAGAAACTCAATCTCCGACGGAGGCCGCCTGATTACGCCTTCGGAACGGGGGGATTGATACATTGCCATCGGTCGGAATTGTTAACAGTAGAACTTCCACCCTTCAGCCATCTGCGCTTGCTAATGACAATAGCGCGAAACAATAGACCCCGTCTGTCTTATAAAGGGAGCCACGGGAGAGACGACAATCGGCTGCGAAAGACTACTATACACTTAAAGGTGTTTGCTGAGTCTGGCAATACCGGCCTAGATTTAAAATATCCCGATCCGTACGCCGTATTCGCGGTGTTCCATTTTTTCGCTCGAATACCTCGTTCAGCAACAGTTTAGTTTGGCAGGGCGCTATTTTGCTCAAACCGTAATTAGTGTGCAGCGCATCATATTTTCCCGCTTTCAACACACAGCGTTATATTCGTGCGTGAACTTCTCCTATTTTGAAATTAAGAGTTTGGGGTTTTATTACGGTTTCTTTTTTCCAAGTTACTTCTCCTGCAACAGAATAAAGCTAACGAAACGACAGCATCAGGAAACAACATCGCAACCATGAAGTAGAAGCATAGGCGAGTTCACCAAATTGCTTCAGCAATTGAACGAGTAATTTTGCGTTTGAATTTCAGTCTTAAAACGTGTTTAAGGTAGCGAGCCCAAGAGGGTTCTGAACAGGTATCGTTTTTTTTCAATTTTTACTATTAAAACTATGTATGTTGCGACGTACATTCTATACGCTCTTAACGTTAATTTTACTTTTCGAGCACACTTTCTATACGCGTTTCTTAGTATCAAGGCTGTTTGTTATTTTCATTTTCCTTATTGTATCTCTTTTGTTTTTCAACTCGTCTCTTCAATGATAATGTCTTTATTTATCTTCCGTAAGTAACTCTCCACATTTTTAATTATACCTTTCTTCCTTTATCTGTGCTCTTCTTTCTTGTACCTCCGTATCTTTATCTCTTCTTAGTATATCCCCTTCTATAGTCTTTCTTTTATCCATTCTTCCATTGAACCCCCCTTTTTTTCTTACTCTATTGTTCTCATTCCTCTTGAAAACAAACTTGAACTTATTGAGTACTCCTGCCTCAAAAACGTTTTTCCTTTCCTTTCATTATCACTCTACTCCAAAACCACTATATCTTCCGAATATGCAAGAATCCCGTCCTTTGATGGCTTTTCATTAATTTTTAAGTGAGTACAAGTTCTCCTATCTCCTCATTTTGCTTTCCGAGTTCGTCTCTTCTGTTTTTGCTCTCCACCTCCTCCTGTCCACTTCTTCCTCTATCATTCTTTTTTGAGAACAAGCTTGGACTTGTTGGTTATACTGTCCTCCAAAAATGGTTGCGCTCAGAATACCTCCCCTTTGATTTCATTGTCACTGTACACCAAAACCACTATTACTTCCGCACAAACTTTCAGCCTCCCCTATTATGATCCCTCTCCTTTGATGTCTTTTCATTAATTTTTAAGTCATCCATGTAAAGTTTGAACTTAATGAGCACCTCTGTTTCAAAAATGTTTGCGTCCAGCATACCTGTCTCTTTCTATTATCTCCTCTTTCTCTCCCGAGTTCTTCTCCACTCTTCACTTTTTTCATCGTTTTTTCTACTTCTCGTTGCTTCATATCATATCCATATTTCTCTTTCGTTTTTTATTCTCTTTATGTTCTCTTCCACTCCTATCTTACATTCCTCCTTTTTCACAACCCTCTTTGTACTTTCTTCTTAATATTTAACTTCCTTTCTCGTCGCACTTTTTACACCGTTATTGGACTTCTATTAGTTCCAAAAATATGCAGACAGTGTAAACTGCTTTAAAAAGTTGATTCTTCGATCATTAATGCTAACTAAGCGTTGGCTAACCATCTCATGTCGCCTGCTGTAAATTCACAAAAGAACTACTTCAAGTTGTTTTACGCTTTTGGGGTTATTCAGGAGCCAGAACGCTCGAGTGTAAGTCTACAATTAAACAAGAAGTCGCTGTTGACTAAATACCTAAAGGTGTGTGAACATGATCTGAAACAAGTAAGTTTGGTGCAACACAACCTTGTGCTATCGTAGCATGTCCGAATTCTCAAAAATATTCAGACAGAAATGCCAACTAAGCGTTAGCTGAAAATATATATATATCAAATCGCCTGCTGTAAATTATACAATTGCAAACAAACACCGAGAATCACTTTACATTTTTCTTACTATAGTTTTTGTTCCCTCCTCTTGATCTTCTGCCACCTTCATATCTTTCAATACTATCCTCATCTCATATTTTTTTCACTCCTCATTGTCAACTGTGTCTTGGTCTCGTCCATTTAAAAACACCTCTAAACGTTGATGATGTAGTTTTTATTTCTCTATTTGTGCGCCATCTTTATCCCTTATTCATTTACCAACACTTCCCCATCAACCCCCATTCTTAATCATTACGCTCCCCGTTATTATTTTTTTTTGTTATTTCTCTTTGTATACTCTACAGTTTATTATGCTGGTTCTTCTGCTAAGAAAACTTAAGTTATTCCGAAGTTATTAAGAGTCTTCTGTACGTCTAATTCCCATGTAAAATTCTTATGTCACGGGCGCCACTCACAAGGGTTGTTTCTTACCTATGCAACTTTGGCCGGATCCTTTTTATCCTAAAACATTCCGACTGTTTTCGCAGCGTTTTTCGTGAAATATTAAAATCCTTCCCAATTTATTAATTTATTATTTCAGTTGCATATTCTAGCGCTTCTATAACATCAAAAATACATCATCTCCCCGGAATGCATAACGTCCTATAGATACAAGCAGTAGATTCTATATACGTGTTAGTATTTCCTTCAGTCACTGATAGATGGCGTTATGCGTTGGCTTTCCTGTTTCGTCATTGATTGAATATCGCGAAAATATGTTACCACACGACGGAACAACACAATAAATTAAAAATAAATTTTTCTAAAGCTTTCAATATTTCATTTGTATAAATATTACTAGGACATACTATTCAGTTTGTTTGAATTAATCTTTAATTTTAAATTGAGTGTTAGGTGTGAAAATATTATAATAATGTAACACATATCGCCACCTATCGGTAACTTTGAGAAGTTCATATGCAAATATAGAATCATCTGGGCGTTATACATTCCGGGGGAGATGATGAATTTCTGATAACATGTAATTCCTCCCTGTAAAATAGCACCACGAAACCGTAAAGCCTGAAATTAGTTTTTCAAACATGTCCGTGACTTTGTCTTAACATGCTTTCTATAAAAAAAATAGTAGTTGTATCGATTCGATACAACGATTTTAGCACCCCCGGTACAGAATGCTCTTAAGAAATACTCGACAAAAATCCAATATTAAATATTTAAAAAATTTCAAACAAAATTGTTTGCTTCATTAAAGTAAACTCATAATATTCTTTAAAAATGAATTACTCTAATGGTTTTCGACATAATGTACTAAATTTGTAGTTTTAAGTGGTGCCAACTTAGATTTTATATTTTAATTTTTGCTACAATCAAGGTTTCACGTAACAAATTGCTGCGTATTTAAAAATTATTATATTTCAGTAAGTTGGTGATGAAAACAAATGTGTTTTGCTGTCATGACTTCAAACTAAATAAAAGTTTGAGCTGCCAACTGCAAGTTACTAATTTTGAAATAGCCAGTTTCTCACTAAACGAGCAATGTGGTATGTTGTGTATGTACATATGTACCTATACATAATAACTCAATCAAATTTGACAGCTTAAACTTGCATGACAACATAATGAATTTCCTTTTATGGCCTACTTGTGTAATATAATAATTTATGGAAGATATCAATGTTGAACCCTTTAGTGGAGGTGAGGAAAAAATAAACACTCTTCAAGTATTTAAATCGCTAACATTTCGCTCACAATGCGTGATCTTCTTCAGAGCGGCTTAAATTTAGATAGTGGAGTCACTAGTGATTAAAACACACAACAACATATAATTAAAATTAACATGTGAACAGTAATAAATATAAAAATTTTAAATATATAAATAAATAATTAAACAAACAAACAATAAAAAAAAACGAGTTTGTTCGTCAATAGAAAACTGTGTGTCATTGAATTATTTATTTATATATTTAACATTTTTATATTTATTAACGTCCACATGTTAATTTTAATTATATGTTGTTGTTGTCCACTTTCTAAATTTAAACCGCTCTGAAGAAGCTCACGCATTGTGAGCGAAACGTTAGCGATTTATTTATCCTCACCTCCACTAAAGGGATCAACATCGATATCATCCTAAAATCTGAATTGGAGGAATTATCTCTTATTAATATATGTTACGACTTGTGCGAGCGCACACCTACTTTCGATTCATTTTACGAATTCCATGTACTCTGCATTCATATTGTTTAGTGCTGAGGCCAATTATTGTTCATGATTGTCTGCTCTTTAGTTATTACAACTTTCTTGAAAACCATGAAAGTAGTTTGTTTACTTTAACGAACAAGCAACATTTGTTTCAAAAAAATTTTCATATCGTTCATGATATTTTTTTCGAAAATTGATATCGGAACTGCTTGAAATTTTTTACAGTTTTCTCATCAGAACCTGAACCAGCATAAGACCATTGCCCAGTTAACCAATCTTGTATCTTTATTAATAACAAAAATAACCATAAATCACACTCAGTTTGGGACACACTGTATATCGTCAAAATTAGGTAATTTCCTCTATTCTATTCTCATACTATTAACAACTTTGTTCATTTTCATTATTTTCAAATTACTGGCTCCTTTGTACAAAAAAAATTGTTCAAATCGGATTAGTATTCCTTGACGTTAGATTTTCGTTTTCATCCTTTGCTATAATTCTACTGTAAGCGTTTAATTAGACGTCCCAGTAGCAAATAAATATCTGATCTTATCCTTATTATAGAATCTCAAATGATTTTGCAATTTTTAATCTTCACAGGCTGCACCAAATTTAATTTGACGTTGAGAAAGATCTTTTTACTTAGAAGAGAGACACCAATATGTAAAAATATTTACGTACGCACACATTCACTCCATTACCTACATACGAAAAAATTCAGAAACTGTTTTAAATTTAAGCGTAGCAATTTTTGTAAACAGTGAAATGCAATTGGAGACGGTTTAGTTTATGCACGATTCTTGTTATATTTAGCCGGAGCAGTGAACACGAGGTCGACATTCGTACAAGAATAATCCTGGATTGAAATTCTTTCTTCAGAACATCATCGCTTTTACGTAACAAAGTTCGCGAATATTTTTGTAGCTCATGTACTGATAATGCATTAATGATGAGATTATTAAAGTAAAGAGGGTGTATGTAGTATGCACTATTTCGGCGCAATAAGATTCCACCGCGGTTTTATTTAACATCATCCGTCTTTATTAATCTGATACGCCGAGTCCAGCTGTAGAGGACGGTCTAAACGGCTTCCGACTAGAACAAGAATAATATGAGAGGATGTAAATAAAAACTGTGGTGGAAAACTTGGAAAACTCGAGGCGGGTAGACTGGAAACTTGGCGCTGCATCGATGCAGTCGCAGTGTTCCCATATCGACACCAGACGCAGTCTTCAGACCCTGTAAAAATCGATCTGACTCTCTATTCCGGCAACGTTGCACACGAGGTAACGTCCTGTCCTAGGAATGAAAAATTATTGTGTAAGCGAAAAAACTACTGTCACTACATGGTATGTATCGACCGGTAGCGCATAAAAGGTGGGATGGATAGGTGGTGCATCGGTGTCTTGTCACTTCGTTCATGAAGTCCAGAATGGTCTATTATAGATAGGAAAAGTTGAACTCCGGTGCATTTCTTCTCAAGATTAAGATACATTAGGATCAAACACTCGCAAATCGAGCGTTTCGTACTTCGAAAATCAACGTAAAACGCATCACCTTAAAGTCGATGACCGGGCACTGCGCGATCGTGCCCGTAAGGGTTTCCCTTGAGGCTATCAACGCACGCATTTTGCATGAAACTCTCTCCTTTGATATGTTTTCGTCACGTCACATGGCCAAACTCATTCACCGATTCAGCGAAACACACAGTAAGCGATGGTCAACCACAAAACCTCTCTTGCAGCAAAACCGCATTTTTGGATTTTAACACGTAAATACCCCAAAATGTTGAGCACGATCGATTTCATGAAGTAATGCAATTTCGTGCTCTCTTTACGCTACCTTTCATAGTTAACACGCTAATCTAAACGATTAGATCGATTATGGACCTGATAACAATGTTTAGACATTGTTTTTTAAACACTTTGTATTATGTCATACGCACGAAAGAATTTTTAAATGCTTTATTTCGGATTAATGGAAATGTCGGATTATCAAGAGCGACCAAGAGATAATTTATTATTATACTACTGTACTACTGTTCATCAAACGTCAAAATCTTGCTTCAGTCGAAAAATACGCGAACTACCAAAAATATGATCACTAACTTGGAAGAAGCACCAAGCACCCAGTTTAGGGTGCAAAACGTCGCCTCTACCAGAACCCTTAGTTTCCTTTCTAAAAATAATATTTTTTTAGCTATAAAGTTTGCAACAAAAGAGTAAAAAGAAAGTTACGTTACCGCATCTTAAAATATTTTTTAGAAAAGTTCTAGATCTTCGCCCGCTCATTACCTTAAACACGTTTTGAGACTGAAACCTTTACTCGAAAAAGATGAAAAAGAAGGTTGTCTTGATGCAACTTAAAAATTTTTCTAGGAAAGTTCTAGATGGTAGCGCGCTCATTCCCTTGAACATGTTTTAAGACTGAAACCTTTACCAAAAAAAATGAAAAAAAAGTCGCAAAAACATTTTTTCTAGAAAAGTATTAAATCGTCGCACGATTATTCTCTCGAACACGTTTTGAGACTGAAATCATTACTCGAAAAAGATGAAAAAGAAGGTTGTCTTGGTGCAACTTAAAAATTTTTCTAGGAAAGTTCTAGATGGTGCGCGTTCATTCCCTTGAACATGTTTAAAGACTGAAACCTTTACCAAAAAAAATGAAAAAAAAGTCGCAAAAACATTTTTTCTAGAAAAGTATTAAATCGTCGCACGATAATTCTCTTGAACACGTTTTGAGACTGAAATATTTACTCGAAAATAATGAAAAAGAAAGTTACGCGCGCTCAATACCTTGAACACGTTTTGAGACTGAAACCTTTACTCGAAAAAGATGAAAAAGAAAGTTGTTTAGATGCAAAATTAAAAATTTTTCTAGAAAAGTTTTAAATCGTCGCACGATCATTCTCTTGAACACGTTTTGAGACTGAAATATTTACTCGAAAACGATGAAAAAGAAGGTTGTCTTGGTGCAACTTAAAAATTTTTCTAGAAAAGTTTTAAATCGTCGCACGATAATTCTCTTGAACACGTTTTGAGACTGAAATATTTACTCGAAAACGATGAAAAGAAGGTTGTCTTGGTGCAACTTAAAATTTTTCTAGGAAAGTTCTAGATGTTCGCGCGCTCATTCCCTTGAACATGTTTTAAGACTAAAAACTTTACTAGAAAAAAATGAAAAGAAGTTGCTGCGACTTTAAAAAAATTATAGAAAAGTAAAAAAAATGTTGGATAATAAACTTTACAACAATTTTATTTTTCTAATTAAACGGTCATACTCTTGTTCTAGATTGTTCTAGACATGGCCCAGTCAATACTTTGAACATGTACTGAGACTGAAACCTTTACTCGAAAAAGATGAAAAGAAAGTTGTTCAGTCGCAAATTTTTCTAGAAAAGTTTTAAATCGTCGCGCGATCAATCCCTTGAACACGTTTTGAGACTAATACCGTTAAACGAAAAAGGTGAAAAATGTTTCTAGAAAGTTAAAAAAATTGTATTAGGCATAGAAAAAAAATGTTTCAATAATTTTTCCCTTGCAACTTTATTTCTTTTATTAAACGGTCATACGAGTCCTTCTTCTAGATTGTTCTAGACCGTCATGCGCACATTCCCTTCAACACGTTTTGAGACTGAAACGTTTACTCGAAAAAGAGGAAAAAGAAAGTTAGTTCGCAATTTGAAAACAAAATGTTACATAATAGGTTGTTCTAAATCATCGCGCGCTCATTCTCTTGAACACGTTTTGAGACTAAAACATTAGCTCGAAAATAAAAAAAAAGTTTCGTGCGCTCATTCCCTTGAACATGGTTAGAGACTTCACTCGAAAAAGATGAAAAGAAAGTTGAGTTGCCGCAACTTAAGGTAATTACAAAAAGTGGGTAGATACTTTTTTACCACTTTAGGCAAACATTTAAAAATTGCAGTGTTCAAGCAGAAGATGAGCCAAAAGGGCAATTTCTACATATTATCTACAACTTTTATTTGAACTATTCGTTCTGCAGAGGAATTGTTTTTTACAAAATTACTTTTAAAATCCGTCCCTAGCTACAATCGTTTAAAATTACTTTTGTCTTAAACTGTAATATCCCACACTGTGGTGCAACCTAGTTGAATTAAATGTTACATAATGAAGTTTGCAACACAACTTTATTTTGTTAAATAAACAGTCATACGGGTATTTGTTCTAGATTGTCCGAGATCGTAACGAATTCCGTGAACATCTATTGAGACTGAAACCTTTACTTGAAATATATGAAAAAGGTGAAAAAGAAAGTTGTGTTGCTGCTACTTAAATTTTTCTAGAAAATGAAAAACATTGCGTTATAAAAAATTGTTAGATAATAAAGTTTATAATTCATAACTTTATTTTTTTAATTAAACGGTCATACGGGTACTTGTTCTAAATTGTTTTAGTTCGTCGCGCACTCATTCCCTTAAACACGTTTTGAGACTGAAGCTTTATGTGAAAAGGAAAAAAATAGTTCAAATACAAATTATAGATAATAAAATTTCGAACAAATTTTCTCCCATAATTCATTCATTCCCTCGAACACGTTTTAGACTGAAACTCAAAACAAGAAAAAGAAAGTTTTCCTAGAAAATAAAAAAGTTAGATAACTGTATTTTTAATTAAATATTTTAAACGCGTTTTGAGACAGGGACCTTTACTTGATAAAGATGAAAAAGAAATATTTTTGTAGATACGTAAAAATTGCGTTAAAGAAAAAAATTTTTGTTCTGTTGATTTCCTCTCCACCATTCCTTTTGACATTTGTATAATCTCATCACTGCCTTCTTTATCGATACTCTATACTCTATTAGTATACTGTGTGTGATTTCAATGCTCACCATTTCTATCTCATTTATTAGAAAAATAAAGCATCAACGATGTTTATGTAGAATTAAATTGTTACAGCAAGTATTCTTATTCCTTATAAGATCTCTTCTATATTCCTTCCAAGATTTTAATAAGACTGCGTTTTCTCAGCAGAGAATCCTAATATGATATCTCATCACTCACTTCTCTGTCTATACACTCATTTTTTCTACGTCTTTATTTATTACTTCCTAATGTCTCATAACTATCTTCTCTATCTGTACTCTTATTTTTCTAATTTTATTTTGTCTTCTATTAGTATGCAGTCCTCTACATCAGATATTCTTATCCCTTCTTAATACCTCATCACTCTTTTCTTTATCTGTACTTGTATCGTCTATTAGTAAACAGTGTGTGACTTCGAGATTAGTTATTAGAGCAACGATTAAGTTGGCAATGTTTTGCAGAATTAAAATTATTCCTTCTAGCATTTGAATGAGACTGCATTTTCTCCGCCTTCATTTATTCCATCTCACTATCTCCTCACTCATTTCTGTACTCTTATTTTTTTCTAATTTCATTTCGTCTTCTATTGGCGTACAATGTGTGGTTTAAAGGCTCACCGTTAGTATCTTACTTATTAAAAGAAAAGGAACAAGATTAAATGTTTGCAACCATTTTCCTTTTACACCATCTTTTTATTTCCATTATTCACATGATCGGATTTTGGAGAAATTGAAAAAAAGCTTGGAATTTTTTTCTAATGAAACGGTCATACGGGTCCTTGTTCTAGATCGTCCTAGTTTGTCGCGGTCTTATTCCCTTGAACCTGTTTTGAGACTGAATCCTTTACGTAAAAAAAGAAACAATAAGAAAAAATAGTTCAAATAAAAATCATAGATAATGAAATTCAAAAAAATCTTTTTTACATAATTAACATTCTTGAAGATATTGTTAAAACAATTAGTGTCTCGTGATTGTCGTATATCTTTAACGAAAGTTATAATTAAATTTTTTTGTTCAAAATCTAATCAGATTTCAGGTATTATAAATGTCTAACATCTACATAAAAATTCATAATATTTTCAGTTTAAAACCGTTGCATAACTCCCATTTTATTTAAATATAAGATGTGGAGTAATAATATTCAAATTATAACTATGTGCTTAATGCGCTTAATTATAATAGAAGGTATATAACTAAACGTCACGGTAATTACCTGCTATAAAATATTTGTTTAAATGTCTGTTTAATCATAACTTTCTTTCATATTTTTTTTTATATAATTAGTAAAACATATTATTAAATAAATGCCACGTGATTAAAGTTGTATATAATTAAATGAAAAGGCAGTTTAAATTAAAAAATGTGAAATTACGCTCACTAAAGATTATTATCAACAGCTAAAGAATAAGATTACAGATAAAGAAGTGATAAGATATTAAGAAGGGATAAATAAAGGCTAAGAAAACGCAATGTTTGAAAGAATATATAACAGGAAATCATAATATGGAATAAGAATACTAGATGTGATAATTTAATTCTGCAAGACATGGTTCATGTAATCGTTGCTCTACATTTTCTAATAACTGAGTTACTAATGGCGTTCCTCAAAACGAGACACTATAGGTACTAATAGACGACGAAAATAAAATTTAAAAATAAGAGCTGAGAAGGGATAAATAAAGGCGGAGAAAATGTTGGAAGTTCATTCTGAAAAACGTTACACATTTAATCGTTGCTCTACCTTTCCTAATAGCTGAGATACTAATGATGAATCTCAAAACCAGACACTTTATAGTAACAGAAGATTAAATAAAAGAGAACAGATAGAGATGGAAGAGAGTGATGAGACAGACATTAGGAAAGAATAAATAAAAGGGATAAATAAAGATCTAGTAAACGCGGTCTTATACCAATGTTGGAAAGAAGTTAAGACTCCATCTCTGCTAATAGCTGAGATATCAATGGTTGGTTTCGAAATCACACACTGTAGTATATACTAATAGAAGACGAAATAAAATTAGAAAAGTACAAATAGAGAAGAGAGTGATGAGATATTAGGAAGGGATAAACAAAGGCGAAATAGTGAAATGATAAAAATACTTAGAGACAGAATGAAGGTTAAAGATAGATTAGGGTAGATACTCTTATAATGAAAAATTTATGTAAAATTAAGTAGTCCTACACGAACGGGATTTGCTCAAGGTTTGGCCTTGAAAAATTAATAAACAATTGTGACAGTTTTCTTTCAATCACAGGAGACCAAAAAATTCCGAACAAAATTCGATTATTTTTAGACTTCAGAGAGAATTTTCCCTTTTAAGGTTGCTATAAACCTACAGGAAATCTTCAAGAAAAAATTCTTTGGGATTTCTTTGAGGATTTTGTTAACCAAGGTCAGCCAGTTTATATGTTTGTTGGTTAATTGTTAACTATCGAAAGTAATGAAAAAAAATTAAGCGAAAGTGTTGTAGACTAAAAACTGGTTACATAAAGGAAAGTTTACTTCCATATAAGTTTATTAAAAGAACTGAGGTTCAGTCCGAAAGATTGCGGATGAATGAGGACACATACCTTAGGCTCTTAACATTGGTGACGCCTTAATAAGGGCCGCAATTACACCTAATAAAAAATTGGGTGCTACATTACGATTTCTGGCTATTGAATCGCCTCGAAGCCTACCTCCTACCCCTCCACATAGTCCAATCGTGTTGAGACGCTGTAAGCAAGGGCAAGCCGAATGAGATTTTGTATTGAAATGTCCGACCTCCAGACGTTAGATCCGCAGAAATACCTCAACACAAATCTTCATACACACATAGAGGTTTTCCTCGATGTCTTTCGCTTCGAAACATGCCTATATGCGTGGGAGAGGCAAACGGAATGGCTTTCTTCATAACTTTATCTTTTTTTACAATAAGAGGAGTGACCAATGCACGAGGATGTAAATAAATATCCTGAAAATCTTTGGGGAGCACTTGTAATTCACTTGTTACATTTTATGAGAATAGAACACCTTTAGGTAATTCAGGTTCAATGCAACTACACAACCAACAGCAGCAGCTAAAATATTATCGTTCATATCATCGATTCATGGATGCGAAATCAATAGAAATGCAGAACAGATTGGGAAAAATACCAAATCGTTTTTCTGGAGGATATCCTTGAGGAAGAAGTCATGTCCGCGTTGGCTAGAAAATCCTTAACAATTTTCCCTTGATGATCTTCTTTGCGTGTGTGGCAATCTTTATGACAAGGTATCTAATAGGGATTTCTCAAGGTTTCACCTGAACAGGCCAGCCTTGAGGAATTTTTTAAAGTTTGTAGAAGTTTCCTTTCGGTCCCAAGAAATGCGACCAACCAAAAAATCCCGAACAAAGTTTAACCCTTTTTAGCCTTTATATTGGATTTTCCTTAACGTGTGTGGTTGACATTCAGTTTGCCTTCAGGACTGCATGCGATTTATGGCTTTGAGAAAATCATTTCTGTAAGTGAACAACGCGTTGTTTAAAGAAATCCTCAAAGTAATTCTTAAGAATTTTTTTTGAGGATCTTTTGTGCTTGTATGGTGGGATAAAGGTATCTAGACCAGCCAGATCTTGAGGAATTCTTCAAAATTTGTATCAGTTGAAAGTTTCCGTCCGGTCCCAGAAAATGCAACAAACCAAAAAATCCCGAACAAAATTTAATTCTTTTTAGCCTTCAGATCGGATTTTTCTTAATATTTTTTATTGAAAAGTTGGTGGATGGGTTTCCTCATAACTGTATCTTCCTTCACAATAAGTGGGGAGTGACCAATGCAATAGATGTAAATAAGTATCGTGGTTCATTCTAAAAATCGTTGGTTAACATTTGTAATTCACTTATTAGATTTTAATGGGAACATACCTTCCTTTTTAAAAGCCAATTCTTGCAGCATAAACTTCTTTCCAATTTTTTCTGGCTAATGCGGTTCAAGACAACCACACAACGAACAACCGCTGAAATACTATCATCCATCATTGATGCATGGACGCGAAATCACGAGAAATACAGAACTGAGTGTGTTGACTTAAAGAGAATATCCAAATCGTTTACCTGGAGAATATTCTTGAGGAAATCGTCTTTTGTGCGAACAACGCGTTGGTAAAGAATTATGGCGGGATAACTAAAAGTATCTAATAAAAGTAGTCATGCAAGAGTGGGATGTTCTCAAGGTTTCGCCTGAACAGGCTAGAACTTGAGAAATTCTTCAACGTTTCTGGCAGTTTCCTTCCGATCCCAGGAGATCCAATAAACCAAAAAATTACAAAAAACTTTCGTTCTTTTTAGCCTTCAGATCGGATTTTCCTTAACGTGTATGGTAGACATTCAGTTTGCCTTGAAGACTTCAGGTGACTTTTATCAGTCAGCACCATGTCTCAGCAATTTTTAACCGAACTTAAAGAAGTCTTTCATAGGAGGAGCAAAAGAATGGCTTTCCTCATAACTGTATCCTCTTTCAGAGTAAGATGAGTGACAAATGCAAGAAGATGTAAATAAATATCGTCGTCCACTCTCAATAAATAATCATGGAAATCATTGGAAAGCATTTGTACTTCACTTACTAGATGTTTATGGAAACACACCTACCTGTTTACAAGCCAATTGTTGAAGAATAAACTTCTTTCGCGTTTTTTTTTATGCTAATGCAGTTCAATGCAACCACACAATCAAAAACCGCTAAAATATTATTATCGATCATTGATGCATGGATTTGAAATCGCGATAAATACAGAACTGACTGTGTTGACTTAAGGAAAATATCCTTGAGGAAATCATCTCTTGTGTGAACAACGTGTTGGTTAAAGAAATCTGTAAAAAATTTCTCTTGAGAATCTTCTGTTCGGGTATGGCAACTTTTAAGGCGGGATAACTGAAGATATTTAATTGATTCGGTGTTTAGAAGTTAAGACGAGTGGACGTACGTAAAACCGGTATAAATGGACCACAAAAAATCTAAAATATGTGGGAAGAGAGGGATAAAGAAAAATAGACAGTACCTAATAAACGGGTAAGTTATAGACGAAATAGACAATAGATAATAGAAGAGATAGAATCTGCTCATCAGCCGCTAGAATTGACTTTAGAAGAAGAAAAATAAGTAAGAGTGGAAAAGAGTATGGAAGGAAAAAAATATGAACAGTAAAAACTATAAAAAAATATAAGAAAGACATGGCAGAAACTAAATGCGTAGAAAAGGAGTAGAAGAAGAGGCAAAAGATATGAGAGACGAAATTGAAGATAAAATAAAGAAATAAAAAGTATCATGTAAAAAAAACAATGGTAGAAAGAGAAAAATAAATGGTGAGGAGTGGAATGTAGAACACTGAAAAAACGGCAAAAAGAGCAATGAGAATGTGGAGGAAAAGAAAAAATAAAAAAAAAAAAAAAAAAAAAAAAAAAAATGTGAGGAAATAAAGAAGAAATAAAACGAGGAAATGGAAAAGCGCATAAAAGAATTAAAAATAAGGGAGAAGGAGGAAAAGCAGAAAGAAAACAAATTGGAGCAAAGATTTGGAGAAGTGGAAGGAATACATTAGAGAAATGATAAATGAAGATAAAGAGAACAAACACGTAGAGGTACATCAAATGATAAAAAAGGTGAAAAAATGAGATGATATAAAAATAGAAGAGGTAAATGAAGCAATAAATACAATAACCAAAAAGAAAAGCGACGAAAGGTGATGGAATATGGGGAAAAAAAGAAGAAAAAATGTGTGGGATAATAAATAAGATATGGAGGCAGAAGAATTTCCAAGTGACTAGAGAAAGTCCAATATAAAATGGAGTAGATCGGAAAGAGATGGGGAATTACAGGGGGTGAGTAAGTATATGGACGATAATTCAGAAAAATTGGGAACTGTTGTATCAATTTATAGTAATTTTTTAGTAGTATTAGATAATTCTTTTTTTTTACTGGACTATATAAATTGTTGTGATGTATCTAATTGTCAAATAGTTTTAATTGTAGTTTTTCCTTTTTAACAATAAAATGGATACCTTGAAAAAGGCAACTCAAAAGTGGAAAGGAATGTCTTTGAATAGAATTCTTTGGTTTTATATTTATTGTGAGGCTTAACATCCTGTAAGAAACTTCCTAAAATATATGAGAGCAAGAAAATAAAAGGGAGAAAATATTAGCGTAGTGATTGGGAAGGAGAAGGTGTGGGTGCTGGCATACACAGACGATATGGTAATGGTAGCGGATAAGGAAGAAGCGATGAAAAGCATGATAAAGACGATAAAAAGATACTTTAAAGAGAAACAGATTAAACACAAAAAAAACAAAATTGGTGATTTTTGAATGGAGAAGAGGTAAAAGTAAGAAAAGAAAATTGTAGTGGGGGAATGAGGGGTTAGAGTCGTTAGACACGGTATATGTTGAAATATAATAATAGTGATGAAGGGCAAATACAAAGTTTAGCAAAAAAGGTAATGCAATAGTAGGACAAGTGTGGGGTTTGGGGACAGAGGATATGACGAAAAGAAATGGCAATGAGTGGGAAAAATTTGTAAAAAGTGTTATGTTATATCGAGCGGAGATATGGGGATAAAGAGAGTGAGAACAATTAAAAAAGTACAAATAAAATATTGGAAATGAGAGTGAAAATTAGAAAGAGAGAAGGAGATACAATTGGAAAAACTATAACAACCACAGGGAAGATGGCAATGAGGTACAAACAAAATATAAAAGAAAAAAAGAGGATTGTAAGAAACTACAAGCAGCATGGAAGCAAGTGAAGGAGAGAAAAATAAATGGGGACGGGAAGATATTTGGAGGGAAGGTGAATGAGTGAAGTAGATGGAAGAGATAATAATAAGAAAAGAAAAACACAGGAAGGAGAGAAAGTAAAGAGGAATTTTTGTTTATTTTTCTTTATTGTTCATTTTTTGGATTTCTTTACTGTAAGAATATCCGAATCCACTGTAAAAAGGTACAGCAAATAAAGTTTCGATTTCAATTAAAGGTAGCCATAGACGAGCGAGATTTTCACAAGTTTCACCTGAACAGGTCAGACCTTGAGGAATTCTTTTGGCGGTTTCCTTCCGGTCCCAGGAGATGCAACAAACCAAAAAAACCTCGAACAAAATTTAATTCGTTTTAGCCTTCAGATCGGATTTTCCTTAGCAATTTTTACTCAAATTTATACAAGTCTTTGTATGGATACGTTGTAACAAAGCATAAAACAAGCGTTTATCGCCTCGATACTAATAACCGTCGTATAGATACGTTGTAAAAAAACATTGAAACATATTTTTGTAAATATTCTAGGGCTTCAAAAACTATGTTTGCTTGATTAATTGTGCCTCAAATCTAATCAGATCTGCACTATTATAAATTCATATGAAAAGTTTATAACGACAGTTTTACAGACATCCACATTTATGAAGAAAATGTGCCCCGCTGTTATTCTCACAAAGCAAAATGAATAAATAATTTAAAAAATGGTTCAAACAAAAGCTATAGACAATAGAATTTTCAACAACTTTTCTCTCTCAACTTTTTTGTATAATTTATTGATATTGGTGGATCAAAAAATAGTTTAAACAAAAGTTGTGTTTATTTGAAGCAAAAATGTGTAAAATAAATATTTTTTTAAATATTCTAAAAATTCGAAGACCTATGTATAATAACGTCCCTTTAGGGCAAACAGATTATACCCAAAATCTAATAAATCGGAGTCATAAATAAGGCCCATGTGCAAAGTTTCATAAAAATCAGACAGTTTCTTGATATCTAGTTTAAATGCAGGCGGACGACCTGGAGGCTGGCTGGGCGGCCGTCGGATAGAATTTTTTTTTGCTTATAATGTATCGACTTTAATTCGTGGGAAAAAGTGTAGAAGAGGGGTGTTAAAATTTTTGGTTCGAAAACCGTCGCTGAACTCCCTTATTTATAAGATGTTAATAAGATATAATTAATGTGACACAAATTATGTAATTGTATAACCAGTCAAAGTACAAAAACCTAACATTTTTACCATTATCTAAATACTTGTCAGACATTCTACAAAACATCTCATATTTATTTCAATAAAATAAACATTTTTACCAAGTTTCCTTGATTCACACGTCGTGTACACTTTGCTTTAGACCAGTAACTAGGTATTAATTTTCTTTCATCCTGTTTGATCCGTATGATTTGAAAATTTATCGGAAGCAGATGATGCACCCAAACAACATACGAGGTGTGACAATTAAGTAATGAGACTGAATCCATAAAAACCGTATATTTAAAAATCACCTTGAAAGTAGTTCCCTTGGGCAGCTATATAACGATTCCAGCGCGTTCTCCACACGTCTTAAGATTTCTGGAACGCTTCGACTGGGATGTCCGTGGGTACCCTCGTCACGGCCTTTTGGATGTCAGTAATCGACCCAAAATGGGTTTCTTTGGCCACCAAATTTGCTCTAGAAAACAAAAAAAAGTTACAGGGCGACATATTGGGCGAATAAGGCGGGTGTTACAACACGGCGATCTTTCTAGAGGTCAAATACTGGGACACGCTGAGGGCGGTGTGGCACAGCAAGGTTGTCGTGATGAAGGATCCAGTTGTTTGCGATGTCTGGGCGCACCCAATTGACTCGTTTTTGCAATCTTTCTAGTATTTGGCGATAGTAGACTTGATTTACAGTTTGCCCCGGTGGAAGAAATTCTTTGTAGGCAATTCCAAGGCCATCAATAAAGGCATGATCAACGATGATCATTGCCATTTTGATGCCATCGAAACATCTGGGCACGACTAAGAGCACTATCACCATGGACTTTACGATTTTAGCGTACGTTTCCGAAGCTTTTCGCCCAATCTGGCGCAAAATTTTATCGGAACGCGTTGCTTTAGATTTTGTTTTGCCATTTTCGTGTCGAGCACCACTAACACCCGTCTACTAAACACGACACAGCATGCAAACTAAACAAGCTAGAGCAAAGGTAAACACATCAATCGAAAGGGGAAAAACGCCGGGGAAGGGAAAGGGAAATTTTAAAGTCGCAGGTTTACCACAACTGAGGTAATAAAATCAGTGTCATTACTTAATTGTCACACCTCGTATAACCCGATTTGAATGCTATGATTATAATTACGTGTTAGAAACCGATTGTTATAATTCGCAATTAATTGATATTTAACGTCATTTTTGTAATTTTGGCGAGGTCCAATATAGCATTTTCACATATGTTTGCACCAATATTTCGATATCAGTTTAATCATTTATCTTGGTTTAGTAGCAATAATTAGGGAAGTCAACCTAAAGTATTTCGAATTAAAGTGGCATTAGTATAATTAGGATACTGACATTAGAGTTTTGATTTAATTATGAAGTTCGTTTTAAACTACATAGTGTGTGAAAATAATAGTAGATTGTAGGAGGACAAATAAACTATCAATTTCGCTAATAACAGAATTAATAATATAAATTTGGACTATTTTATACAATTGTTTTCAAGTTGGAAGGGGGAGTTTTTGCTTAAATACACTGTATTTTCGGTCACAATAAATAAGTTCTGTCGTTCATTTTCAAATCATTGTGGAAATCGTAGTAACTCATTAATTAGATTTTTATGAGACTACACTTTTCCTTATGTGCCTTTTTTTACTAATCAGTCTCAAGTTTGCAACTACACAACCAACAGCCATTAAATCATCATCGAGTGCACGGATGAACACTCAAGAAATTTAAAACTTGGACACCACAATTTCTGTAAACCAAAAGTTATGCACATTGTGAAGCAAGGACTTAACGGGTATCATTTACAATTCTAACGAGCAGGTGAGACTCAGCATTTGGGGTTATCTTATAGAAGGACTGTAGAATGAATCATTACACTAAGCACGTTTTAGAAAATAGGTAATTTACGTTGCTTACTTAATTTTTTCTTTAAAGAATATATTTGAAGGTATCGCTAATTAAACACCATAGCTCGATTAATTATCGAATCAAAATTTTGTTTAGGAAATGTTTACAAAATAAAATTAGAAATAATTTTGATTTAAAAAACGTCTACAAGCAATAACTTTTAAATTAAATCAAAAACTAAACATGGTTATTTGGGTTGACTGATTATTACTTATTTTTAAATAAATCTAACCTACTAATTATTGTAAGTTATTAAAAAAATCATTAAACTCTCTATTCATAATATTTAGTCCTTACAAAATGTATATTTTATGACGTTTCATTTTTTCTGTAGTTAATATAAAAGTGAAAATAAAAACTAAGGCAATTCTTATTGTCAACGTATATATTTAGTTTTTTGACAAGAATTTATTACATAATTATAATTAAGATACCAAGTTATAGTTTAAAATTAAATGAAAACTTTTTTTTAAATAAAGGTATTACTATATAAATAAATATAAGAAATCAATAATGGGTGTGACCTCCATTATTATTGATACATTCTTGGAGGCGTCTGCTCATTGACGCTATCAAGGTATCAATATAATTAATATTAATCGTTTCCCATGCGGTATCAATGGCTGCAATTAGTGCATTACGGTTTACTGGTATAAAATTTGGCCCTTGTTGTCTTCGGATAACAGCAAGTATTCGAGCCCAAACATTTTCGATAATGTTAAAATCTGGGCTTTTGCTGGCCAGGGTAACAGCTCCAAGTTATTTTCTCGTATCCAATTGCGCACAACCCGCGAAGTATGAATAGGGGCGTTGTCCTTTAACAACAAAAATACATTATGAAAATGTTAATTCAACAGATCCCGAACTATTTTTGGAGAAAGTATAGTGAAATAAGAATACTTACTTGTTGGAAAATATAATCTTCGTCTGGATAAAACACTTCGACTGAAGGTTTCATAATAGTTTCCAAAATATCTAAATACGCAGCAGAATCAAGACGTCCATCGATAGCCCAACAAACTCCTGGACCCCGCGCGCTAACCCAACCCCACATTCACAGAAAAATAACCACTTCGTTTTTTAGGACATATGTGATTATTCGTAACGAGTTCCTTCCATTCTAAAAACTTTTAGTGGTCCATCGTTGCGGCTATTGAACGTTTTTTCGTCGCTAAAAATCACTCGATTCCAAAATTCCAAAGGTTCGTTCACATATCGCCTTGCAAATTCCAGACGACGTCTCATATTTTCGTCACTGAGAACTTCTTTCGCAGCAGCATTATACTTCTTTATTCCCATCTCCTTTAATCTTTTTTGTGCAGTTATACGGCATCCGGGAAAATGTGTATCTGCTATAGCCCTGGAGTATGTAGCAAATGGTTGTTCTGTTACGTAATGAAACAACTCGAGATCTTGAGCACGTGTAGATACTTTAGGTCTACCACTTCCGATGGCTCTTTCCAAAGTGTGTTCAAGATTCCATTTTACTCGGTAATGCCCTACGGTGCTTTTGGTATATCTAACATACGTGAAATTTCACGCACGCTACGGCCCGCCGCTAATTCCGAAACAATCCGCGCTTTCAAATCAGCACCGAGATGAGGTGGCATTTTCACAACACTTGAAATTTTAAACTAAAATGGAATTTACATTTCTTACTTTATTTATTGGTTCACACTATCCCTTCTCAAACGTAGGTAATTGTTTATTTATTACATACTTCTAATGACCAATGTTAGTGTACTTAGTTCTTCGTTTCGGTTCTGAACTTTAAGTTGATTCTTGAATAAAAATATATTTTAAGCTTATTAAGTGTAATTTAGTAATAGATTGATTAAGTGACTTATGTGAAATTGACCAAATTTTTGACTATACTGATAATTGAATTTCGTGCTGCAGTGTTTAGTGTTTTAGATTCGTGAATCAGTGATTTGTCGGTATTGTAGTAAGTATCTAATTTGTTTATTTATAAATTTGTATATTATTCAAGTTAGTAACATTATTATATAATTTAATTTTATTGCGAAAACATGAATTAAAGAGTATAATACTTTTATTTTTAAATGACATTCTTGGTTACATAGGCTTTTAAATTTCCGAAAGTAAAAATAAAAAGAATAATTTAATTTTATAAAAAAAAAAATTAAATTTTGTATCTTCGAATGTATTTATCTATTGTAGGTACCAGCTGTAGCGTTGAAAAATGTCTTCAAAAAAACTAAGTGGTGCTCAGTTTAGAAAACGAAGACTGGAAAAGCAAGAAGCCGAAAAGGATGTTTTAAAAAAAGTGGCTAAAATACAAACATTTTTTAAAACTGACAAGTTTCTAGATTCAAATAATTCCCCTAGTTGTAGTTCTCATGAAGAAGATAAACTTCAGTTTGACAATAACTCTCTGAACAAAACTGAAACAGACTGGAACTGCTAATATGAGTGGTGCGTATTCAGGGTTACAAGCAAGAATTATGAAAAGAAACCCTGCTGCTAGATTTGTTCACTGTTGTTCGCACAATTTAAATTTAGTGATCAACGACAGTGTCAGCAATGTACAAGAAGTCCGAAAATTTTATGAACAATTAGAGAGAATTTATGTTTTTTTTAGTTCCGTAAGGCGTTGGGCAATGTTAATGGAAACTAATCAAACTAATTTGGCAAAAACGTTGAAAAGAGTCTGTCCAACACGCTGGTCTTCCGTGTTCAGGCTCTTGATGCGCTATCGTTCTCGCTATTTTGATGTTATCAAAATATTGACTTATTTAACTTTAAATGGAAGAAACCAGGAGGAGCAACGTGAAGCTAAAAGTTTGATAGTCTATTTTGAACAATTTTCAACCATTATTTTGATAATTATACAAAATAAACTACTGGAACCTATTAATGCAGTTTCCCAAAATGCTGCAAGGTACACATGCAGATATAGAGCAATCAATAGAGATGCTGTCTTCACTCATAACCCAATTCCAAACTTTGAGACATAATTGGGATACTGTTAAAAACGAGGCAGTTAAATTATCAACTGCATGGAACATTGAACCTTGTTTTCCCAAAAGAGATTACGCCGAGTGAAAAAATTCTTTGATGAGCTACTAGTGGATGAGCCCATTCAAAATAGTGAAGATAGTTTTAAAGTTCAAGTTTTTTATAAAGTAACTGACATAGTACTCAATCAATTAAATATTCGCTTTAAATCTGTTCGAGAATTATGTACACTTTTTAAATGCTTATCGCCTGCATATCTTGTCGCTTCATCTGATAAAACTATTTTGGCTGATTCCGAATTGTTGAAATCCGCTTATCCCTCAGATATTTCGCTTAGTTTTGGACCACAACTGATAAGATTTAAAATGTGTTTTTTTATTCAGTTAAAACAAATTACTTCTATACGCGAAGTTGCTGAATTACTTTTAATTCACACCCCTGCCTCAAGTAGTTTTTTCAGATATCATAACTGCATGTATAATATTTTTTAACTTTACCGGTGTCGACAGCGACAGCAGAACGAAGTTTTTCAAAGCTAACTTAATCAAAACTTATTTACGTAGCAGCATGTCTCAATCTCGTCTTAGCTCTCTAGCTACAATATCAATTGAAAAAACAATCGCTAGTCAACTTGATCTGGATAAATTAATAGATCGATTTGCGATAGAAAAAGCAAGAAAAAACAATTTTGATGTAGGTTTATGTTTATAAAATAATTATGATTAATTAATAAATTAATTCAATATTACTGAGTTATCTATGAATTTAAAAAATTTAAATAAAATGTTATTAAATAATATTTAAAATTGTAATTAAAAAAATTTAAGAAAAACATACGATTTTATTATAACACTTGTGAAAAAAAGAGGGCGCGTAAATCTATCCTGCTCCAGGGCGCTAAATATGTAGCTACGCCACTGCCAATGTAACAACCCTTAGAGCAATATGGCTCAAAGGAAGTAAATTAAACAAGCAAGGATATCTATTGTTATTGAAACTTATTCATAAAGTAAAAGCCATTTCCTTATAATGCTAATGGACAGGATTTTCTTTTAAGTATTAAGTTTACAATAGAGGACTTATAAACTTTCGAAAATATCTAATTATAAATATTTACACTGCAATTGCGCTTTTTCCTTAATAATTTCTTAGCAATAACATACACGTTCTTGGTTTTAAGTTGTCATAAATTTGATATGATATAAATTTGTGTTTCTAATATTACATCACAAACTAATCTTTATTTGCAAATTTTTTGTTAAAGTTAAAAATTTCTTACCCCCCTAAAAAAAAAACCAAAAAAAAAAAAAAAAAAAAAACCAAAAATAAAACAAAACAACAAAAAATTTTTTTTTTTTTCCCCTATCCAAAAACAAACGAAAATTTTTTTTTTTTTCTTTTTTTTTTTTTTTTTTTTTTTTTTTTTTTTTTTTTTTTTTTTTTTTTTTTTTTTTTATTCCCAATCAATATTTTTTCTTGCATTCTTAAACACTGATTAATTTAAAACATTTTTCTTCTGTCAACTCCATAATATTACCTAAAACACAACAAACCCACAAAAGGGAGGACAAAAATAAATAATTTAATTCTCCGCATAAGTTTGTTCGCCGTTTTGTTTAGATTCGTCCAAACCTGCAAACGCATTCGCGCGCATTTTCTTTGATGTCGGAGAAAAACCGACAAGTTGCGGGAACGCCGCAAACCGTTCGTGGAACAATCAGGACTTGCGAATCTGTTCTAAAATTCGTACGTAGCACCGTCCAAATTAATGTTCCGATTGCCGTTCGGTTCGTTGTTCTGTTTGTTCCTCGGTTTGTTGTTCAGGTGTGTACGAAGCTTTACAATAAGCATATTAATATGAACTATATCTTATGAAAGGAGAGTTATGTAACTATAATTAACGACTTAACGTTACGTTAGTAGATTCCATTTACTATTTACACATATTTTCTTGGAACATTCGATAATTAACTATCGGGATATGATGACCCTATACTTCGCAGGTTGTGCGCAACTGGATACAAGCAAATAACTTGGAGCTGTTACCCTGGCCAGCAAAAGCCCAGATTTTAACATTATCGAAAATGTTTGGGCTCGAATACTTGCTGTTATCCGAAGACAACAAGGGCCAAATTTTATACCAGTAAACCGTAATGCACTAATTGCAGCCATTGATACCGCATGGGAAACGATTAATATTAATTATATTGATACCTTGATGTGCAGACGCCTCCAAGAATGTATCAATAATAATGGAGGTCACACCCATTATTGATTTCTTATATTTATTTATATAGTAATACCTTTATTTAAAAAAAAAGTTTTCATTTAATTTTAAACTATAACTTGGTATCTTAATTATAATTATGTAATAAATTCTTGTCAAAAAACTAAATATATACGTTGACAATAAGAATTGCCTTAGTTTTTATTTTCACTTTTTATATTAACTACAGAAAAAATGAAACGTCATAAAATATACATTTTGTAAGGACTAAATATTATGAATAGAGAGTTTAATGATTTTTTTAATAACTTACAATAATTAGTAGGTTAGATTTATTTAAAAATAAGTAATAATCAGTCAACCCAAATAACCATGTTTAGTTTTTGATTTAATTTAAAAGTTATTGCTTGTAGACGTTTTTTAAATCAAAATTATTTCTAATTTTATTTTGTAAACATTTCCTAAACAAAATTTTGATTCGATAATTAATCGAGCTATGGTGTTTAATTAGCGATACCTTCAAATATATTCTTTAAAGAAAAAATTAAGTAAGCAACGTAAATTACCTATTTTCTAAAACGTGCTTAGTGTAATGATTCATTCTACAGTCCTTCTATAAGATAACCCCTGCTGAGACTACCTGCTGTTAGAATTGTAAATGATACCCTTAAGCCCGCTTCACAATGTGCAAACTTTTGTTTACAGAAATTGTGGTGTCCAAGTTTTAAATTTCATGAGTGTACTGTTCTCATTAAAAATCCAACAATAGGCAGCGTTTCCTAGCACCAAATAATATATCTTTTTGTCCTATTATTACTATCTTTAATTACAACAGTACATAGAGGACTCATTCATTTATGGGGGGAGAGATTTTAAAAACAAACTTGAGATTTCGAAAATGGCATATAGAAAAGTTGATCATCTTGATGAGTTGAATTAGTGGTTAAAATTAATGTACTTATTTCTGAGACACTGTGTATATTACCTAATCTTTTGTTTATTTAAAAAAACAAATACAGGAAAGAGAGTATATCTGAGTAAAAACATCCTGTGTAATAAACAAAACAGACCTGTATATCTATTTCGGTAAATTAATGAATTTTATTTATCTTCTTATTTAAAGGAAAGTTTAATTCGCACATATTATTTTTATAAATTTATTTGTAACTCAAATGAACTTCAACTGTGCCCAAAAACTTAGGAATGCAATTTAAACATAAATTCTACTGTAATAGTTTTTTTTAGTGCATCAGCATTAGAATCTAAAAATATCTGCCCTTTCCGTTTCCCATTTGATTAAAATTTTTGGAAAACGAAGCCGTTTTCTCACACTAAAACCTATTAGTCGTTCGATAGAGGAAAACGTATTAGCATTAATCTATATAAAGATTATTATTATTGGCAAAGTTGAACGTGAGAAAGAAGCGAAATCATGCATTTGTGTCAAAAAGAACGTCCTTGAAATGGGAAATTAATGCGCCGCGGAAAAATAAACGGAGCACCGAGCGACGTAATTAATAAAAAAATGAATTATATGCAATCAGTCCAGGTGTTTCCGGTTCTGTTGCACTTTTAATTGCTGATAAACATAGAAAAGTCCATAAAATGTTTTTCTTAATCTATCGTTTATAATTACACTCAACATACATACAAGAAGAAGTAAAATTATAGATTGAGAGCAAATTTTTCAAAATTATAAATTCTGTTATTTGTAATTAATTAGTTCCTCGTTGATAATTAAAGGACGATTTAATCTGTGTAGGTAATAATTTTGCGTGCACGTCGATATGCATTAGAACGGAATTTGTAACTGTTAAGTATTTTCTTCGGAAAAAATCTTTTATATACATACATATTCCTCCTGCAGCTTTACATCCTGTCAGTTTCTAAGGCATCATTAGCGACAGGGCCGGTTCTGAATTAAAATGCTTACATTATTTATGGCGTAGGCCAATCAAAGTCGAGTATCTACAAGAACTAACTGTGTTGCAATGACCACGTTACATCTCTATCACACACATATCAAACGTAATTAGATCTGCGTGCATTGAAATTTGTAATTTAGATCGTTCCTCCTACAGCAGTTTCATAAACAAGAATTATCCAGGTACGCCTAATTATTACATCTATCTACAAGAATTTTACTTTAACTTCGCGTGTTGTTTGCATTTTGGCGTTATATTATTTTCGCTAAAAAATCTAACCAGTTTCCATCGGCTAGCGCAAAAAAAATTAACGAGTCCAAATTAAAATAGCAATAGCTGTTTTTATTGAGATCGTTCTCGATTAGGCGAGCAACTACTTAATAAAAAGTGTTATGGTACAGTTAGAATACATGATTGCTTTATAATGAAGTTGAAATCTAAACTTTAAAAACTACAAATTACTCACGACGATTTTATTACGCACGGAAATTACCATAATTGTCCTTTATAACCGATTAACTGCAAAAATGCACCTTAATTGCATGCGCATACTTAACGTACCAAGAAAAGTTTTTGGTCAGGATTAAATGTGGAACAGTAACAGATTTTTATGTTTTTATTACTTCCTTCAATGATAACTGTTACCTATTAGATTCAAGAAGATGAATTTCTGGACAGGTTAATTAGGTAATTTTATTTATTTAGTCCGAGTAAGTCATTAATTAAAATAATAATTATGAATATTGTCGCATAGGAATAATTGCCGTAGAAGTTTTATGGCTTCATTAGATTAGGAATAGGTGTTTATATTAATAATGCATTAATAGGTATACAAGTGGGAGAAAACATCTATTCAAGCATAAATTTGAAATTCTGAAACGTTTGCTTTTTACCATTTTTTTTTAAGTGAACTTCAAAACATAACCACCAATTTATCAGCTCGGTCGCCTAAGCCCCCTACAAAAAAAATTAGTTTTTTTGACGTTTGCACACGAAACAGAACAGCTACCACCATTTTGCGTAACGCAATCACACCTTTAATAACACAGTTATTACTTGAATCTGGGAGGGCTAAGGCGACCTTAACCCCCCCTCCCACAAAAATATCAAATTTTTGATGTTTGCACACGAAAGAGGATAGCTAGCACAACTTTGTTCAATGCTAACACACCTTCAATAATGGAGTTATTGAGGGTTGAATCTAGGAAGCCAGTTCCCCCACAAGAAAAGTTCAAACTTTTGACCTTTGAACATTAACGAGCTGGTTATTGGAACAAAAACGCCTTCCGTGATCGGACCGTGTCGAAAACGTAACCGTAGTTGCCAACGTTTCACCACCCATCGTAAGGGGCTTCATCAGGGCAAGAAACTTGAAACTTCAAGCTCCTTAAGAAACGTTGGCACACCTTTATAATGGAGTAATTGAGGGCTGGCTTCCTAGATTCACCCTCAATAACTCGGTTATTAAAGGTGCGCCAGCGTTGAGCATAGTTTAATTATTCTCTTTCGTATACAAACATATGAAATTTGTTAAGTTTGTAATTTCCGGATGCCTGGGCATTCTATAAGGAGATGCGGAGGATGAAGTATAATTAAAATTCCATGTACGTTACTCCAATTTTGCCGACGTTTCAACTGGTTTGAACCTAGTCTTTATCAAGGCATAAGCTCATAAAACTCGGCAGAACCAGTCGAAACGTCGGCAAAATTGGAATAACATACATGGAATATATTGAAAAATTCTTAGCCTACTATAGAACCAAATGCAAAATATTTTATTACTCAACATATTCTCCTCTTAATTGGATACATTTATTGCAGCGAACCTGCAACGTCTCTAGACCTTTCAAAAAAAATGTTTCTTCTTGCTTCCACAGCTTCTATTACCTCCTTGTTGGAAGAAAATGTACGACCTTTTAAACTTTTTTTCAGTTGAGGAAAGAGGTGATAGTCGGACGGAGCCAAATCGGGTGAATAAGGGGGGTGTTCTAGTAATTCAAACCCTAAATCACAAATTTTTTGCATGGCAACATGAGATTTGTGTGCAGCGGCGTTGTCCTGCCTTTTGATAGCTTTCCGCGTCTTACACTAAACTAAAGAACAGAAGGGAACAACCAATTAATTGTCAACGTAATTGTTTAGTTTTTTTTTGGTAAATTTTGTTAGGTTATGTTAGATTATTTACTTTGTTTTTGTTAGATTGGGTAAGGTTAGGTTATCTAATGTTATTTTAGGTCGATCTAATAGAAAGAAGATCCTCACATGCTAGAACGCTATCGAAATTATCTAGAACAAATCTAGAACACTTCGTAGATGTGTTCAACAAATTGATATTGACGAAGTCGTTGATAATCCGACCAATAATAATTTAGGAATGGAAACTCATACGAATGGGACAACTCCTTAGCAACGCTGGTAAATCTTCTTGAAAGTCAAAAAACAAGTGAGCTTGAGAAAACTAAAAGGATAGAAACATATCTTTACTACGGTAGGACAGAACAAGATTGCAAAAAGAAGAGTTAAGAAACACCAAGAAGGAAAGTAATGCATTCAACTCCGAAGTCAGGGAGGAAAAATTTAGTAGAAAATTTGGTTTTGTCAATGAAATTAGAAATGTTTATGGTCAATTAAAGAAATTGTTAGATATCATTTAAATGAGGCTGCAATATTTAAGTATAATAGGTTGCCGGCCATTGTATCAAAACCTGCTCCTCCGGGATGAGGTATTGAAAAATCTGACACTGGCTGGATGCAGAGTGATACCTTTTTTGAATATTTCACGAATGTTTTGTTTCTTATCTTGAAACTAAAAAAATGTACCTTTCCCATCATAGTGTTCATAGATGGCCATAAATCAGCATCCGCATTTAAGTAGGTTTTGCCGCGAGCGACAAATAATTTTAGAAAGTTTATATTCAAACACTACCCATATAATGCAACCGTTGGGCATGGCCTTTGTCTTTCCTCTTAAACAAGCCTAGAAGAAAATTATTAAGAAATTGAGTCTTGACTATGAGGAACTAAAGATATAATGAAGGAGTGAGTGTAACCATCACCACCGGAAGAGACGAAAACACTGAAAACAATAGAGAACATGAACAATTTGTAGTGTCTGGAGATAAAACAGAAATTACACAAAACAATGATAAGAAAATTCTCGTGCTTCAACATATTGTTATAAAACCGGTACAACAAATTAAACCTCCAAAAGGTTCCGCTGAAGAAATCTTAGAAATTGTTTTAGTTTGTCCAGAACTGACTTCATCTAATAACAAAACAAAAACAAAAAAAATAACATTTGCCCTCGGTTTTAACCTCCGATAAGTTGCTTGAAATCGTTGAAGTAAAAGAAAGAAAAGATTAGAAGAAGAGACGGCGTAAAGGAAAGTTAAGCGCGAGTAAGCAAAGGCAGAAAAGAAAACCACTAAGAAAAATAAAGAGACGAAACCAAATGAAAAAATTTAGTGTTTGCCTTTATTACGACTAAACAATGGTGAAAAATACAATATCTTCAAAATTATGCTCTCAAAAATATAACGAAATTCATACCTCTGATGTGAGTTTGGATTTGATAAGATTTTTCCTTCAACAATACCAATAGGAATTTTATTATCTGTCGACTCCAGATTTGAATTCATCCAATACAACACGATAATAAACAATACGTAGCGGTAAGGACAACTTTTGTTTCTGCTACTCAATATCTGAATTGGGTTGCATCCAGTTCAAACAAAATTTTCCAATACGGAAATTTATCGATACATATATCAAATTCCTGACGCCATTTTCTTGTATACGAACGGGTCATGAAGTAATTGATGTACGACCGACGAAATATACATGTGTGTTATCGATCCATTACGATATTCGATAACGAAACCTTAAAGCCTTTTACTGAGATTAAAAGGTTTAAGAACTTTGACAATCATGTGATGACTTCTACGACGGAACGTGATGTAATGAACGATCTCTACCTGCGCATCACAATTCTCGATAAAACTTCAATAACGCAAAAATACAATTTTCCATAGGAGTTATTGTTCGTTGCTATGGTAACGCAATATTTTGTTAATGCAAGGAACTGGTCTAGGCTAACTAGATATCAATACATCCTCGTACCTCCTCCTCGGCATCTCCTCCTAGAAGTCCCAGCCATCTGGGAAACTACAAATTCAACTAACTTAATACTACCTATGCTCTTTTGTGTGCAAACTTAAAAAATATTTTTTGTGGGAGGACTAAGGTCACCATAGCCCCTCCACATTCAATCCTCAATAACTACGTTATTAAAGGTGTGCTAACATTATTTTTAGTTTTAGCTCAGCTCTTTACTGTTCAAACATCAGAAGTTCGAAATTTTCTTATGGGGGGCTGTCTACCTAGATTCAACCCCCAATAACTCCTAGGGTTGAGCACAGTACTAGCCTGTGCTAGCTATTCTCTATCGTGGGCAAACATCAAAATTCAATATTTTTTGTTGGAGGGCTGAGGTTGCCTTATCCCCTCCAGATTGAAACCTCAATAACCCTGTTATTAAAGGTGTGCTAACATTATTTTTAGTTGTGCTCTTTAATGTTTAAACGTCAAAAGTTCAAAATTTTCTTGTGGGGGGCTGGTTTCCTAAATTCAAACCTCAATAACTCCGTTGTGCTAGCGTGTGGTAGCTATTCTCTTTCGTGTGCAAACATCAAAAATTCAATATTTTTCTTGGTGGAGGGCCGAGGTCGCCTTAGCCCTTCCAGATTCAAACCCTGTTATAAAAATTATGCTAACATTAGTTTTAGTTGTGCTAGCCTATGCTCAATGTTCAAACGTCAAAAGTTCGGCTTCCTAGATTCAACCCTCAATAACTGATACAATATTTAGTTTGTAATTCAAAAAAAAACTTTCATTTCTGTCAATTTTGAGGTTACTTATTAGTCCACTGCAATTACGAAAAAAAGGGTCAAAAATCCAAAAAGCTTTAACATGTTGCGACCGGTAAAACAATTAGTTTGGAGTATAACTAATACGTAAAAAATAAATGTAACAAAAATGAGTTGAACTATGGAAATGGCGTGGGTTTCTAGGGGTGGAAAATGTACTTTTGCAATTTTCAAGCAGAAAATGGCTCTCTAGCGCAAAATGTTCTACAGAAAAGTTGTCGATAATAAAAAAAATGAAATGGAAATGGGGTGGGTTTGTAGGGGTTGAAAATTAACTTTTGCAATATTTAGGCAGAAAATGACTCTCTAGCGCAAAATGTTCTACAGAAAAGTTGTAGATAATAATAAAATGAACAACTCCTGTATGGAACATTTTTCAACATAACCTCAAATTAAAGATGAAAATCGCGAAAAACCGTTTTTGGTTATGCTAGCTATTCTCTCTCGTGTGAAAACATCAACAATTTCATACTTTTTTGTTAGAGGGCTGAGGTCGCCTTAGACCCTCCAGATTGAAACCTCAATAACCTTGTTATTAAAGGTGTCTAACATTATTTTTAATTGTGCTAGCCTGCGCTAGCTCAGCTCTTTAATTTTTATTTCACTTTTTAATACGAAGTTTCACTTGGAGCATTCAATCTTTTTCCTAACGTAGAAAAATTCCTTTATTATTTATAATTTTAAACGGTGATACCATTTTTGAAAATATTTGATTATAACGGGATTTTTGTGTAAATAATTGGTTTTTCGTAGCACTTATTATTATTTTATTGTTTACATTTTATATTTCAACGTGAGCACCAGCATTCCTTCAACGCTGATTACTTGAGAAGTTTTCCAAAATTGTGCATAATTAACACTTTAGACGCCGATTTTATTGGAAATTTTAAAGATAAAACATAATCAAACGAAGCTTAAAATTTTTGAAATTAATAAAAATATTAGCATTAAACGAAAGCTTGAAAAATTCTAAGCAGAAAATGTTTATATGTTTATGGTGTTTCCCTGTTGGTTCACAGTTTTTCTACTTAAAATTCGGTGCAATTGTGACGTTATAATTTTCGTTAATTATTAATGTCGCAACGTGTATTAGGAAATTTGCCCCGGCTCATTTCCTAATTACGTTGCTCGTATCTTAATAGTAATTATTACAAGCTCATTGCATAATATACTATAATGATAAAACTACATAAACATGAACAATATTATCAAACAGAAGGTAAATTTTTGTGTTCGAAATATCTCAATCTTTATTCATCACAATATGTCACGTTTTAATGAAGGGTTCCACGCCACCAACGTTATTTTGTTGTATTTTAGTGAACACTGTAAAAATAAGTAAATCAATTTAATTCCACGACCTTTATTTGAACACCCGTTGTTTGTGCAGAGTAAATGAGAAATACAGTAGATATACCATTAAAATTTTAAATTGTTTAAAAATAATTTTTAAAAATTCTTACGTGTTTAAAAATAAGTACGCAATTATATATAGTTCTGGGTTTCGCCGCGTGTCAAAACTTGAGTTCGACGTTTTAGTGTTCATGCTGACAACCTCTTCAGGATAACTGAACCGTTTTTCTGTCGCCTGACCTTCTTTTTGTATATGTTGTTATCGCTCCACTGATCGTGACTTTTCCACGTATTAAACTATTTCTTCTATTTCTATTAATTGCCTGACGAGTCTCTTTCTGTAGTTTTTGGTAGTTGATGTGAATAAAGATAACTAAATTAAACTTTCGATGTTTTCTTGGTAAAACGCGTGTCGGTTTCAGCTTGAGCAAAAAACACTATTTTGGAAAACCGATGTCGCTTGAATTAAGGGCTAATTAGATGGTAATTAAGTAGCTTTCGCGCACTCGCGGCCTATTTTTGAAATTGTGATTCAGGTCTAGAGGGCTTCGTTGATTGGAATTTCTTCCTAACGATGAGTGGTCATCATCTTCAGAGGTCCGTCCTTTTCCGATGTTGGATGTAGACAGTCTATATATATACAACATCGGATATCTATAGGCCACTAGTTCAAAACAAACAGTGTTTTTTGGAGAAACATGTGACGATTCTATCTTGTGATCAAACTTCAACCGCCACACCAAAAAACCAAGGCGAAAACTTTGTTTCGATAAAATGTGAACGCAAGAGTTAAGGTCTAATTAGATGCTAATTAATTGTCAAATTAAGACTTCGAAGTTTATTTGGTAAAATGTGTTGGCGATTCCAGTTTGAGACCAAGCTACAACCGCCTAGTTTCGAAACTAAAAAAGAACCATTAATTGAGAAAACTGTTTATGCAGGAATTAAAGGTTAATTAGATGCTAATAAAATTCCGTATTGGTGAATTGAGCGCTCCATATTTTCATGGTAAAATGTGAAGCAGTTTCAGCTTAAGATCAAGCTTCAATCGCCGTGTTTGAAAACTAAGAGGGAACCAGTAATTTGGAAATTTTAGTACGCAAGAATTGAAGACTAATAAATGCGTTATTGGTAAAATATGTGACGCTTAGAAACTAAGAAGGAACCATTAATTTGGAATATCGTTTACGCTAAATTGGAGGCTGATTATATTCTAATTAAATGCCCTAAGCGCTCGATGTTTTATTGGGAAAATGTGTTGGGATTCCAACTTGACATCAAGTTGTAACCTCCACGCGTAAAAACTAAGCAGGAACCATTGAATTTGGAAAATTGAGTACGCAAGAATTAAAGACTAATTAGATGCTAATAAAATACCTTATTGAGAAGTTAAGGACTCGATGTTTTATGGTAAAATATGTGACGTTTAGAAACTAAGTAGGAACCATTAATTTGGAATATTGTTTACGCTAAAATTGAAAGCTAATTAAATTCTAATTAAATGCTCTAAGCTGTCGATGTTTTATTGGTAAAATGTGTGGGGAATCCAGCTTGACATCAAATTGTAACCTCCACGCGTAAAAACTAACAAGGAACCATTGCATTTAGAAAATTGAGTACCCAAGAATTAAAGACTAATTAGATGCTAATAAAATGCGTTATTGTGGAATTAAGGGCTCGTTGTTTTATTGGTAAAATATGTGACGCTTAGAAACTAAGAAGGAACCATTAATTTGGAATATCGTTTACGCTAAATTGGAGGCTGATTATATTCTAATTAAATGCCCTAAGCGCTCGATGTTTTATTGGGAAAATTTGTTGGGATTCCAACTTGACATCAAGTTGTAACCTCCACGCGTAAAAACTAAGAAGGAACCATTGAATTTGGAAAATTGAGTACGCAAGAGTTAAAGACTAATTAGATGCTAATAAAATACCTTATTGTGAAGTTAAGGGCTAGATGTTTTATGGTAAAATATGTGACGCTTAGAAACTAAGTAGGAACCATTAGTTTGGAATATTGTTTACGATACAATTGAAGGTTAGTTAGATTTTAATTAAATGCCGTATTATCGAAATAAGCGCTCGATGTTTTATTAATAAAATATGTGACGATTCCAGCTTAAAATCATGCTGCAACAGCCTTGCTTAGAAACTAAAAAGGAACCATTAATTTTGAATATTGTTTACGCTAAATTGAAGACTAATTAGGATCTAATTAAATGCCCTAAGCGCTCATGTTTTATTGGTAAAATGTGTGGGGATTCCAGCTTGACATCAAGTTGTAACCTCCACGCGTAAAAACTAAAAAGGAACCATTAAATTTGGAAAATTGAGTGCTCAAGAATTAAAGACTAATTAGATGCTAATAAAATGCATTATTGTGAAATTAAGGGCTCGCAGTTTTATTGGTAAAATATGTGACGCTTAGAAACTAAGAAGGAACCATTAATTTGGAGTATCGTTTAAGCTAAACTGGAGACTAATTAGATGCTAATTAAATGCCCTAAGCGCTCGATGTTTTATTGGTAAAATATGTAGGATTCCAGCTTAACATCAAGTTGTAACCTCCACGCGTAAAAACTAAGAAGGAACCATAAATTTGGAAAATTGAGTACGCAAAATTAAAGACTAATTAGATGCTAATAAAATACGTTATTGTGAAATTAAGGGCTCGTTGTTTTATTCGTAAAATATGTGATGCTTAGAAACTAAGAAGGAACCATTAATTTGTAGTATCGTTTAAGCTAAATTGAAGACTAATTAGATTATAATTAAATGCCCTAAGCGCTCGATGTTTTATTAGTAAAATGTGTGGGGATTCTAGCTTGACATCAAGCTGTAACCACCCTGCGCAAAAACTAAGAAGGAATCATGGAATTTGGAAAATTGAGTGCCCAAGAATTAAATACTAATTAGATGCTAATAAAATGCGTTATTGTGAAATTAAGGGCTCGTTGTTTTATTAGTAAAATATGTGACGCGTAAAAAAAGTAAGAAGGAACCATTAATTTGGAGTATCGTTTAAGCTAAACTGGAGACTAATTAGATGCTAATTAAATACCCTAAGCGCTCGATGTTTTATTGGTAAAATGTGTTGGGATTCCAGCTTGACATTAAGTTGTAACCACCCCGCGTAAAAACTAAGAAGGAATCATGGAATTTGGAAAATTGAGTGCCCAAGAATTAAATACTAATGTTTTTCCAAAAAAAGTTGTACCTTTTATTTGACAATTAGCATCTAATCTAATAGGTTGCAGCTTGATTTCAAGTCTAAACCGCCACACGTATACAGGCCGTTCTATTTAAATTAACGAAGTTATGGTTAACTGTCGATAAGTGCTGTAAATTTGAAAATATTTTAAAAAAGTAGACCACCTACAGCAAATCAAGACCATGGCAACTAATTAGCATCTAATTAGCACCTAATTATTCAATAAATCCGGATTCGATTTTCAATGGTGGGGGTGCTAGGTTATCGGATGTTGTTGCTTTAGTTGATTCGTCTGAGGATGGAACTTTTCTCCGAAACATGTAACCAGAATTAGTAAATAATATAATATGGTTTTGTTTTAACAATTTCATCATAAGAAATGAATAAATATAAGGCGCACAAGAATAAAAATATTTCAGCGTAATAAACACTGTTAATTTTTAAGAAATAATCTTTTAAATCAACAAAATTTCATAATATTGCATCAATAAACTATATTGTAGATAAAAATAAAAGGTGGTCCCAAAATATGTCATTTTTTTGACCTAACCTCATTAAAAAACTTGTGATAAAAGTAAAATACATAAAAAATTCAATGTCAATTATAATATAAATGCATGTACAAGTAGAACCGACAACCTATATGCATGTAATTATTTAATGCTGAGTAAAGTAATCTAAATTGCCAACAAGCTTTTATCTTTATACGAATTGAATTAAAACATTCGATAGTAACGTTCGAAGTAACGACAACGATAGATTGATGGCAAACGATAATTGATTAAGAAGCGTAACTATCATACCGGCTATTAGTCTTCCTCTTGTACGATCTTCTGAAATTGTTCATTGATCATTCCACTTAGCGCTCGTTCCTTAGTTGTTTATTGCCAATTTCTAAGATGAAACTTGTTCGCAAGGGAATAACGAAGTAGGTATGTGTAGTGTAAGATTAACCTATTTGCGTGACGATAAACATGTTAGCAAAACAAGAAAAATTGAAAAAAGGAATAGGTAATAATGCAATTAATTACCCGCAAAGAGCAAAATAATGAGCGAGTTTTAAAGTAAATTATTAACAATTCCCGCCGCTATCAATAAAGCGTTCGACAAAATACGCGTCGCGTGTTTTCAATGTTTACTGACATGCTCGTTACGTAATTTGACGAAGAAAAAAATTAGCAATTGATATTAAGAAAAAGTGGTTTAAGTCATGATGTTTGGTTAGCAGTAAATTGCGGTGGCAAGATCAAATTGCAAGCTAGAAATAGCAATATGTGACATTGACATTTTGTTCAGAGTCAAAGCTGTTTAGACTGTAAACAATTGCTGAGTTAGGTCTAGGTCAGTTCAGTTCAGATAACACAACATGTATTATTAATACTTTGATGCAGTCTGGCCACTTTTCTTATACGTGGTTTCTGCATACCTTTTCTTTTACGTCACGTCATAATTTATACACATAAGCTGTTTTTTTTATTCAACTTGTTGCACAACATCACAAAAATAACTTGTTTGCCAATTATAATCGTAGGTCAGTTCGACCTTATCAAATGATAAATACAATAAATATGTTTATTATGTTAATTGTTTATTTTTTCTCACGTGACTGTTTTGTTTGTTTAAAGATAATTTAAATATTTAAAACTTAATTACTTACAAACATTTCATCACCAAACGCAATGAGCGTTTAAAAACTAATCAGTACTGAATTTTTTTAGTCAAAACCAAATTGAACCTGGGTGAGCAACGAAGAAATGTACAAGAACTGGCGAATTATACGATAAACGCAATGGACAAAGAATCAGAAACCAAATGCCTTTAAGATGCAGTTTCTTCTTTATCTTAACCCTTTTACCCTCAACGGATGTCGGGAGGTTCTCTTCCTACTTCTTCCGATCTCTGGCAGCTTCTTTAATTTCAGCTGTATTTTTCCCTTTTGCTAAACCTATATCTGTGATTTGTTCCATTAAGAGAGCGATCGGTCTATCCCTTTCCACCTTATTCCTTCATCTGTAATCTATATATTTCCATACAATTCCAGATGTCTTTCTTCTATTTCCTTTCCGATTGATTTGTGATGATGAAGCGTCACTATGATTTTACATTTCTTATACATTCTAATCTTAAAAGTTTATTCTGCTTGTTAATTTCTCTGTTTCGGAAGATGACGTTTTAATTGTTAGTACGCCGTTTTTGTCTTTCTCACTCTAGGTAGATTTTACCATCATTACTTTGTTATTATGAATGAATTGGTAAGTTTATCTGTTCGTTTTTTGTTAAATATTACTTTTATTTACGTTCGTTTTCTTCTTCATTTCATCGATCCATCAACATTTTTAATAACTTATACTAACATGTATATTTTCGTCGTCTGCTACTAAGACCATCTACATTGATTTTAAAGTTACTTCTATCGATCTTTATAGGGTACATCACAAATGTAAACAAAACAAAAGTTATGGTTTTCCAAAAAGAGGAAGAAGAAAACGGAAGAGATGATCGAAAGTGTGGATGAATGTAGATATTTGGGACAATAAACATGAAGGATGCATATGAAGGAATTAGTGCAGAGAGGAAATAGGATTGTAGGTGAAGTACGAGGGTTAAGAGAAGGAATGTTTAGGAGTGATATGGGAAAAAGGTGCATCTTTAAAAAGTTGGTGAGGGTTTAGGTAAGATACTGTGAATGGACATTGGGACTCTAAATAGAAACGCCAAGCTACATAGTAGATGAAGAAAGTAAATTAGTAAAGATAAGAATACACTCAGGAAGAGGGCAATGAGGTACGAAGAATAGAATAAAACTGGGGCAAGAAGACAGGAAGTTTTTATGAAGGAAGGGGTATGCAAGTGAGGAGGTAGTCAGGAAGGGGAGTTACGCTGTCCCCTTGTTTTATGCCTCTTTATGCTGCATAGCGGCACCGTTACCGGATTCAACTGGGAGTGGATCAGGGGGACCTCGTTTTATTGGATCGGATCTCAGTGTGCCTCGAACTCACTGGTTTTAAAATTGGGCTTGGCATTGGCCAGGTTGACGTGTTGAGTTAGTCAGAGATGCTAGACTCCGTTGCAAATTGGTAGAGTATAAGAATGAAGGCATTTTGTCGATAGCTTGCCGTTATATAATCGACATTCCGAGAGGGAACCAGGGCTTTACCCAACGCTAGAAGCACTGACAACAGACAGTCTCTGCTCTGGTCGCTTGATGCTCTCGAGCATCCTGATCTAAACTTACCGACCTAGGCACTGTGGTCCTCTTGTGGGTCAAGGAACTTTAGAATTGAGCTATTAGAAGGTGGCGACCCCTCGAGGTCAAGCATAACTAGACCAAACAATCGAGGCGTAGTTGCAGACTTTATGCCCGTTCTCTTGACACAGCCTTGTGGCCCTCCCGGCACCTAAACGTCGGTGACTACAGAGACGACTGTGGACAGAACCGGGCAGTTTGGCCGTGGTGTACCTAGTGGATGGCTGTCAAACACCTACCTCGGCTTGCGTGCAAGTCGGGGGAGTCATTGATGGCCTGATTCTGGAGAAGCCTGAGGATCCTTAACGGCAAATTGACGTTGACCATGTGCGTAGAACTATGTTTAAAGTGGGCGCTCTGCCTCGCCGAGTGCGTCTGTGTATCAGTCCCGGTACTCCGTGGTCTGAGAAGCAGCTCTCTGTAGTTGAAGCATCGCTGAGTCTTTGAGTTACCAAGTAGCAAAGGGGTAATTGTACTAAAGCTAAGGGAGGTAGCCTCCTGTCGGGTGGTCCACTTCAGGTTGGACCTATTCCCACATAGGGCTAATGTACTGTCCAATCGAGACTTATCTGAACTACGGGTTGCCGAAAACCAAGCCGGGAGGGTTAGATTAGTAGTGGCTGAAGGGTTGTACGTGGAAGCCTGGTCAGGCTCCATCTTTCCTCCATTTTTTTCGGATTGTTTATAAGCCTTGAATTTTTATCCATAACTCCACTTAACTGTCGTCCAGTTTTTCCTCTCATTATCTTAAACATATTACAGAACTTTGTATTTTTGTTCTTTCAATTCCTTTTACTAACTTCTATCATTTGCTTAGGTGGTTTATTTAATTCTTCATATCTTTTATATCTTTCACGTTTCTTGTACTCTTCCAAATTGCCTTCGTTTATTTCATTATATTCTTTATTTCTTCGTTCACCATCTAGTTATTTGTGTGCTTCCGTTATTTTTCTTATTTTTGTTGTTTTCCACTCTGCAGTTCCAGGCCCTCTTGATTAGGATTTTATATGTTATATTTTTTTTTCAGTTCAAAAGTGATCGATATTATTTTAGATGATATATTTTTGTGTTTTATAATTCTTTTCAATATTCTGTAATTATTATATACACCCTATCTTTTGAACTATCTCTTGGTGAGGCTCTCGAACAGTAATAGATAGACTTACCTAATCTTTTGACCCCCATTCGATTATTTTTGTTTCACTCATACCTAAGAGGGGTTCCACTAGAAAAAGTGGTCCGAGGCTAAATCACTTAGACAGGACCTTCTTCAATAAAATATATCCTCTACTTGTAGCTCACAGGAACGATATGAGCAGGGACATGAAAGAAAATTGGACGACTGGAAGAACTAGATCTGCTGGTTTACAGACGGATCAAGAAGGGCTGAGAGCACTGGTACGGAGGTATTTGAGTCATGCACCAAATACTATTAGCCCATGACTTCTCTCGGAAGTACTCGCAATTGAACGCTGCTTGTACTTCATCCTGAATCGGGGGTATGTCGGCAGACATAGCTATGTTATGTCCAATACCCAGGCGTCCATCTCAGCACTGAACAGTCGTATCATCAGCTCAAGCATGGTGAAATCTTGCAGAAGGAAACTGAACAAACTGGGAGCATGCAATGAGGTCACACTAGCTTGGGTGCAGGGATACTTTGGAATTCCTTGCAACGAACAGACAAATGTTCTCGCCTAAAAAAGAGCGGCCACAGCGTTCGTACAGTCAAAGCCCTTCTGTCGTATTAACAAGCAATGCATGAAGTACTCCGGACTTTGGAACGGAAGGAACATTCAGATCACTGGGTTAGGCTACCAGGGCTGAGGCAACCCAAAACTCTACTAGGTGAAGAGCACAAGGAATACTCACACAGCAGAAACTGCCGACTTGGCGACAACAGTAACTCGACATTCAGATTTGGCTGCGTGTCGGTTTTACGGTTTCTAGAAGATGAAACGTTTTCTCGAACTGGCGGAGATTACTCCTCTCAATCCAAGGTCAGTCCTGAGATTCCTCAGGGAACTTAACCTACTGGCGGTGCAGTAAGTTCAGAAAGAGGAAGCACAGTAGTAAGGACTGATTCCGTGCTACACACCTCAGATTTAATCTATCTAGACCGTATTCTTCCATTTCTTCAATTATTTCTATATCCTTCTTTGTTAGAGTGGTTAGATTTCATGTTGCCATACTCCATTTACTGTTATTCTTATGTTCCTTTTTTTGAAAATATCTTATTTATTTCTTCTCAATTATCTTCTTTAGTTAGTTCTATCATTTACTGTTCTAGTTACTCTAGGTGTATCAAACTGCCTATCTCCAATTTCACGATCTTCTTGGTATCTTTACTTTTCAATGTCTTCTAGGGTATATGTTCTATCGTCGTCGAGTTGCCCTCGTTTATTCTACAAGGGGTGTTTTTTAAGTTCTTGTTGCCTGGAGTACTTCATACTTCTTATTGTCATGACATAATTCTATTAGTGTTGGTCTGTTTTTGTGATCCTCGTTACTTGCTAATTTTTTATCTCTATCATATACTCCATTGGTTCTATTTATATTCCTATTTTATTTATTACTTCTTTTATCTTTTATTTTAATTATCTTCACTTTCAATTTCATTTTATTCTATGCCGAAAAATAAGCATTTGAACTAATTGAAGAAAAGATTTTGCAAGCATTGAAAAAACATTACAAACTATAATTCAACGAGAATAGAAGAAGATTTAGAGGAACAAAAACAGAAAGCGAAGAAGAAATGTTTTTCTATTTCGATTATACAATGACTACTCTGTGATACTCAATTGATGCAAAATAGCGTGTTGTAATGAATACCATTAATTAAAATTAGAACGTTTTCTATTTGCGACAAATAATCAAAGCGGCTGAGGACACTTAACCTAAATATTACAAATATCTCTTCAATTTTTTTGTGCTTACTTATTGAACAAACTAAACAATTTTAATTATTAAATCAAAGGAGCTACCAGCAAAATAGAAGAAATAGTATGAAAATATGTGTCACAAATACTCTTAATTTTTGAAAATATTCGGTCGAGATGAAAGTCACTTTAGGGAAGGATATTTTTAGTTTTTTGTGTAAATATACAAATAAGATATTATTACCCTTGAAGAAATCTACAAGTATGTATTCTGAGGAGGAATAAGAAAAAAGAAGAAATCAATGATGAAACAGGTTGTTGAGAAAAAAATTGAAAATACGAAATAGGAAAGAAAAAAAATCACCAGCATCAAAAGTTAAAATACATCCAGAAACACAAAAAGAAGTTAATAAAACATAAAAACTGGAAGGACAAGAAATTACAAAAGTATACGAACATAAGAAGAAGAAATTGTTGAAAACAAAAGATTATGAAAAGATTAAGGAGACACATGTATAAAAGTGAAAAATTAATGGAAATGTGATGATTTTAATCTATTGAATTTTGAAATAGTAGTTTTGAGAATTGTCAAAATTGAAAGGGTATTTAATTGGAATTTAATAGAAATTTATTGGGAATTTGCAAAATTCATTGGGATCTTGGGAAAATTTAATAGAAAATTGTTGAACTTAAACTGGAATTTAAGAAACTTATTCCACCTCTTGATGATAAGTTTTATAGAAGAATGATTAAAAATAAAAAATTTTTAAATCTAGGAAATTTTGAAATAGTAGATGACGTTTATTAAATATTTGTTACGTTGGTTACAGATTACTGTTTTTAATATAGGTATAAAGTTGACAAACATCACTACAGTAAATGTTACTAGTTTATTTGCAGAATTTATTAGGAATTAAAAATAATATTAGAATTCAGTGGGTATTTGTAAGAAAGTCTTGAGAATTGTCGAAATTTAAAGGGTATTTAATTGGAATTTAATAGAAATTTATTGGGAATTCGCAAAATTCATTGGGATCTTGTGAAAATTTAATAGAAAATTGTTGAACTTAAACTGGAATTTATAGAAACTTATTCCACCTCTTGATAATCAGTTTTATAGAAGAAGAAGAAGGATTAAAAATTAAAAATTTTTAAATCTAGGGAATTTTGAAATAGTAGATGACGTTTATTAAATATTTGTTACGTTGGTTACAGATTGCTGTTTTTATAAGTTTTTAATATAGGTATGAAGTTGACCAACATCACTACAGTAAATTTTACTAGTTTATTTACAGAATTTATTAGGAATTAAAAAGAATATTGAATTCAGTATGTATTTATAAGAAAATCTTGAGAATTGTCGAAATTTAATTGGAATTTAATAGGAATTTATTAGAATTTGCAAAATTCATTGGGATCTTGTGGAAATTTAATAGAAAATTGTTGAACTTAAATTATAATTTATAGAGAGTTATTCCCCCTCTTGATGATAAGTTTTATAAAAAATAAAAATTTTAATCAAATTTAAATTTGAAATACTAATTGACGTTTATTAAATATTTGTTACGTTGGTTACAGATTGCTGTTTTATAAGTTTTTAATATAGGTTTAAAGTTGACAAATATCACCACACAGTAAATTTTACTAGTTTATTTGCTGAATTTATTAGGAATTAAAAAGAATATTGGAATTTATTAGGTATTTATTAGAAAGTCTTGAGTATTATCGAAATTTAAAAGGAATTAATTGGAAAATTTTACTAGTTTATTTGCAGAATTTATTAGACATTCTAAAATAATATTGGAATATAAGAAAGTCTTGAGTATTGTTGAAATTTAAAGGGGATATAATTGGAATTTAATAGGAATTCATTGTGAATTTGAATCTTATAGAAATTTATTAAAAATCGTTGAATTTCAACTTGATTTTATAGAAAATGAGTCCACCTTTTCATGATAAATTTCATAGAAAAACAAAGATTATATAGAAGGTAGTTATAAGAAAATCTTGATAATTGTTGGAATTGAATAGGCATTTAATTGGAATTTAATAGGAATGCATTGTGAATTTGCTATATTTATTGCGATCTAATGGAAATTTATTAGAAAATCGTTCAATTTAAGCTGGAATGTATAGAAAACTCTTCCATTTTTTTATGATAAGTTTCATTTAAGAAAGATTAAAACATTAAAATTTTTAAGTCTAGGAAATTTTGGAGTAGTTATAATAATATTGGAATTTAGTAGGTATTTATAAGAAAATCTTTAATATTGTCGAAATTTAAAGGGAGTTAATTTTGAATTTAACAGAAAGTAAATGGGAATTCGCAATATACATTGAGATCTTATGGAAAACTATTAAGAAAACGTTATATTTAAAGAAAATTATTCCACATTTTGATGATAAGTTTTTTAAATCTAGGGAATTTTGCAGTATTTGGTGACAAATCTTAAATATTGTCTAAATTTAATTTGAATTTAACAGGAATTCATTAGGAATTTGGAATATTTATCGGGATCTTATGGATATTTGTTAGCAAATCGTTGAATTTAAACTTATTACACCTCTTGATGGTACATTGAAGAAGAAGGATTAAAAATTTAAACATTTAAACATAAGAAATTTTGCAGTAGTTAGCGAAATTTATTAAACATAAGTATGACAGTTGACCAACATCAATGGACTAAATTTTACCACTCTACTACTGTCTTTGCTGAATTTACTAGGCATTAAAAAATAAATTGAAATTTAATTCGTATTTATAAGAAAATCTTTAATATAGTTGGATTTAATGGAGATTTAATTGGAATTGAATAGGAAATCATCGGAAATTTGCAATATTCATTGGAATCTTATGGAAATTTATTAAAAATCTTTAAATTTAAACAGGAATTTATAAAAAATTATTCACCTCTTTATGATAAGTTTCATAGAAGAAGGATTCAAGAATTAAAATGTTTAAATCTAGCAAATTTTGCATTAGTTGCGGTGACATTTATTAAGTACTCATTTTATAAGGTTTTAATATAAGCATGACAGTTGACCAACATTAATAAACTATATTTTATTTGCAGAATTTATTAGAAAATAATATTGCAATTCAGTAGTGGGTATTTTTTAGTAAAATCTGAAATGTTGTCGGAATTAGAATGGGAATTTAATTGAAATTGAAAAGAAATTTATTGGGAATTTGCAATATTTATTTGATTCTTATGAAAATTTATTAGAAATTAGCACCGTTTTTATAAGTTTTTAACATAAGTATGACAATTGACCAACATCAATAGGCTAAATTGTATTAGTTTATTTGCAGAATTTAAAAAATATTATTGGAATTGAGTAGTATAGGTATTTATAAGAAAATCTGGAATATTGTCGGAATTAGAATGGGAATTTAATTGGAACAAAAACGGTGTTTATTGGGAATTTGCAATATTCATTTCATATGTATGGAAATTTATTAGAAAATCGTTGAATTTAAACTGGAATTTTTAGAAAATTATTCCACATGTTCATTATAAATTTAATTGAAGAAGAATGATAAAAATTCAAACATTTAATTATAGAAAATTATGACAGTTGACCATCATCAATACACTAATTTTAATTAGTTTATTTACAGAATCTATTAAAAAATAATATTGGAATTGAGTAGTACAGGTATTTATAAGAAAATCTGGAATATTGTCGGAATTGGAATGGAAATTTAATTGGAACAAAACGGAGTTTATTGGGAATTGCAATATTCATTTGATTTGTATAGAAATTTATTAGAAAATCGTTGGATTTAAACTGGAATTTTTAGAAAATTATTCCACATGTTCATTATAAATTTAATTGAAGAAGAATGATATAAATTCAAACATTTATCTAATTTTTTAGTTTATTTGCAGAATCTATTAAAAAATAATATTGGAATTTAGTAGTATAGATATTTATAATAAAATCTGGAATATTGTCGGAATTAGAATGGGAATTTAATTAGAAGAAAATCGGAATTTATTGGGAATGTGCAATATTGATTTGATTTGTATGGAAATTTATTAATAAATCGTTAAATTTAAACTGGAATTTTTAGAAAATTATTGCACATGTTCATTATAAATTTCATTGAAGAAGAAGGATAAACATTCAAACATTTAACTATAGAAAATTTTGCAGTACTTGTTGACGTTTATTAAATATTTGTTACGTTGGTTACAGACCAACGTTTTTATAAGGTTTTAATATAAGTATGACAGTTGACCAACATCAACACACTAAGTTTTTTCTAGTTTGTTTGCAGAATTTACTACAAAATAATATTTGAATTTAGTAGTAGGTATATTTATAAGAAAATCTGGATATTGTCGGCATTAGAATGGTAATTTAATTGGAAGAAAATCGGAATTTATTGAGAATTTGCAAATATTCATTTGATTCGTATGGCAGTTTATTAGAAAATCGTTGAATTTAAACTGGAATTTTTAGAAAATTATTCCACCTGTCCATTAGAAATTTCATCGAAGAAGAAAGATAAAAATTTAAACATTTAAATATACGAAATTTTGCAGTACTTGTTGACATTTATTAAATATTTGTTACGTTGGTTGCAGACCACCGGTTTTAACATAAGTATGGCAATTGACCAACATCCACTAGATGTTACTAGTTTATTTGCAGAATTTATTAAGTGATAAAAAGAATGTTGGAATTTAGTAGATTTATTCTTTGGGAATTCGTATTTTCATTGGGATCTTATGAAATTTATTAGAAAATCGTTGAATTTAAACTGGAATTTGGAGAAAATTCTTTCCCCTCTTCATGATAAGTTTCATAGGAGAAAGATTAAAAAATTCATTATTTTAGGGAAACACCACCTGGTGAGAATTTTTCTTTTTTTCCTAAATCCTCACCGTAGCAGGTACGAATAAACTCGCAGAAGGAAGTATCCAATTTGGTCCAGCCGTTTTAAGTTTTAAGCATCCGAACAAACAAAATTCAATTTTCATTATAAAGATGATTCGACCTTCTGATAAGTTTCATAAAAGAAGGCAGATTATAAGATTAAAATTTTTAAAGCTTGTGTAGTTTGAAGTAGTTGGCGACATTTATTAAATATTTGTTACGTTGGTTACAGACCTCTCTGATTTTAATATAAGTATGACAGTTGACCAACATCAATACACTAAATTTTACTAGTTTAGTTCAAAAATTTATTAGGTATTAAAAAAGATCATTGAAATTTAGTAGGAATTTATTGGGAATTCGCAAAATACATTGAAATCTTATAGAAATTGATTATAAAAATTGTTGAATTTCAAATGTAATTTACAGAAAATTATTCCACCTCTTATTAAAAGATTATAAAATTAAATTTTTAAATCTTGAGAATTTTGAAGTAGTGGGTGAATTTTATTAAACATAAATATGACAGTTGACTACATCAATGGACTAAATTTTACCACTGTACTACTGTCTTTGCTGAATTTATTAGAAATTAAAAATAAATTGAAATTTAATTCGTTGAATTTAAACTGGAATTTGAAGACAATTATTTCCCCTTTTCATGATAAGTTTCATAGGAGAAAGATTAAAAAATTAATTATTTTTAGGGAAACACCACCTGTTAAGAATTTTTCTTTTCTTTTTGCTAAATCCTCACCGTAGCATGTACGAATAAACTCGCAGAAGGAAGTATCCAATTTGGTCCAGCGATTTTTAAGTTTTAAGCATCCGAACAAACAAAAATCGATTTTCATTATAAAGATTATTCGACCTTCTGATAACTTTCATAGAAAAAGGCAGATTATAAGATTAAAATTTTTAAAGCTTGTGTAGTTTGAAGTAGTTGGTGACATTTATTAAATATTTGTTACGTTTGTTACAGACCTCTCTGTTTTTAATATAAGTATGATAGTTGACCAACATCAATACACTAAATTTTACTAGTTTAGTTGAAAAATTTATTAGGTATTAAAAAAGATCATTGAAATTTAGTAGGAATTTATTGGGAATTTGCAAAATACATTGAAATCTTATAGAAATTGATTATAAAAATTGTTGAATTTCAAGTGGAATTTACAGAAAATTATTCCACCTCTTATTAAAAGATTATAAAATTAAATTTTTTAAATCTTGAGAATTTTGAAGTAGTTGGTGGCATTTATTAAGTACTTGTTACGTTGGTTACAAACCTCTCTGTTTTTAATATAAGTATGACAGTTGACCAACATCAATACACTAAATTTTACTAGATTAGTTGAAAAATTTATTAGGTATTAAAAAAGATCATTGAAATTTAGTAGGAATTTATTGGGAATTCGCAAAATACATTGAAATCTTATAGAAATTGATTATAAAAATTGTTGAATTTTAAATGTAATTTACAGAAAATTATTTCACCTCTTATTAAAAGATTAAGAAATTAAATTTTTAAATCTTGAAAATTTTGAAGTAGTTAGTGGCATTTATTAAGTATTTGTTACGTTGGTTACAGACCGCTCTGTTTTTAATATAAGTATAACAGTTGATCAACGCTATAAACTAAATTTTACTAGTTTGTTTAAAGAATTTATTAGGTATTTAAAAAATATTGAAATTTAGTAGGTATTTTTATAAGGTAATCTTGAATTTAATATGAATTTATTGGGAATTTCAAAATTCATTAAGATCTTGTAGAAATTGATTAAAATCGTTGAATTTGAAGTAGAATTTACAGAAAATTATTCCACCTCTCATTAAAAGATTATAAAAATTAATTTTTTAATCTTGGGACTTTGCAGTAGTTGGTGACATTTATTAAATATTTGTTACGTTGTTACAGACCGCTCTGTTTTTATCATCAGTATGATGACAGTTGACCAACATCAATACACCAAATTTTACTATTTTCTGGTATTAAAAAAGAACATTGGAATTTAGTAGAAATTTATTGGGAATTCGCAAAATACATTGAAATCTTATAAAAATTGATTATAAAAATTGTTGAATTTCAAGTGTAATTTAAAGAAATTATTCCACCTCTTATTAAAAGATTATAAAATTAAATTTTTTAAATCTTGAGAATTTTGAAGTAGTTGGTGGCATTTATTAAATATTTGTTACGTTGTTACAGACCGCTCTGTTTTTATCATAAGTATGATGACAGTTGGCCAACATCAATACACCAAATTTTACTAGTTTGTTTAAAGAATTTATTAGGTATTTAAAATAATATTGGAATTTAGTAGGTATTTTTATAAGGTAATCTTGAATTTAATAGGATTTTATTGGGAATTTTCAAAATTCATTGAGATCTTGTAGAAATTGTTTAAAAATGTTGAATTTCAAGTGGAATTTACAGAAAATTATTCCACCTCTTATTAAAAGATTATAAAATTAAATTTTTTAAATCTTGAGAATTTTGCAGTAGTTGGTGACATTTATTAAATATTTGTTACGTTGGTTACAAACCGCTCTGTATTTATCATTGTCAATAACCAACATCAAAACACTAACTTTTACTAGTTTATTTGCAGAATTTATTAAACATTAAAAATAGTAAAGAATAAAAAAAAATAAGATACTCTTGAATATTGTTTCACTTTAATGTGAATTTAATTGGAATTTAATGGGAATTTTTTTATTAAAAAGAATTTTGCCCTCGATAAAAGTTAAGAACTTTAAATATTGTTGGGAATGAAAGTAAATTCGAAAAGATGAACGAGTGGTGAATAAAGTACATTGACATTTTTGTTTGTCAAATTGTAAACGTTAAACCATTTTATACTTAACTTACGTACACAAACGAAGTTAATGTTAAATAAAGTTTGTAGTTGCTAATTTAATTAATGAAAAGAATTGCGTTACAAGAGATCGTGGGAGTACTAAGTTCCTTCTAACATCATTTTATTACAGAAGGAATTGTAAGTCTACTCGAACTTGATTAAAGGGTTCCCCGTCCCGCACATGCATTCATCTGCATTAACACCTGCAGCTACGCGCCGCATTTTTTCTACTTGGTCCGCCCGAGGGCTTTAATACAGGATCTGCAGCCTAAACCTAAGCTCTTGCCCTCTGCACGACATCAAATGTAGACGCCCGCAAAACTAGTACAACCTCGCAGTTCGAAATAATTAAAATCGCATTTGGGCAGTTTGTAAAAAAAGACAAAGAAATGTAGACGCCTTTCGTCGATTAAGTCATTGAAAAAGCGAATGCGCGTTCTAATGATTGTAACGACATAATCGGACTTTAAATCCTGACCTCTCCAATTTATTCATTTCTACGTTCAATCTGTCTGGTACACAACTAATAGAACTCTTAGACGTCCTTCACACAAAAGGACGATTACGTGATGTTTTGACGCGCGTTTTTCTCTATTCATCGATTTTTTTTCTGCAACTGCGACAAATAAGATTTTATAGACGTTTTTAAGAATTTATTTATATGTTGGAGATTCTGTATAAATTTCTTGTTGTCTTTTTTGTTAAATTTTTTGTGCGATTAACATAATGATTATGTTAATTATGTAACAAAACTAAATAATCTGTCTAATAAAATGTTTGCTACACCACAAAAGCTATACCAGGTAATTCAATACTTTAGACGAATTAAGTTGTGCCATTTTGTTATCAAATGGAGTTGTCAATAGGTATGATGAGCCAAAAATTTTGGAATTGGAAATTCACTTTTATCACGCTTATCAAAAGAAGTTGTTCAGGATGAAAAAGTTCGTAAACGGAATGAAATTTTTAGAAACGCTCGGCCTACTTCGATAAAAATTAATATTGTTAATTTCGTCCAGTTCAGGTAAGTTCTGTTTCCGTTTACAGTACGCCAATGTGTTACTAAGGAAAGTTGTTTAGAACTAATTGTTAGTTAGTGATTCTTTATTCGCGAGTGAGGCATTAGAGTGAGGAGTTAGCCGCGGCCTGCAAGTCCGAGCACTCTCAAAAACAGTTTCTGGCCACGTGATGCACACGATTTTTTGGACCGACAAATGGTCAAATTTGTTAAAACATAAATTTTCTAATATTACTATATTCCAAAACATTTTCGGTTGGTAATGTCATTTGGCAGTTGTCAACACGATGTTATTTTGGTATACCTATACTAAAATACGTGTTAAAGGATTTTCTCACAATTTCGTACATAAAAGCAAAAGTCAACAATAGATGGGTCACAATTGTTGCCAATGCCGTGTAATTCTGACCAATAAATGTAGGGTAACAATGTTTAAAAGTGGAAATGTAAGATACTAAATTAAACAAAAGTGATTGAACACTAAATTAAAATGTTTAACTAAGTACTAGGAGCACATTCGATCGGCCTACTTTGATAAAATATTAAATTCAATATTTGTCAATTTCTTCAGGGAAAGTACTGCTTCCGTTTTCAGTACGCCAACCAATGTGACACATTCTTAAATTTGTTTAAAGAGACATTGTTGCAACCAGACAATTATTTAGTTGCTCAAATTTTCAGAACTATCGGCCTACTTTGATAAAAGATTAAATTCAATATTTGTCAATTTGTACAGAGAAAGTACTGCTTTTGTTTTCAGTAGGCCAGCCAATATGACACAATTTGTTTGAAGAGACATTGTTGCAACACGACATTTGTTTCCTCACTAGTGGAGGCAAATTAATTTTCTTCACTATTTGTTGAGAAGAAAGGTCCGTTTTCTAAGTATATCGAGGAAAAAAGTTATGTAGTTACTCACATTTTTAGAACTATCGGTCTACTTTGATAAAAGATTAAATTCAATGTTTGTCAATTTCTTCAGGGAAAGTACTGCTTCCGTTTTCAGTACGCCAACCAATGTGACACATTCTTAAATTTGTTTAAAGAGACATTGTTGTAACGCGCCATTTTGTTCCTCACTATTTGTAGAGAAGAAAGGTCTATTTTCTAAGTGTATCGAAGAAAAAAGTTATGTAGTTGCTAAAATTTTCAGAACTATCGGCCTACTTTGATAAAAGATTAAATTCAACGTTTGTCAATCTCTTCAGGGAAAGTACTGCTTCCGTTTTCAGTACGCCAGCCAATGTGATTCATTCTTAAATTTGTTTAAAGAGATATTGCTGCAACACGACATTTTTACTCCCTAGTGAGGGAAAATCAATTTCCTCACTATTTGTAGAGAAGAAAGGTCCGTTTTCTAAGTATATCGAGAGAAAAAGTTATGTAGTTGCTCACACTTTCAGAACGATCGGCCTACTTTGATAAAATATTAAACTCAATGTTTGTCAATTTCTTCAGGAAAGTACTGCTTCCGTTTTCAGTACGCCAACCAATGTGACACATTCTTAAATTTGTTTAAAGAGACATTGTTGCAACACGACATTTATTTAGTTGCTCACATTTTAAGAACTATCAGCCTACTTTGATAAAAGATTACATTCAATATTTGTCAATTCCTTCAGGACAAGTACTGCTTCCGTTTTCAGTACGCCAACCAATGTGACACATTCTTAAATTTGTTTAAAGAGACATTGTTGCAACACGACATTTATTTAGTTGCTCACATTTACAGAACTATCAGCCTACTTTGATAAAGATTACATTCAATATTGTCAATTCCTTCCAGGACAAGTACTGCTTCCGTTTTCAGTACGCCAACCAATGTGACACATTCTTAAATTTGTTTAAAGAGACATTGTTGCAACACGACATTTATTTAGTTGCTCACATTTACAGAACTATCAGCCTACTTTGATAAAAGATTACATTCAATATTTGTCAATTTCTTCAGGACAAGTACTGCTTCCGTTTTCAGTACGCCAACCAATGTGACACATTCTTAAATTTGTTTAAAGAGACATTGTTGCAACACGACATCTATTTAGTTGTTCACATTTTAATAACTATCAGCCTACTTTGATAAAAGATTACATTCAATATTTGTCAATTCCTTCAGGACAAGTACTGCTTCCGTTTTCAGTACGCCAACCAATGTGACACATTCTTAAATTTGTTTAAAGAGACATTGTTGCAACACGACATTTATTTAGTTGCTCACATTTTCAGAACTATCAGCCTACTTTGATAAAGATTACATTCAATATTTGTCAATTTCTTCAGGACAAGTACTGCTTCCGTTTTCAGTGCGCCAACCAATGTGACACATTCTTAAATTTGTTTAAAGAGACATTGTTGCAACACGACACTTATTTAGTTGCTCACATTTTCAGAACTATCAGCCTACTTTGATAAAAGATTACATTCAATATTTGTCAATTTCTTCAGGACAAGTACTGCTTCCGCTTTCAGTACGCCAACCAATGTGACACATTCTTAAATTTGTTTAAAGATACATTGTTGCAACACGACATTTATTTAGTTGCTCAAATTTTCAGAACTATCGGCCTACTTTGATAAAAGATTAAATTCAATATTTGTCAATTTGTTCAGGGAAAGTACTGCTTTTGTTTTCAGTACGCCAGCCAATATGACACAATTTGTTTGAAAGGACATTGTTGCAACACGACATTTTTCTTCACTAGTGAAGGCAAATTAATTTTCCTCACTATTTGTTGAGAAGAAAGGTCCGTTTTCTAAGTATATCGAGGAAAAAGTTATGTATTTGCTCACATTTTTAGAACGATCGGCCTACTTTGATAAAAAGATTAAATTCAATGTTTGTCAATTTCTTCAGGAAAGTACTGCTTCCGTTTTCAGTACGCCAACCCATGTGACACATTCTTAAATTTGTTTAAAAAGATATTGTTGCAACACGACGTTTTTTCCTCACTAGTGAAGGCAAATTAATTTTCCTTACTATTTGTTGAGAAGAAAGGTCCGTTTTCTAAGTATATCCAGGAAAAAAGTTATGTAGTTGCTCACATTTTCTGAACGATCGGCCTACTTTGATAAAAGATTAAATTCAATGTTAGTCAATTTCTTCAGGGAAAGTACTGCTTCCGTTTTCAGTAGACCAACCAATGTGACACATTCTTAAATTTTTTTAAAGAAACATTTTTGCAACACGACATTTATTTAGTTGCTCAAATTTTCAGAACTATCGGCCTACTTTGATAAAAGATTAAATTAAATATTTGTCAATTTGTTCAGGGAAAGTACTAGTTTTGTTTTCAGTACGCCAGCCAATATGACACAATTTTTTGAAGAGACATTGTTGCAACACGACATTTTTTTCTTCACTAGTGAAGGCAAATTAATTTTCCTCACTATTTATTGAGAAGGAAGGTCCGTTTACTAAGTATATCGAGGAAAAAAGTTATGTAGTTGCTCACATTTTCAGAACGATCGGCCTACTTTGATAAAAAATTAAATTCAATGTTTGTCAATTTCTTCAGGGAAAGTACTGCTTCCGTTTTCAGTACGCCAACCAATGTGACACATACTTAAATTTGTTTAAAGAGACATTGTTGCAACACGACATTTATTTCGTTGCTCAAATTTTCAGAACTATCGGCCTACTTTGATAAAAGATTAAATTAAATATTTGTCAATTTGTTCAGGGAAAGTACTAGTTTTGTTTTCAGTACGCCAGCCAATATGACACAATTTTTTGAAGAGACATTGTTGCAACACGACATTTTTCTTCACTAGTGAAGGCAAATTAATTTTCCTCACTATTTATTGAGAAGGAAGGTCCGTTTACTAAGTATATCGAGGAAAAAAGTTATGTAGTTGCTCACATTTTCAGAACGATCGGCCTACTTTGATAAAAGATTAAATTCAATGTTTGTCAATTTCTTCAGGGAAAGTACTGCTTCCGTTTTCAGTACGCCAACCAATGTGACACATACTTAAATTTGTTTAAAGAGATATTGCTGCAACACGACATTTTTTCCTGCCTAGTGAGGAAAATCAATTTTCCTCACTATTTGTAGAGAAAGAAAAGTCCGTTTTCTAAGTATATCGAGGAAAAAAGATGTGTAGTTGCTCACACTTACAGAACGATCGGCCTACTTTGATAAAAGATTAAATTCAATATTTGTCAATTTCTTTAGAAAAAGTACTGCTTTCGTTTTCAGTACGCCAGCCAATGTGACTCATTCTTAAATTTGTTTAAAGAGACATTGTTGCAACACGACATTTCTTTAGTTGCTCAAATTTTCAGAACTTCGGCCTACTTTGATAAAAGATTAAATTCAATGTTTGTCAATTTCTTCAAGGAAAGTACTGCTTCCATTTTCAGTACGCCAGCCAATGTGACACATTTTTAAATTTGTTTAAAGAGACATTGTTGTAACACGCCATTTTGTTCCTCACTATTTGTAGAGAAGAAAGGTCCGTTTTCTAAATGTATCGAAGAAAAAGTTATGTAGTTGCTAAAATTTTCAGAATTATCGGCCTACTTTAATAAAAGATTAAATTCAATGTTTGTCAATTTCTTCAGGGAAAGTACTGCTTCCGTTTTCAGTACGCCAACCAATGTGACACATTCTTAAATTTGTTTAAAGAGACATTGTTGCAACACGACATTTCTTTAGTTGCTCAACTTTTCAGAACTTCGGCCTACTTTGATAAAAGATTAAATTCAATGTTTGTCAATTTCTTCAAGGAAAGTACTGCTTCCATTTTCAGTACGCCAGCCAATGTGACACATTTTTAAATTTGTTTAAAGAGACATTGTTGTAACACGCCATTTTGTTCCTCACTATTTGTAGAGAAGAAAGGTCCGTTTTCTAAATGTATCGAAGAAAAAAGTTATGTAGTTGCTAAAATTTTCAGAATTATCCGCCTACTTTAATAAAAGATTAAATTCAATGTTTGTCAATTTCTTCAGGGAAAGTACTGCTTCCGTTTTCAGTACGCCAACCAATGTGACACATTCTTAAATTTGTTTAAAGAGACATTGTTGCAACACGACATTTCTTTAGTTGCTCAACTTTTCAGAACTTCGGCCTACTTTGATAAAAGATTAAATTCAATGTTTGTCAATTTCTTCAAGGAAAGTACTGCTTCCATTTTCAGTACGCCGGCCAATGTGACACATTTTAAATTTGTTTAAAGAGACATTGTTGTAACACGCCATTTTGTTCCTCACTATTTGTAGAGAAGAAAGGTCCGTTTTCTAAATGTATCGAAGAAAAAAGTTATGTAGTTGCTAAAATTTTCAGAATTATCCGCCTACTTTAATAAAAGATTAAATTCAATGTTTGTCAATTTCTTCAAGGAAAGTACTGCTTCCATTTTCAGTACGCCAGCCAATGTGACACATTTTTAAATTTGTTTAAAGAGACATTGTTGTAGCACGCCATTTTGTTCCTCACTATTTGTAGAGAAGAAAGGTCCGTTTTCTAAGTGTATCGAAGAAAAAAGTTATGTAGTTGCTAAAATTTTCAGAATTATCGGCCTACTTTAATAAAAGATTAAATTCAATGTTTGTCAATTTCTTCAGGGAAAGTACTGCTTCCGTTTTCAGTACGCCAACCAATGTGACACATTCTTAAATTTGTTTAAAGAGACATTGTTGCAACACGACATTTCTTTAGTTGCTCAACTTTTCAGAACTTCGGCCTACTTTGATAAAAGATTAAATTCAATGTTTGTCAATTTCTTCAAGGAAAGTACTGCTTCCATTTTCAGTACGCCAGCCAATGTGACACATTTTTAAATTTGTTTAAAGAGACATTGTTGTAACACGCCATTTTGTTCCTCACTATTTGTAGAGAAGAAAGGTCCGTTTTCTAAATGTATCGAAGAAAAAAGTTATGTAGTTGCTAAAATTTTCAGAATTATCCGCCTACTTTAATAAAAGATTAAATTCAATGTTTGTCAATTTCTTCAAGGAAAGTACTGCTTCCATTTTCAGTACGCCAGCCAATGTGACACATTTTTAAATTTGTTTAAAGAGACATTGTTGTAGCACGCCATTTTGTTCCTCACTATTTGTAGAGAAGAAAGGTCCGTTTTCTAAATGTATCGAAGAAAAAGTTATGTAGTTGCTAAAATTTTCAGAATTATCCGCCTACTTTAATAAAAGATTAAATTCAATGTTTGTCAATTTCTTCAGGGAAAGTACTGCTTCCGTTTTCAGTACGCCAACCAATGTGACACATTCTTAAATTTGTTTAAAGAGACATTGTTGCAACACGACATTTCTTTAGTTGCTCAACTTTTCAGAACTTCGGCCTACTTTGATAAAAGATTAAATTCAATGTTTGTCAATTTCTTCAAGGAAAGTACTGCTTCCATTTTCAGTACGCCAGCCAATGTGACACATTTTTAAATTTGTTTAAAGAGACATTGTTGTAACACGCCATTTTGTTCCTCACTATTTGTAGAGAAGAAAGGTCCGTTTTCTAAATGTATCGAAGAAAAAGTTATGTAGTTGCTAAAATTTTCAGAATTATCCGCCTACTTTAATAAAAGATTAAATTCAATGTTTGTCAATTTCTTCAGGGAAAGTACTGCTTCCGTTTTCAGTACGCCAACCAATGTGACACATTCTTAAATTTGTTTAAAGAGACATTGTTGCAACACGACATTTCTTTAGTTGCTCAACTTTTCAGAACTTCGGCCTACTTTGATAAAAGATTAAATTCAATGTTTGTCAATTTCTTCAAGGAAAGTACTGCTTCCATTTTCAGTACGCCAGCCAATGTGACACATTTTTAAATTTGTTTAAAGAGACATTGTTGTAACACGCCATTTTGTTCCTCACTATTTGTAGAGAAGAAAGGTCCGTTTTCTAAATGTATCGAAGAAAAAAGTTATGTAGTTGCTAAAATTTTCAGAATTATCCGCCTACTTTAATAAAAGATTAAATTCAATGTTTGTCAATTTCTTCAGGGAAAGTACTGCTTCCGTTTTCAGTACGCCAACCAATGTGACACATTCTTAAATTTGTTTAAAGAGACATTGTTGCAACACGACATTTCTTTAGTTGCTCAACTTTTCAGAACTTCGGCCTACTTTGATAAAAGATTAAATTCAATGTTTGTCAATTTCTTCAAGGAAAGTACTGCTTCCATTTTCAGTACGCCAGCCAATGTGACACATTTTTAAATTTGTTTAAAGAGACATTGTTGTAACACGCCATTTTGTTCCTCACTATTTGTAGAGAAGAAAGGTCCGTTTTCTAAATGTATCGAAGAAAAAAGTTATGTAGTTGCTAAAATTTTCAGAATTATCCGCCTACTTTAATAAAAGATTAAATTCAATGTTTGTCAATTTCTTCAAGGAAAGTACTGCTTCCATTTTCAGTACGCCAGCCAATGTGACACATTTTAAATTTGTTTAAAGAGACATTGTTGTAGCACGCCATTTTGTTCCTCACTATTTGTAGAGAAGAAAGGTCCGTTTTCTAAGTGTATCGAAGAAAAAGTTATGTAGTTGCTAAAATTTTCAGAATTATCGGCCTACTTTAATAAAAGATTAAATTCAATGTTTGTCAATTTCTTCAGGGAAAGTACTGCTTCCGTTTTCAGTACGCCAACCAATGTGACACATTCTTAAATTTGTTTAAAGAGACATTGTTGCAACACGACATTTCTTTAGTTGCTCAACTTTTCAGAACTTCGGCCTACATTGATAAAAGATTAAATTCAATATTTGTCAATTTCTTCAGGGAAAGTACTGCTTCCGTTTTTAGTACGCCAGCCAATATGATTCATTCTTAAATTTGTTTAAAGAGATATTGCTGTAACACGACATTTTTTTCTCACTAGTGCGGGAAAATCAATTTTTCTCACTATTTGTAGAGAAAAAACGTCCGTTTTCTAAGTATATCAAAGAAAAATGTTATGTAGTTGCTCAAATTTTAAGAACTATCGGCCTACTTTGTTAAAAGATTAAATTCAACGTTTGTCAATTTCTTCAGGGAAAGTACTGCTTCCGTTTTCAGTACGCCAACCAATGTGACACATTCTTAAATTTGTTTAAAGAGACATTGTTGCAACACGACATTTCTTTAGTTGCTCAAGTTTTCAGAACTTCGGCCTACTTTGATAAAAGATTAAATTCAATATTTGTCAATTTCTTCAGGGAAAGTACTGCTTCCGTTTTCAGTACGCCAACCAATGTGACACATTCTTAAATTTGTTTAAAGAGACATTGTTGCAACACGACATTTCTTTAGTTGCTCAAGTTTTCAGAACTTCGGCCTACTTTGATAAAAGATTAAATTCATCGTTTGTCAATCTCTTCAGGGAAAGTACTGCTTCCGTTTTCAGTACGCCAGCCAATGTGATTCATTCTTAAATTTGTTTAAAGAGATATTGCTGCAACACGACATTTTTTACTCCCTAGTGAGGGAAAATCAATTTTCCTCACTATTTGTAGAGAAGAAAGGTCCGTTTTCTAAGTATATCGAGGAAAAAAGTAATGTAGTTGCTCACACTTTCAGAACGATCGGCCTACTTTGATAAAATATTAAACTCAATGTTTGTCAATTTCTTCAGGGAAAGTACTGCTTCCGTTTTCAGTACGCCAACCAATGTGACACATTCTTAAATTTGTTTAAAGAGACATTGTTGCAACACGACATTTATTTAGTTGCTCACATTTTCAGAACTATCAGCCTACTTTGATAAAAGATTACATTCAATATTTGTCAATTTCTTCAGGACAAGTACTGCTTCCGCTTTCAGTACGCCAACCAATGTGACACATTCTTAAATTTGTTTAAAGATACATTGTTGCAACACGACATTTATTTAGTTGCTCAAATTTTCAGAACTATCGGCCTACTTTGATAAAAGATTAAATTCAATATTTGTCAATTTGTTCAGGGAAAGTACTGCTTTTGTTTTCAGTACGCCAGCCAATATGACACAATTTGTTTGAAAGGACATTGTTGCAACACGACATTTTTTCTTCACTAGTGAAGGCAAATTAATTTTCCTCACTATTTGTTGAGAAGAAAGGTCCGTTTTCTAAGTATATCCAGGAAAAAAGTTATGTAGTTGCTCACATTTTCAGAACGATCGGCCTACTTTGATAAAAGATTAAATTCAATGTTTGTCAATTTCTTCAGGGAAAGTACTAAAAAAAGTTTTGTTTTCAGTACGCCAGCCAATGTGACACAATTTTTGAAGAGACATTGTTGCAACACGACATTTTTTCTTCACTAGTGAAGGCAAATTAATTTTCCTCACTATTTGTTGAGAAGGAAGGTCCGTTTACTAAGTATATCGAGGAAAAAAGTTATGTAGTTGCTCACATTTTCAGAACGATCGGCCTACTTTGATAAAAATTAAATTCAATGTTTGTCAATTTCTTCAGGGAAAGTACTGCTTCCGTTTTCAGTACGCCAACCAATGTGACACATTCTTAAATTTGTTTAAAGAGACATTGTTGCAACACGACATTTATTTAGTTGCTCAAATTTTCAGAACTATCGGCCTACTTTGATAAAAGATTAAATTCAATATTTTTCAATTTGTTTAGGAAAGTACTGCTTTTGTTTTCAGTACGCCAGCCAATATGACACAATTTGTTTGAAGAGACATTGTTGCAACACGACATTTTTTTTTTCACTAGTGAAGGCAGATTAATTTTCCTTCCTATTTGTTGAGAAGAAAGGTCCGTTTTCTAAGTATATCGAGGAAAAAAATTATGTAGTTGCTCACATTTTCAGAACTATCGGCCTACTTTGATAAAAGATTAAATTCAATATTTGTCAATTTCTTTAGAAAAAGTACTGCTTTCGTTTTCAGTACGCCAGCCAATGTGACTCATTCTTAAATTTGTTTAAAGACACATTGTTGCAACACGACATTTCTTTAGTTGCTCAAATTTTCAGAACTTCGACCTACTTTGATAAAAGATTAAATTCAGTCTTTGTCAATTTCTTCAAGGAAAGTACTACTTCCGTTTTCAGTACGCCAGCCAATGTGACACATTCTTAAATTTGTGTAAAGAGACATTGTTGTAACACGCCATTTTGTTCCTCACTATTTGTAGAGAAGAAAGGTCCGTTTTCTAAGTGTATCAAAGCAAAAAGTTATGTAGTTGCTAAAATTTTCAGAATTATCGGCCTACTTTAATAAAAGATTAAATTCAATGTTTGTCAGTTTCTTCAGGGAAAGTAGTGCTTCCGTTTTCAGTACGCCAACCAATGTGACACATTCTTAAATTTTTTAAAGAGACATTGTTGCAACACGACATTTCTTTAGTTGCTCAAATTTTCAGAACTTCGGCCTACTTTGATAAAAGATTAAATTCAATATTTGTCAATTTCTTCAGGGAAAGTACTGCTTCCGTTTTCAGTACGCCAACCAATGTGACACATTCTTAAATTTGTTTAAAGAGATATTGCTGCAACACGACATTTTTTCCTGCCTAGTGAGGGAAAATCAATTTTCCTCACTATTTGTAGAGAAGAAAAGTCCGTTTTCTAAGTATATCGAGGAAAAAGATGTGTAGTTGCTCACACTTACAGAACGATCGGCCTACTTTGATAAAAGATTAAATTCAATATTTGTCAATTTCTTTAGAAAAGTACTGCTTTCGTTTTCAGTACGCCAGCCAATGTGACTCATTCTTAAATTTGTTTAAAGAGACATTGTTGCAACACGACATTTCTTTAGTTGCTCAAATTTTCAGAACTTCGGCCTACTTTGATAAAAGATTAAATTCAATGTTTTTCAATTTCTTTAAGGAAAGTACTGCTTCCGTTTTCAGTACGCCAGCCAATGTGACACATTCTTAAATTTGTTTAAAGAGACATTGTTGTAACACGCCATTTTGTTCCTCACTATTTGTAGAGAAGAAAGGTCCGTTTTCTAACTGTATCGAAGAAAAAAGTTATGTAGTTGCTAAAATTTTCAGAATTATCGGCCTACTTTAATAAAAGATTAAATTCAATGTTTGTCAATTTCTTCAGGGAAAGTACTGCTTCCGTTTTCAATACGCCAACCAATGTGACACATTCTTAAATTTGTTTAAAGAGACATTGTTGCAACACGACATTTCTTTAGTTGCTCAACTTTTCAGAACTTTGGCCTACTTTGATAAAAGATTAAATTCAATGTTTGTCAATTTCTTCAGGAAAGTACTGCTTCCTTTTCAGTACGCCAATCAATGTGACACATTCTTAAATTTGTTTAAAGAGACATTGTTGCAACACGACATTTTTTCCTGCCTAGTGAGGGAAAATCAATTTTCCTCACTATTTGTAGAGAAGAAAAGTCCGTTTTCTAAGTATATCGAGAAAAAAAGATGTGTAGTTGCTCACACTTACAGAACGATCGGCCTACTTTGATAAAAGATTAAATTCAATATTTGTCAATTTCTTTAGAAAAAGTACTGCTTTCGTTTTCAGTACGCCAGCCAATGTGACTCATTCTTAAATTTGTTTAAAGAGACATTGTTGCAACACGACATTTCTTTAGTTGCTCAAATTTTCAGAACTTCGGCCTACTTTGATAAAAGATTAAATTCAATATTTGTCAATTTCTTCAGGGAAAGTACTGCTTCCGTTTTCAGTACGCCAACCAATGTGACACATTCTTAAATTTGTTTAAAGAGATATTGCTGCAACACGACATTTTTTCCTGCCTAGTGAGGGAAAATCAATTTTCCTCACTATTTGTAGAGAAGAAAGGTCCGTTTTCTAAGTGTATCGAGGAAAAAGTTATGTAGTTGCTCACATTTTCAGAACGATCGGCCTACTTTGATAAAAGATTAAATTCAATGTTTGTCAATTTCTTTAGGAAAAGTACTGCTTCCGTTTTCAGTACGCCAGCCAATGTGACACATTCTTAAATTTGTTTAAAGAGACATTGTTGCAACACGACATTTCTTTAGTTGCTCAACTTTTCAGAACTTTGGCCTACTTTGATAAAAGATTAAATTCAATGTTTGTCAGTTTCTTCAGGGAAAGTACTGCTTTCTTTTTCAGTACGCCAATCAATGTGACACATTCTTAAATTTGTTTAAAGAGACATTGTTGCAACACGACATTTCTTTAGTTGCTCAACTTTTCAGAACTTCGGCCTACTTTGATAAAAGATTAAATTCAATGTTTGTCAGTTTCTTCAGGGAAAGTACTGCTTCGTTTTCAGTACGCCAATCAATGTGACACATTCTTAAATTTGTTTAAAGAGACATTGTTGCAACACGACATTTCTTTAGTTGCTCAACTTTTCAGAACTTCGGCCTACTTTGATAAAAGATTAAATTCAATGTTTGTCAGTTTCTTCAGGGAAAGTACTGCTTTCTTTTTCAGTACGCCAATCAATGTGACACATTCTTAAATTTGTTTAAAGAGACATTGTTGCAACACGACATTTCTTCAGTTGCTCAACTTTTCAGAACTTCGGCCTACTTTGATAAAAGATTAAATTCAATGTTTGTCAGTTTCTTCAGGGAAAGTACTGCTTTCTTTTTCAGTACGCCAATCAATGTGACACATTCTTAAATTTGTTTAAAGAGACATTGTTGTAACACGACATTTCTTTAGTTGCTCAAATTTTCAGAACTTCGGCCTACTTTGATAAAAGATTAAATTCAATATTTGTCAATTTCTTCAGGAAAGTACTGCTTCCGTTTTCAGTACGCCAACCAATGTGACACATTCTTAAATTTGTTTAAAGAGATATTGCTGCAACACGACATTTTTTCCTGCCTAGTGAGGGAAAATCAATTTTCCTCACTATTTGTAGAGAAGAAAGGTCCGTTTTCTAAGTATATCGAGGAAAAAAGATGTGTAGTTGCTCACACTTACAGAACGATCGGCCTACTTTGATAAAAGATTAAATTCAATATTTGTCAATTTCTTTAGAAAAAGTACTGCTTTCGTTTTCAGTACGCCAGCCAATGTGACTCATTCTTAAATTTGTTTAAAGAGACATTGTTGCAACACGACATTTCTTTAGTTGCTCAAATTTTCAGAACTTCGGCCTACTTTGATAAAAGATTAAATTCAATGTTTTCAATTTCTTTAAGGAAAGTACTGCTTCCGTTTTCAGTACGCCAGCCAATGTGACACATTCTTAAATTTGTTTAAAGAGACATTGTTGTAACACGCCATTTTGTTCCTCACTATTTGTAGAGAAGAAAGGTCCGTTTTCTAAATGTATCGAAGAAAAAAGTTATGTAGTTGCTAAAATTTTCAGAATTATCCGCCTACTTTAATAAAAGATTAAATTCAATGTTTGTCAATTTCTTCAGGGAAAGTACTGCTTCCGTTTTCAGTACGCCAACCAATGTGACACATTCTTAAATTTGTTTAAAGAGACATTGTTGCAACACGACATTTCTTTAGTTGCTCAACTTTTCAGAACTTCGGCCTACTTTGATAAAAGATTAAATTCAATGTTTGTCAATTTCTTCAAGGAAAGTACTGCTTCCATTTTCAGTACGCCAGCCAATGTGACACATTTTTAAATTTGTTTAAAGAGACATTGTTGTAACACGCCATTTTGTTCCTCACTATTTGTAGAGAAGAAAGGTCCGTTTTCTAAATGTATCGAAGAAAAAAGTTATGTAGTTGCTAAAATTTTCAGAATTATCCGCCTACTTTAATAAAAGATTAAATTCAATGTTTGTCAATTTCTTCAGGGAAAGTACTGCTTCCGTTTTCAGTACGCCAACCAATGTGACACATTCTTAAATTTGTTTAAAGAGACATTGTTGCAACACGACATTTCTTTAGTTGCTCAACTTTTCAGAACTTCGGCCTACTTTGATAAAAGATTAAATTCAATGTTTGTCAATTTCTTCAAGGAAAGTACTGCTTCCATTTTCAGTACGCCAGCCAATGTGACACATTTTTAAATTTGTTTAAAGAGACATTGTTGTAACACGCCATTTTGTTCCTCACTATTTGTAGAGAAGAAAGGTCCGTTTTCTAAATGTATCGAAGAAAAAAGTTATGTAGTTGCTAAAATTTTCAGAATTATCCGCCTACTTTAATAAAAGATTAAATTCAATGTTTGTCAATTTCTTCAGGGAAAGTACTGCTTCCGTTTTCAGTACGCCAACCAATGTGACACATTCTTAAATTTGTTTAAAGAGACATTGTTGCAACACGACATTTCTTTAGTTGCTCAACTTTTCAGAACTTCGGCCTACTTTGATAAAAGATTAAATTCAATGTTTGTCAATTTCTTCAAGGAAAGTACTGCTTCCATTTTCAGTACGCCAGCCAATGTGACACATTTTAAATTTGTTTAAAGAGACATTGTTGTAACACGCCATTTTGTTCCTCACTATTTGTAGAGAAGAAAGGTCCGTTTTCTAAGTGTATCGAAGAAAAAGTTATGTAGTTGCTAAAATTTTCAGAATTATCGGCCTACTTTAATAAAAGATTAAATTCAATGTTTGTCAATTTCTTCAGGGAAAGTACTGCTTCCGTTTTCAGTACGCCAACCAATGTGACACATTCTTAAATTTGTTTAAAGAGACATTGTTGCAACACGACATTTCTTTAGTTGCTCAACTTTTCAGAACTTCGGCCTACTTTGATAAAAGATTAAATTCAATGTTTGTCAGTTTCTTCAGGGAAAGTACTGCTTCCGTTTTAGTACGCCAGCCAATATGATTCATTCTTAAATTTGTTTAAAGAGATATTGCTGTAACACGACATTTTTTCTCACTAGTGCGGGAAAATCAATTTTCTCACTATTTGTAGAGAAAAAACGTCCGTTTTCTAAGTATATCGAAGAAAAATGTTATGTAGTTGCTCAAATTTTAAGAACTATCGGCCTACTTTGTTAAAAAGATTAAATTCAATGTTTGTCAATTTCTTCAGGGAAAGTACTGCTTCCGTTTTCAGTACGCCAACCAATGTGACACATTCTTAAATTTGTTTAAAGAGACATTGTTGCAACACGACATTTCTTTAGTTGCTCAAATTTTCAGAACTTCGGCCTACTTTGATAAAAGATTAAATTCAATATTTGTCAATTTCTTCAGGAAAGTACTGCTTCCGTTTTCAGTACGCCAACCAATGTGACACATTCTTAAATTTGTTTAAAGAGACATTGTTGCAACACGACATTTCTTTAGTTGCTCAAGTTTTCAGAACTTCGGCCTACTTTGATAAAAGATTAAATTCATCGTTTGTCAATCTCTTCAGGGAAAGTACTGCTTCCGTTTTCAGTACGCCAGCCAATGTGACACATTTTAAATTTGTTTAAAGAGACATTGTTGTAGCACGCCATTTTGTTCCTCACTATTTGTAGAGAAGAAAGGTCCGTTTTCTAAGTGTATCGAAGAAAAAGTTATGTAGTTGCTAAAATTTTCAGAATTATCGGCCTACTTTAATAAAAGATTAAATTCAATGTTTGTCAATTTCTTCAGGGAAAGTACTGCTTCCGTTTTCAGTACGCCAACCAATGTGACACATTCTTAAATTTGTTTAAAGAGACATTGTTGCAACACGACATTTCTTTAGTTGCTCAACTTTTCAGAACTTCGGCCTACTTTGATAAAAGATTAAATTCAATATTTGTCAATTTCTTCAGGGAAAGTACTGCTTCCGTTTTTAGTACGCCAGCCAATATGATTCATTCTTAAATTTGTTTAAAGAGATATTGCTGCAACACGACATTTTTACTCCCTAGTGAGGAAAATCAATTTTCCTCACTATTTGTAGAAGAAAGGTCCGTTTTCTAAGTATATCGAGGAAAAAAGTAATGTAGTTGCTCACACTTTCAGAACGATCGGCCTACTTTGATAAAATATTAAATTCAATGTTTGTCAATTTCTTCAGGGAAAGTACTGCTTCCGTTTTCAGTACGCCAACCAATGTGACACATTCTTAAATTTGTTTAAAGAGACATTGTTGCAACACGACATTTATTTAGTTGCTCACATTTTCAGAACTATCAGCCTACTTTGATAAAAGATTACATTCAATATTTGTCAATTTCTTCAGGACAAGTACTGCTTCCGCTTTCAGTACGCCAACCAATGTGACACATTCTTAAATTTGTTTAAAGATACATTGTTGCAACACGACATTTATTTAGTTGCTCAAATTTTCAGAACTATCGGCCTACTTTGATAAAAGATTAAATTCAATATTTGTCAATTTGTTCAGGGAAAGTACTGCTTTTGTTTTCAGTACGCCAGCCAATATGACACAATTTGTTTGAAAGGACATTGTTGCAACACGACATTTTTTCTTCACTAGTGAAGGCAAATTAATTTTCCTCACTATTTGTTGAGAAGAAAGGTCCGTTTTCTAAGTATATCGAGGAAAAAAGTTATGTATTTGCTCACATTTTCAGAACGATCGGCCTACTTTGATAAAAGATTAAATTCAATGTTTGTCAATTTCTTCAGGGAAAGTACTGTTTCCGTTTTCAGTACGCCAACCCATGTGACACATTCTTAAATTTGTTTAAAAAGATATTGTTGCAACACGACGTTTTTCCTCACTAGTGAAGGCAAATTAATTTTCCTTACTATTTGTTGAGAAGAAAGGTCCGTTTTCTAAGTATATCCAGGAAAAAAGTTATGTAGTTGCTCACATTTTCTGAACGATCGGCCTACTTTGATAAAAGATTAAATTCAATGTTTGTCAATTTCTTCAGGGAAAGTACTGCTTCCGTTTTCAGTAGACCAACCAATGTGACACATTCTTAAATTTGTTTAAAGAAACATTTTTGCAACACGACATTTATTTAGTTGCTCAAATTTTCAGAACTATCGGCCTACTTTGATAAAAGATTAAATTAAATATTTGTCAATTTGTTCAGGGAAAGTACTAGTTTTGTTTTCAGTACGCCAGCCAATATGACACAATTTTTTGAAGAGACATTGTTGCAACACGACATTTTTTTCTTCACTAGTGAAGGCAAATTAATTTTCCTCACTATTTATTGAGAAGGAAGGTCCGTTTACTAAGTATATCGAGGAAAAAAGTTATGTAGTTGCTCACATTTTCAGAACGATCGGCCTACTTTGATAAAAATTAAATTCAATGTTTGTCAATTTCTTCAGGGAAAGTACTGCTTCCGTTTTCAGTACGCCAACCAATGTGACACATTCTTAAATTTGTTTAAAGAGACATTGTTGCAACACGACATTTATTTCGTTGCTCAAATTTTCAGAACTATCGGCCTACTTTGATAAAAGATTAAATTCAATATTTTTCAATTTGTTTAGGGAAAGTACTGCTTTTGTTTTCAGTACGCCAGCCAATATGACACAATTTGTTTGAAGAGACATTGTTGCAACACGACATTTTTTTTTTCACTAGTGAAGGCAAATTAATTTTCCTTACTATTTGTTGAGAAGAAAGGTCCGTTTTCTAAGTATATCGAGGAAAAAAATTATGTAGTTGCTCACATTTTCAGAACTATCGGCCTACTTTGATAAAAGATTAAATTCAATATTTGTCAATTTCTTTAGAAAAAGTACTGCTTTCGTTTTCAGTACGCCAGCCAATGTGACACATTCTTAAATTTGTTTAAAGAGACATTGTTGCAACACGACATTTCTTTAGTTGCTCAAATTTTCAGAACTTCGGCCTACTTTGATAAAAGATTAAATTCAGTCTTTGTCAATTTCTTCAAGGAAAGTACTGCTTCCGTTTTCAGTACGCCAGCCAATGTGACACATTCTTAAATTTGTTTAAAGAGACATTGTTGTAACACGCCATTTTGTTCCTCACTATTTGTAGAGAAGAAAGGTCCGTTTTCTAAGTGTATCAAAGCAAAAAGTTATGTAGTTGCTAAAATTTTCAGAATTATCGGCCTACTTTAATAAAAGATTAAATTCAATGTTTGTCAATTTCTTCAGGAAAGTACTGCTTCCGTTTTCAGTACGCCAACCAATGTGACACATTCTTAAATTTGTTTAAAGAGATATTGTTGCAACACGACATTTTTCCTGCCTAGTGAGGGAAAATCAATTTTCCTCACTATTTGTAGAGAAGAAAAGTCCGTTTTCTAAGTATATCGAGGAAAAAGATGTGTAGTTGCTCACACTTTCAGAACGATCGGCCTACTTTGATAAAAGATTAAATTCAATATTTGTCAATTTCTTTAGAAAAAGTACTGCTTTCGTTTTCAGTACGCCAGCCAATGTGACTCATTCTTAAATTTGTTTAAAGAGACATTGTTGCAACACGACATTTCTTTAGTTGCTCAAATTTTCAGAACTTCGGCCTACTTTGATAAAAGATTAAATTCAATGTTTTTCAATTTCTTTAAGGAAAGTACTGCTTCCGTTTTCAGTACGCCAGCCAATGTGACACATTCTTAAATTTGTTTAAAGAGACATTGTTGTAACACGCCATTTTGTTCCTCACTATTTGTAGAGAAGAAAGGTCCGTTTTCTAAATGTATCGAAGAAAAAAGTTATGTAGTTGCTCAAATTTTCAGAACTTCGGCCTACTTTGATAAAAGATTAAATTCAATATTTGTCAATTTCTACAGGGAAAGTACTGCTTCCGTTTTCAGTACGCCAACCAATGTGACACATTCTTAAATTTGTTTAAAGAGATATTGCTGCAACACGACATTTTTTCCTGCCTAGTGAGGGAAAATCAATTTTCCTCACTATTTGTAGAGAAGAAAAGTCCGTTTTCTAAGTATATCGAGGAAAAAGATGTAGTTGCTCACACTTACAGAACGATCGGCCTACTTTGATAAAAGATTAAATTCAATATTTGTCAATTTCTTTAGAAAAGTACTGCTTTCGTTTTCAGTACGCCAGCCAATGTGACTCATTCTTAAATTTGTTTAAAGAGACATTGTTGCAACACGACATTTCTTTAGTTGCTCAAATTTTCAGAACTTCGGCCTACTTTGATAAAAGATTAAATTCAATGTTTGTCAATTTCTTCAGGGAAAGTACTGCTTCCGTTTTCAGTACGCCAACCAATGTGACACATTCTTAAATTTGTTTAAAGAGATATTGTTGCAACACGACATTTTTTCCTGCCTAGTGGGGAAAATCAATTTTCCTCACTATTTGTAGAGAAGAAAGGTCCGTTTTCTAAGTATATCGAGGAAAAAAGTTGTGTAGTTGCTCAAATTTTCAGAACGATCGGCCTACTTTGATAAAAGATTAAATTCAATATTTGTCAATTTCTTTAGGGAAAGTACTGCTTTCGTTTTCAGTACGCCAGCCAATGTGACACATTCTTAAATTTGTTTAAAGAGACATTGTTGCAACACGACATTTCTTTAGTTGCTCAAATTTTCAGAACTTCGGCCTACTTTGATAAAAGATTAAATTCAATGTTTTCAATTTCTTTAAGGAAAGTACTGCTTCCGTTTTCAGTACGCCAGCCAATGTGACACATTCTTAAATTTGTTTAAAGAGACATTGTTGTAACACGCCATTTGTTCCTCACTATTTGTAGAGAAGAAAGGTCCGTTTTCTAAATGTATCGAAGAAAAAGTTATGTAGTTGCTCAAATTTTCAGAACTTCGGCCTACTTTGATAAAAGATTAAATTCAATATTTGTCAATTTCTTCAGGGAAAGTACTGCTTCCGTTTTCAGTACGCCAACCAATGTGACACATTCTTAAATTTGTTTAAAGAGATATTGCTGCAACACGACATTTTTTCCTGCCTAGTGAGGGAAAATCAATTTTCCTCACTATTTGTAGAGAAGAAAAGTCCGTTTTCTAAGTATATCGAGGAAAAAAGATGTGTAGTTGCTCACACTTACAGAACGATCGGCCTACTTTGATAAAAGATTAAATTCAATATTTGTCAATTTCTTTAGAAAAAGTACTGCTTTCGTTTTCAGTACGCCAGCCAATGTGACTCATTCTTAAATTTGTTTAAAGAGACATTGTTGCAACACGACATTTCTTTAGTTGCTCAAATTTTCAGAACTTCGGCCTACTTTGATAAAAGATTAAATTCAATGTTTTTCAATTTCTTTAAGGAAAGTACTGCTTCCGTTTTCAGTACGCCAGCCAATGTGACACATTCTTAAATTTGTTTAAAGAGACATTGTTGTAACACGCCATTTTGTTCCTCACTATTTGTAGAGAAGAAAGGTCCGTTTTCTAAATGTATCGAAGAAAAAGTTATGTAGTTGCTAAAATTTTCAGAATTATCGGCCTACTTTAATAAAAGATTAAATTCAATGTTTGTCAATTTCTTCAGGGAAAGTACTGCTTCCGTTTTCAGTACGCCAACCAATGTGACACATTCTTAAATTTGTTTAAAGAGACATTGTTGCAACACGACATTTCTTTAGTTGCTCAACTTTTCAGAACTTTGGCCTACTTTGATAAAAGATTAAATTCAATGTTTGTCAGTTTCTTCAGGGAAAGTACTGCTTTCTTTTTCAGTACGCCAATCAATGTGACACATTCTTAAATTTGTTTAAAGAGACATTGTTGCAACACGACATTTCTTTAGTTGCTCAACTTTTCAGAACTTCGGCCTACTTTGATAAAAGATTAAATTCAATGTTTGTCAGTTTCTTCAGGGAAAGTACTGCTTTCGTTTTCAGTACGCCAATCAATGTGACACATTCTTAAATTTGTTTAAAGAGACATTGTTGCAACACGACATTTCTTTAGTTGCTCAACTTTTCAGAACTTCGGCCTACTTTGATAAAAGATTAAATTCAATGTTTGTCAATTTCTTCAGGAAAGTACTGCTTTCTTTTTCAGTACGCCAATCAATGTGACACATTCTTAAATTTGTTTAAAGAGACATTGTTGCAACACGACATTTCTTCAGTTGCTCAACTTTTCAGAACTTCGGCCTACTTTGATAAAAGATTAAATTCAATGTTTGTCAATTTCTTCAGGGAAAGTACTGCTTTCTTTTTCAGTACGCCAATCAATGTGACACATTCTTAAATTTGTTTAAAGAGACATTGTTGTAACACGACATTTCTTTAGTTGCTCAAATTTTCAGAACTTCGGCCTACTTTGATAAAAGATTAAATTCAATATTTGTCAATTTCTTCAGGGAAAGTACTGCTTCCGTTTTCAGTACGCCAACCAATGTGACACATTCTTAAATTTGTTTAAAGAGATATTGCTGCAACACGACATTTTTCCTGCCTAGTGAGGGAAAATCAATTTTCCTCACTATTTGTAGAGAAGAAAGGTCCGTTTTCTAAGTATATCGAGGAAAAAAGATGTGTAGTTGCTCACACTTTCAGAACGATCGGCCTACTTTGATAAAAGATTAAATTCAATATTTGTCAATTTCTTTAGAAAAGTACTGCTTTCGTTTTCAGTACGCCAGCCAATGTGACTCATTCTTAAATTTGTTTAAAGAGACATTGTTGCAACACGACATTTCTTTAGTTGCTCAAATTTTCAGAACTTCGGCCTACTTTGATAAAAGATTAAATTCAATGTTTTCAATTTCTTTAAGGAAAGTACTGCTTCCGTTTTCAGTACGCCAGCCAATGTGACACATTCTTAAATTTGTTTAAAGAGACATTGTTGTAACACGCCATTTTGTTCCTCACTATTTGTAGAGAAGAAAGGTCCGTTTTCTAAATGTATCGAAGAAAAAAGTTATGTAGTTGCTAAAATTTTCAGAATTATCCGCCTACTTTAATAAAAGATTAAATTCAATGTTTGTCAATTTCTTCAGGGAAAGTACTGCTTCCGTTTTCAGTACGCCAACCAATGTGACACATTCTTAAATTTGTTTAAAGAGACATTGTTGCAACACGACATTTCTTTAGTTGCTCAACTTTTCAGAACTTCGGCCTACTTTGATAAAAGATTAAATTCAATGTTTGTCAATTTCTTCAAGGAACGTACTGCTTCCATTTTCAGTACGCCAGCCAATGTGACACATTCTTAAATTTGTTTAAAGAGACATTGTTGTAACACGCCATTTTGTTTCTCACTATTTGTAGAGAAGGAAGGTCCGTTTTCTAAGTGTATCGAAGAAAAAGTTATGTAGTTGCTAAAATTTTCAGAATTATCGGCCTACTTTAATAAAAGATTAAATTCAATGTTTGTCAATTTCTTCAGGGAAAGTACTGCTTCCGTTTTCAGTACGCCAACCAATGTGACACATTCTTAAATTTGTTTAAAGAGACATTGTTGCAACACGACATTTCTTTAGTTGCTCAAGTTTTCAGAACTTCGGCCTACTTTGATAAAAGATTAAATTCAATATTTGTCAATTTCTTCAGGAAAGTACTGCTTCCGTTTTCAGTACGCCAACCAATGTGACACATTCTTAAATTTGTTTAAAGAAACATTGTTGTAACAGAACATTTTTTTCCTCACTAGTGAGGGAATGGTTTTTTGGATCACTAGTCTAGAAAATAATATTTTGCGAGTGTGAGTGATATTGCCTAGCCGAGGCGAAGCAACACGAGCACTCTGCAAGACATTTTCTGGACGTGTAATCCACAAAATTTTTATGCTGACAAACTTCAAAATATTTAAAAATTATTTTTAATTTAGCCCAACCATTTATTGCTGGAATTTATTTTTTATTTTTAGTTGGTACCCACCAGTCATTGCGTAACTACTTAATTTGCAAATTTAAAATTAAAGTGACATTTTCGGTGTAATTTTACCAAATGTCACTTTTGTAAGGTCTAGGTCGGGAATTTGATGTTCTCGGCCGATTTTGAATCCTACAAAACTGTCAATAATGACCGGAGGCATGAAAAATCAATTTTCCTCACTATTTGTAGAGACGAAACGTCCGTTTTCTAAGTATATCGAAGAAAAAAGTTATTTAGTTGCTCAAATTTTAAGAACTATAGGCCTACTTTAATAAAAGATTAAATTCAATGTTTGTCAATTTCCTCAGGGAAAGTACTGCTTTCGGTTTCAGTACGCCAACCAATGTGACACATTCTTAAATTTGTTTAAAGAGATATTGCTGCAACACGACATTTTTTCCTGCCTAGTGAGGGAAAATCAATTTTCCTCACTATTTGTAGAGAAGAAACGTCCGTTTTCTAACTATAATCGTGGAAAAAAGTTATTTAGTTGCTCAAATTTTTAGAACGATTGGCCTACGTCCATTTCTTCAGGGAAAGTACCTACTGCTTCCGTTTTCAGTACGCCAGGAAATGTGTTACTAACAAAAGTTGTTTAGAACTAAAAGTTATATAATTACCAGAACGATTGGCCTACTTTGATAAAATATAAAAGTGGTTTCTGCCATTGTAAATTTTTATTATAGGCTGATCATTTTAAAGCATTTGCATAAATTTTCATTCTAACAACCTTTCTTAGCAATACATACTTTAGCATATTCTGATCGAAAGACCTGAAGAAAATGTTTTATGTCTTAAATGTAAAGACCTACTTGATTTTCAAAAATTGAAAAATAATATTTGGACTAAGCAGAGATTAATTTTAAGATATGGATTTCCAATCATATCATTCCTATATATTGGCAACTCCACGCAAGACATACGGTCTACTTTTCAACAAATCTTTTTCTACAAGCACTTTTTTCTTGTTTTCACGTGTTTTTTTTTAATTTTCGAAATTCTCAAGTGTTATAGTGACTTTGTATTCTCTATGGTTGGTACTTTACTGTCACGTTCTTAATAACATGACGTAACCGGGGTACTAACATAAATAGTTGTAAAAACAATAGAACTGTTGCTTTTTATGTTTTGACAGTAAAAAGCCATTTTAGTTATTGAATAAATAAATTTCGACTCTGATTTGATTTTTTGTCTCTATTACATTTTGTGGCTTGTTCACGTAAACCTCAATTTCAAGTAGTCCCGCTAAAAAAATCCAGAGATCGGGAGTTCTTGGTAAACACTCTATTGAAGATCGTCCTCCTATTCAGCGATCAGGAAAACCTTCTGTATTCAAAACATTTCTAACTACATCTCACCAGTGAACTGCGATAAAGCGCCATCATGTTGAAATCAAATAAAATTTGCTAGTAGGTAACTCTGGTACATTTCCTTTCAACTCTTGGACATCCTGGTTTTTGTATGGATGTAATTTTTCATTTTTCTAAAAAAAAACCCAACACTGATATTTTGCTTATGTCGCCATTAGGGGGCAAAACTCGAACAAAAGTCTCTTGTAAATTTAAAAAAAATATTTATTGGAACACGTCCGGTTATAGGTATGCCGAAGTCTTAGTTTAGGTTATTAAAAATAATGTATGCTAGGTTATGACAGGTTGGGTTAGGTTAAGATAAGTTTGGTTATGTTAGTTATAATAATTTGTATAATGAGGAACAAAGGGGAAACGGAAGCGGAAAAAGAACATCAACAACCACAAAAATAGAAACAAAGAAGAAAGAAAGGCAAAAATGAAAAGAAAACAATTATATGACGAATTAAAAACTAAACTAAGGAACAAAAAGGAACAACCAATAATTGTCAACTTAATTGTTTAGTTTTTTGTTTGGTAAATTTTGTTAGGTTATGTTAAATTATTTACTTTGTTTTGTTAGATTGGGTTAGGTTAGGTTATCTAATGTTATTTTAGGTCGATCTAACAAAAAGAAGAACAAATCTAGAACACTTCATAGATGTGCTCAACAAATTGATATCGACAAAGTCGTGACTAATCCGACCAATAATGATTTAGGAATGGAAACCCATGCGAATGGGACAACTCCTTAGAAACGCTAGTAAATCTTCTTGAAAGTCGAAAAACAAGTGAGCTTGGGAAAACTAAAATGATAGAAACATATCTTTTAGTACGGTAGGACAGAACAAGATTGCAAAAAGAAGAGTAAAGAAACACCGATGAAGAAGGAAAGTAATGCATTCAACTCGGAAGTCAGGGAGGAAAAATTTAGTGGAAAATTCCAAGAACTGCATCGCCACGTAAACCAGGAATTTGGTTTTGTCGATGAAATTAGAAATGTTTATGGTCAATTAAAGAAATTGTTAGATATCATTTAAATGAGGTTGCAATATTTAAATATAATAGGTTGCCGCCCATTGTATCAAAACCAGCTCCTGCGGGATGAGGTATTGGAAAATTTGACATTGGCTGGATGCAGAGTGATACCTTTTTTGAATATTTCACGAATGTTTTTGTTTCTTATCTTGAAACTAAAAAAAATTTACCTTTCCGGTCATAGTGTTCATAGATGGCCATAAATCAGCATCCGCATTTAAGTAGGTTTTGCCGCGAGCGACAAATAATTTTAGAAAGTTTATATTCAAACACTAATGCAACCGTTGGACATGGCCTATTTCTTTCCTCTTAAACAAGCCTAGAAGAAAATTATTAAGAAATTGAGTCTTGACTATGAGGAACTAAAGATATAATGAAGGAGTAAGTGGAACCATCACCACCGGAAGAGACGAAAAGACTGAAAACAATAGAGAACATGAACAATTTGTAGTGTCTGGAGATAAAACAGAAATTACACAAAACAATGATAAGAAAATTCTCGTGCTTCAACATATTGTTATAACACCGGTACAACAAATTAAACCTCCAAAAGGTTCCGTTGAAGAAATCTTAGAAATTGTTTTAGTTTGTCCAGAACAAGAAAAAATAACATTTGCCCTCGGTTTTAACCTCCGATAAGTTGCTTGAAATCGTTGAAGTAAAAGATGAAGAAAAGAAACGTTTAGAAGAAGAGACGGCGTAAAGGAAAGTTAAGCGCGAGTAAGCAAAGGCAGAAAAGAACGCCACTAAGAAAAATAAAGAGACAAAACCAAATGAAAAAATTTAGTGTTTGCCTTTATTACGACCAAACAATGGTGAAAAATACAATATCTTCAAAATTATGCTATCAACAATATAACACAATTCATACCTCTGATGTGAGTTTGGATTTGATAAGATTTTCCCTTCAACAATACCAATAGGAATTTTATTATATGTCTATTCCAGACTTAAATTCATCCAATACAACACGATAATAAACAATACTTAGCGGTAAGGACAACTTTTGTTTCTGCTACTCAATATCTGAATTGTGTTGCATCTAGTTCAAACAAAATTTTCCAATACGGAAATTTATTGATACATATATCAAATTCCTGACACCATTTTCTTGTATACGAACGGGTCATGAACTAATTGATGTACGACCGACGAAATATACATGTGTGTTATCGATCCATTACGATATTCGATAACGAATCTTTAAAGCCTTTTACTGAGATTAAAAGGTTTAAGAACTTTGACAATCATGTGATAACTTCTACGACGGAACGTGATTTAATGAACGATCTCTACGTGCGCATCACAATTCTTGATAAAACTTCGATAACGCAAAAATACAATTTTCCATAGGAGTATCATTAAATTTCGCGTCAATAACAAAATAACATAGACATTACAACATGAAATTTCAAATACATTTTAAATGTTTGATATTAATTTTTAGGTTAACAAGAAGGTGCATTTTTATCGATTTTTTTTCACCTAACAAGAGAAGTTTTTATCACTACTAAAGATTCCCTTTGGTCTATTTTTTAAAAAAATTGACAATTGGATCGGTTAATATTGTAAGAATATATTAATCGCTGTAAAAGTAACGATACCATGGCATAGGGGATTTTTTAAATGTAACTTAAATGTTTAATTATATTAGAGTTAATAATAAGAAAATTCAATAGTTGTGAAATATACCGAGTTCTTCTTTTTACATTTACCTTCTTCTATAAATGTTTACACACTTAATTAATATTATTACATTTGAATGCTACGGTGGGTAAGGATTGGCATGTTTAGGTTTTATTGGTTTTTCTAAACCTTGAAGCAAATGATTTGCCAAGACTTACCAATCCACAATTGCATAGGGTTTCGTCACCACACTATACATGTTTATACTGATCTTCTGGGGCACCATGCATAACACTTACATCACAATACAATATTTAAAATGTACCATACGAATAAATAAAAAAATCTTATGTATACCCTTAAATGAAAAAAAATCAAATCATTGTGTGATATAGGCAACCGGTTATACGTTGCACAAATCTACACAAGTTGGTTTATTTACTTTTTTTATCTATAAGTAGTTTTTTAATAAATCATTAACCCAAATTACAAACAAACAATAGTTTATTAACGCAAACAAATAACTAATGAAAACAATGCAGTAAACTTTCACTTTATCAATGAACTTTAATAATACTTAATACCTTGTTTTAGTATCCCAATAAACATTCAAAATGTCCACCTTGCCTTTTGAGATAATAAGTGGCTCGTTTCAACACCGACTTCTTCAAATAAAAGAAGAGTCGAAGATAAAACTTCAGTTTTTACATCCGATAAGTGGGTACAGATAGCATAAGGAGAAAAGCTAAAAATAAAAAGAAAAAAGAAGAAAGAATAAAACAACGAATGCTCAAGAAGGAAGATAAAGCTGCAACTGATAAGCAACAAAAACAGCAACTGAGGAAACCTATCAACAAGAAGAAAAATGAGGAAAGTGATATCGAAAGTGAGTCTTCATGATATTTGAAGAAGAATCAGAATCAGATGGCGGAGACTGGTTTGGGTTTGATAAATCCGATAATAAAATAATGGAAAGCGATTAAGTCAATCTGGATTGTTTGCAAATTGGAATGTTTGTTGTCACTGAAGAAGGAACAGGGAAGAATAAAATTTAAATTTTCTTAGTTGGAGAGATTCAGAAAATTGAGTGTTTTATTCTACAGAGTAAGGAAAAGGGTCTTTGTAAGTACATGAGAAGTATACGAAGTGACACAAGTAGTTAAAATATTACTTCAACCTCAAGCCATCGGAGGCATACAAAGAAGCTCTACATTGTTCAAATTTGTCAGCAGATTTTACAAAATATGGCATTGCTTTGAAATAAATTGAATGTTATGCAAAGTATTTTTCATTTATTTATGTTAGTGTTAGATTAAAAGAACGTCACAATATTAATTCACAAGAACACATATGATATGAGAAGACTTTCTGGTGCTATTATTCAAAGTTTGAGATTTCTAGAAAAGATGCAACACTTAATGACAACGCTAACTTCACATGGTATCTATTGACAGACAGTTTAGTCGCACTTTCTACTTAAGGTTCCTCTACCCTACGAAATTCATATTCTCTATTAATGAATTTTATTTTTCTTTTCTTCTATTATTTAGAGATGATAGTACAGCATCCCCAGTTTCTTTATTTGGATTTTCTAGATATGATCAATCTGTTTGTTTAAGTCGACCAACATGGGACATATTTCTTTCGAAATCCACGTGGAATTGATTATTTGCTGCACATTTAACAGCACCTACAAACCTAAAATAATTGTCAGAAACCGGTGGTATCCATCTAAGAATAGAATCGAGAGATGTTCTATAGTTTATGACCTATAGATTTTTTAGTTTTAGGGAGAATTAGATCTTTTATAACTCTGGTTGTAGTGGAATAATTGTGGTTTATAAATTTTAGGGAAGTTTTGTTCTTATGCAAAAATATTAAAATGCTATATCTATCAATTTGGTTTCTTCGAATAATTCTGCAGTAGAATAAATACCATACGTTTTGATTGTAATGGAACCATGTCATCAAAACTTTCTGGCCAAGTTCTTGGAGGAGGTTTGTAAATATTTACTGCGTGTAAATTTTCTATTTTATAAGCTATAACAAAAATTCCAGAATTACTTATTAAGAACCACATATTGAGTATACTTGTCCCATCTCTACAATGTGTTTCCTGGTAAAAGTAAAATATCGGTCCTATTCCTGAAACAAAGATTAGACAAGAAATTTGATTTGTCCTTACTCAACTCTACAACATTAATTTGTAGAATATTTGTTGGTTAATTGTGTTTTGATATTGATAAATTTTAAAGACTACAATGCGCTGTCTTTGTACATTATCGCTGGCTTTCTACGTTGCGCTGGCTTGCTGTATAATAGCTGGTTTGTAAATAAAACATCAGTTGTAAACAATATGTGAACTTTTAATGTCAGGGTTTATCTTTAATTTATACATTTTTTCGTAATTATCCGGGAGGGTCTTGAAACCGGAAACCAAAGTGGTGATCTTCGGGAACCACATGTTTTTTGTTGACAATAAAGTACTGTAAGCTACTGATCACCTTTCATATTTTATTATTTTTTTTCTTTAATTGTCATATGTGTACGTTTTTATTTTGTTACATTAAATATAGAGTCAAAATTAAGACTATTTTAAAATATAAAAAATTTCTGAGAGGGGTTTGCTTGGGAAAAACCATTACTGATATGGTATTTCCTCTCTGAATTGCTATTCCTATCCTTTGTATAAAATAGGTCTTTGAAAATAGCTCTCCTGTTTCGGTCTTAAGCAAGATACCTAATATTTTCGAAAATTCCATCGCTTCGTCGCACCATGGTCCTAGGGTTTCGACTTAGTTTCGAGTTAGTGTGTCTGAGCAAGTGGCGTCCCAAATTAAACATTTCCGTTTTTCCCAAGGAATTAAAGTAACACCGTCAACTCGTTTTTCATCGTTCCTTGATATTCCAATAGGTTCTAAATGGCAAGGGATCTTTGCGGATGTTAGTGATCGGCTTAGTATGTTGTTTAGCTCTTGGTGTCTGGAGTACCGTCCAAGGCTTTCTGAACAATTTAATCAGTGTCTGCCAAAAGAGTCGACTTTTTCTCCGCATATGCAAGTGTGGGTGTGGTCAAACCGATTGAAATTCGAAAGGAGTTGTTACTAAGAGGGTACCTATTGTTTGTGAAGGAAGCGCGTTGAGCCAAGAGTTTTAATTCTGGTATTTCCGGGGCTAAATGGATTGCTTTGTCGTATTCTGTGGCACATTTTTGATTTCTTAGAATTAAAGCAGTTAAAATGTTATCCCAACTTTTTTGCAGGAAAGAGGCAGGACGTAGGTTGAAATTGTCACTTAAAATATTCCATTCCAAAATTGCTTCCTCGCAAAGTGCAATATTCGGTTTGTCTGAATCATATTGACAATTCGAAATGTTGCATATATTGAGGAAAGGAAAGCCGGGATTGCAATGTCTGATGGTTTCCTGATTTCAAGTCCCCCCTTGCTTTTTGGCAGTACAGCTCTTGAATGTTGGTTTTTGTTTAGTTGAGTGTTGAATAGTTTTTCTATTGTAGTTTTAAACATTAAATCCATACTGCATAGGAGATCCTTACGTTTCCAAAAAGGTGTAGTCCGTAATAGGTAAGTTAATTTCGGGACAGCGAAATAGTTTCTCAACAAGTAATAGTATATATGAAAACAGAAGAAGGCAAAAGGTATGAAATAATAACAATTTAAAAGAGTATCAATGGATAAAATAATAAATGGGCAAGGGAGAAAATTGATAGAATTTTGCGAGGAAGCAGGATGGATTGCATTAAACGGAAACATGGAGAATGGCAGAAATGGGGAATACACGTTTATTAGAGGAAGAGTAGAGTCGGTAATAAACTATGTAATTGTAAATGAGAAAAGTATAGAAGACATAAAAGAGTTTAAAATTGGTGAAAGTGAGGATTCGGACCACCAACCGTTAGAAGCGATCTTGACGGGACAGGGAGATGAATATATGAAAAAAGAGAAGAGTGGAGAGAAAGGAAAATATGGACGGAAGAAAGCATAGAAAGGTACAAGAAAAAAGATGGAAAGAGAACAATGCTTAGAAGAAGGAATAGAGGAGGAGATAAACATGATATTGAAACAAATTGGGAAGCAACAGAAAAGAAAAAATATAGAACGACAACAAAAGAATTAGTAAAACAAACTGAATGGTGGAATGGAGAGTGTCAGAAAGCAAAGAGAGAAATGAGAAGAGGGAAAAGAAAATGGAAAAAAGGAAAAATATAAATTGAAGAATATAAAAAGATTAGGATAAAATTTTTAAAAAAATGTAGAGAAACAAAAAAGAATACAAAATCAGATTAGAAAGAGAGATTGAGGAAATATGAAATGAAGGACAAGCTTGGAAGTTCATAAGAAGAAGAAGACAGAACGAAAAAAAGAAGGAGAAAAATGGGAGCAACATTGTAAAAATCTATTAGAGGGAGCAGAAAAAAATCAAGAAAAAGAAGAGATAAGGAGCAAAATAAAAAAATAATAGAGGAGGAATTGAAAAGAAGGAGATGGAAGAAGCAATAAATAAAATTAAAAAGGTAAAAGTTGGAGACATTGACGGGACTCAGAGGGAGCAGTGAAAATACACCGTAAAGAAGATGAGGGAGAGACTAAGAAGAATATTTGAAAAAATATGGAAAGGAGGGGGTTTCCCAGAAAAATGGAGGGAAGCTATAATATGTCCAATATACAAAGGAGGAGATAAGAAAGAAGAAAGAAATTACAGAGGAGTTAGCCTTCTGAATGTCGGGTGTAAGATCTACGGCAAAATAATAAGAAAACGGCTAGAAGAAGAAGTAGAAGAAAGAAATTGTTACCGGATTGGCAAATGGGTTTTAGAAGAAGAAGATGAACAATAGGCAATATATATATATATATATATATGTTTTTCGACATCTAGTGTCGACTCGTGAAAGCGTTCACGTACGTAAATGTAAGCAACTTTGCCGACAGGTTTGTAAAGCAGTTACATAGTCGATTCTTCAATAATTATAGCCAACATAACAGTTGGCAAGTATAAAATTTCGAATCACCTGCAGTAAAGTACGCAAGTTGCTTATATATATATATATATGGTAGATCAGCCTTTGATAAAGTAGAAAGGGAATTATTGTGGAAAAACATGGAAGAGGCCGGTATAAATGAAGATTTAATAGACGCGATCAAAGAAATATATACAGAAACAAGGTCCAGAACAAGAGTAGGGGGAAAGCTGGGAAGAGAATTTTGGATAGAAAAAGGACTAAGACAGGGATGCACACTAAGTCCTTGCTTATTTTCTTTATATTTGAGAAATTTAGAGGAAGAAATTAAAGAGAAACAGGTAGGAGGAAATGTGGTGGGAGGAAAAAAGTGTGGATTTTAGCCTGCGCAGATGACATGGTGGCAGTAGCAAAAACAGAGGAGGGGATGAAAGGAATGATAAAGGTGATGAATAGATACTTTGAAAAAAGAAATTAGATAAATGTAGAAAAGGCAAAATTATGAAATTTAAGAAGAAAAAGGTAGAACAAAGAGATGTGAATAGAAGTGAGGAGAGGAAGAAATAGAAATGGTAGACAAGTATAAATATCTAGAATATCCGGTGAGGTACGATAATAAGGATGACGAACAGATTAAGGAATTAGATCAGAAGGAAAATAAAATTATAAGGTAGGTATGGGGTATAGAAGAAAGAGTATTTGGGAAAAACTTAGATAAAAAAGGTGGATATTTGAAAGAATAGTGGAAAGTGTGTTGATATATGGAGCGGAAGTGTGAGGATGGAGAGACAGGGAGAAACTGGAGAAAATACAGGAAAAGTATAGGAAGTGGACACTAGGATTAGAGAAGGAAACACCAGGTCATATAGTAGAAGAAGAACTGAAACTGGAAAAATAAGGATACAGACAGGAAAAAGGGCATTAAGGTATGAAGAAAAGATGGACAGCAACAGAGAAAATAAGATACTGTATGCGTGCTGGAAGGAGATAGAGGCACAAACAATAAAATTCGGTGAAGATGGGAGAAAAAGATATTATGAAAGAGGAGGATATGCAAGAGAGGAAATTAAGAAGTATGGAAGAAGAAATAGTACGGAGAGATATGGATACACGGGTTCAGGAAAGAAGAGCAAAAATTAGAGAAGAGAAATATGAACAGTTAATAGCAGAAGGAAAACCAAAGTACATAACCAAAAGAATGGGATTGATAGATAAGAGGTTAATAGCAAAATTCAGAGAATGAGGAAAACGAAAACAAGTACTGGTGGAAGGACGAAGATAGCAGGTGTACCATGTGTAGGAATGGGTGGGAAAATGTAGAACATTTACAAGAGTGCAGTGAAATAAGAGCGAAGGAAAGAGGGAGAAGAGTGTTGCTGGGAGAGAAAGGGAGGGTATTAAATGGATGAAGAATGTGATGGAAAAAAGAAAATGGATAAAAGAAAGAGAAAGGGAAATAATGAGAATTGAATTGAATATGAGAACTTTTCAATTTGACGAGTCGTTCGAATAATACTTTATTTTTGAATAACAGTTTGTTAAAGTGAGATTCTAGTATACATTCCATTGTGTATTCTTCCTGGTTGCAGAAGTACAATTCGTATTTTTTGGGATTGATCTCTAATTTAATTTTCCCACATGAATTGATGACCTTTTGAAAATCAGACAAGACAGTTTCCTTATTTCCTGCCAGAAGTCCGTCGTCCAGATAGAAACAAACCAGCTCCGATGAAAGTTTCTCTATAATAGGTTGTAGAACAAGACAGAATATAAGAGGTCCAGCAGAATCCTCCTGCTAGGCACCGCATTGGGATGGAATTACTTTGTCTTCAACAAAAAGGTGGGATGCTGATTGGTAAGCATCCCATAAGTAGTAGTGGTCCGGGTTTGAACTTCGGGGAGAAAGACATTCTGACTGTTATTATTTGTGTTAAGGCTGCTTCACTACCACCTTTAGTTGGGGAATCCAATTGTAAGGGTCTTAGGTAGCTTCCAATCTTTACAGCAAAGTTTTGATACTAGTCGTCGTAAACTGTTCCCAACTGCTATGGGGCGGATTCCTCCATCTTTCTTTCTTAGAGCGCATAAAGTTGCTCCATAAAAAATTGGAGTGAACTAAAAAAAAAAGCTAACGAATATTGACGTACATGACGTTTTGACCTTTTTTTTGTGTGTGATGATCGCAGTCTTACAAACTGAGTGGGTTACAATTATTTTACAGATAGAAATCACAATATTCAAGGGTAAACTGTGTTTAAAGTGGCTAAAGCTAAAACTGGTGACCTTATTCAATAAGGAACGTTTTGTTTAAACATGTAGTATAGAATTAAAATATATATGGTAAATACGCTAATGTAAACAATACTGCGAGTAAATTTATGACTTGCAGACCTTACGAAATAGACTACATATAGTAGAAGTAGTAGAACACGATGTCTGTTTGCCGAGGTTCAGGACTTAACATTGACTCGGCCACGGTCACTTTTAATTCAAGGTCATCGTTACGTTCTGGAAAATTATTAATTTCGTCAAAATTACACATTCGTCGTGTATTACTGTTTTGATTTTTGCAGAGAAGTCGTAAAACGTAATCTGTGTTCCATCAGAAACTAGGATGGGAATAAAAACGATGTCGATTTCACATAAAATTAAAATATTCAGAATATACCGTAGGTTCTAACGTATCAATAAGAACTAAATTAATTTAAAAAAAAAAACTCGTTACGAAACGAGTTCGGCCAAATATAGAGCGATTTACACGAACACGTTATATATCTGCCAATAATTTATTTAATGAGGATGTAATTCAAATCACTCGCACGCAATTAACGCAATAAATAAAGTTTTTAAAAAATCGAACTATTTAATTTGATCAAATCTCTCTTATCTTTTAAAAAAGGCGATTAATGTAAAGCGAAAATTATTGGCGCGATAAATTATATTTCGTGTTGTGTCGTAATTAAAAAAAAAGTATCCGAGCGAGTTATCAATCTTCTTGAACTTTTTTTTTGTTCGTTAATTTTTTATCGGTAAACAGAATGCAGCGTGCAAGATGGTTCGGACGATGATGCATTATCTGACGAAGTAGTTGGAGGCGTTCAAAGAACCCAACATGCTGTTGTTATCGCGACCGATAAACAAGAGATGATGGAAAGAGAAAGAGAATTGGAAATAATGGGGTAAATGTCTGCTTTGCTGTGATGATGATGAATGTTCTGTAATGTATCGTTCGTTTCATTCGTCTCCCCTCTCGCACCACGCTGCAACGAACAACAACGTTCAGAAGATGCACTTGCATAACGTCCAAATTTTATTTATTACTTTTGATTCTTTCTTAACCACTCGCATTGTTAGTTAATCAAATTAGTGATGATACGATCACGTTGAACGCAAAATCTGTAAACCTCGCTAACATACATTCGTGGTCTTTTGTAAACTAAAAAGAAAACAGGATGTAGGAATGAGACGCATCTAAAATTATATAAACGAAATAAGAACCGGGACTAATTTAAGTTTTTCAATGAACTGCATCAACGTTGAAGACAGGAACACTTAAGTGGTGTCATACGAAAATAGATTACATTTTATTTAAAACTTTAATCGACGTTTAATGTTGCATACACACAATTGGTTAGTAAACATTAAAAAAATGTAGTGAACGTATGTTGCGACAGCCTTTTCGTTAAGGTTCTCACGCCCTGACAGGTGCATACATATTTAAGTAGTTAAGCAAAAAATTACAGGTGTTATATTGAATCTTCAAAGAAGATACATATTTTATAAATTTATGCCGAATCCGTCATATGTAGGTATGTAATTACCTGAAACTTTTTTTAAATCTGAGCGCCATCTATGCCTTTGATTTTAAACCGAACAATTTCTAACTTTAATTTTTTAACTGATCTGGCGGATGTGTCACTCTCAATTTTTAATGGTTTTTTTACTGTAATTAGTTACCTATAAAAATACTCTTAACAGAGAAGATTTACGGCGTACGTATGCTTATATTTTAGTTTCTCATGGTCAATGTTTCCTACCTATTTTCTGAAGTTTGAGCTTTTCTTGTTAAAATATCGCTCTTTATTATTATTAACTGTTTGATACTTTGACGGATGGATCTAACACTTGTCTTCGTTCATATTTAAAACAGGAAGTATTAATTTAAGACAACGCTAAGTATTTCCTTATTCATTAGATAGTTTTTTCTGCCGAAAATGAACTTTTTTATTCTCCAGCTGTGGTATTAATAGATCACATATTTTCTTTCCAACTGTATCTCCAATAAAAAAGATATATCATCTCCAAAAAAATATAAAAATAATACGTCCTCCGAATTTTCGTTTCTTGGTGAACCTAATTGCTTGTTTACTTTGCCAGAAAATGCAACCACTTAAAGCGTTAGGTTGAGTTAGATCATGGCAGAATACGACCAATTGTGGAACTGCCGAAAATAAATAACGAAAAAGTAAAACTAATAGTGGAAAAAGAAGCAGAAATAGATTATAAAGAAATTAGAAAAGATACCTACAAAACCAGCAATTTTCCTAATACAAAGTTAAAACCAAGAAAATACAGAAAGAAGCGAACAAGAGCAGAAGGAAATTAACAAGAAAGAAGAAAAAACACGATAACCTAACAGAAAATATATTAAACGAAATAACAGAGGAACACAAAAGCAACTAAAGAAACTAAAACAACTGAACTGAAAAATCATGGAATACACTATGAGAAGATCTAGAAAATACAAACAAAAAAAAACAAAAACAAAAAAAAATACAACACCAAGAACGAAAACTTTCCAAAACACCCAGAAATAACAAAAATTAAACAAGAAGAAACAGAAGAATCTTTCAATGAAATTACAGAAGAACAAGTAGTATTAGCAGCGAAACAAATAAAAAAGAAAGAAAACTCCGGGACTAGATCTACCACCAGAAAAGAATACCTCCAAAAAGTCCAAAGACTATAGGCCTATATTGCTAATTATTATATTAAAGAGGGAGAGTTTCCAGCAATCTGGAAGATTGCCAGACTGGTGCGGTGCTAATAAAAAAAACAAAAAAAACGAAGAACCCATAAAGTAGGTATAGACCGATATGTCTGTTAGATGTCATGGGAAAATCGATGGAAAAAATAATAAATATAAAAGTTTCAAGCGAAATGGAAGAGAATCAAGTATTACACCTTAACCAATATGGATACAGAAATGGAAAAAGTACAGTCGAGATAATAGAAAAAGTCAAAGAGATACCAGAAAAAAATTTAAAAAAAAGCTATGTATTCTAATCGCTCTAGACATAAAAAAATGCTTTTAACTCAGCAATATCAGTAGATACCTAAAAAGAATACTAAAGGACTACATACACAACAGAAAAATTTTAACCGAATACGACCAAGAAATAAAAATAACAAGTAGAGTACCTCAAGGCTCTGTATTAGGACCCACGATATGGAACCTATATTACAATACAATACTGAGAAAAAAACTGGGAGAGAAAACAATGACTGTAGCTTTTGCCGACAACTTGGCAATAGTGGCATGGAGAAAAACCACGGAAGAAATAGAATAGAGAGGAGAAATAGCCATACGCATAATAGACAACACATTAAGATATATGAGTTTACAACTGAAGCCGGAAAAAACGGAAGTAGTAATTCTAGCGGGAGAAAATAAATTAAAAGAAATAACGATAAACTACAACGAACAAACAACACATTACATATATGGGAGTCTATCTTGACACATAAGAGAAATCTGCATTAAAACACAAAAACTAATACAGTTGCTGCCAAACTGTACTGTGCGATGCAGCATTATCAACGCTACTATATGCGTCTCCAACCTGGGAGTTAGCAACAAAATATGAACACTACAAAAATATGTTAAGAAAAGAAAACAGAAAACTTAAGCTTAGAATTACTATAGCGTACAAAACAGCACCGACGGAAGCTCTAGAAATACTCCTTTAATTGACCTGAAAATAAAAGAAAGAACCAAGATTTACAAAAGTAGAAACATAAAAGGTATAAAAATGGAAGCAGACGAAGAATTATTCCAAGAATGGGAAAGAAGATAGCAAACTTATACAGAATGGACAAAAAACAAGGAAATTGGCTATTAGGTAAGCAGGACATGGGGAAAACTAAATCATTACTTAACGCAAGGATTAACAGGACATGGGATCTTTGGGACACACCGTCTTTGGGAAAACCAAAGGAGAAAAGTTGAAAAAGACATAAATGTAACAGTTAGACCAAATGAAGTGACAAACGAACTATTAAAAGTGAAAAACATTGAGGTGCATAACAGAAACGATTACAAACATAAAAAAAAGAAGAGAGAAACTGAAATAGAAAAGAAAAGGGATGATAAAAAAGAAAAAGAAAGAAAAAGAAAAACACTAGGAACCATCTTTCAAACATTGGCGGATTTATATATAATCTACCTGATGGATGAAATGCCTTTAGGCAGTGCCCATCAGACTTACGACTAAGACACAACGGGTTTTTTAGTCGGTCGGCAATATCAACTAGCCAACCCGACACTTACCAGTCAATCATCAATCAGTCATCACTAACCTCTCCTTTGCTCGACTCTGATAATCACCTCCTCACGGTGGACCCTGGACACCGACTGCCGACAAGTACGGGACTCCAAGAGCTGACACCTGGTCGGTAGCGAACTGGCACTCCCGCAGTTCTCATAGGAGTTTCATCTTGCTTCAACTAACCTGAATGGTCGTCTTCTATATACTTTCCTTGGGTCCCTTGGCCAAACTCTTCACTCTTGTTTTTCCTTTCCCGACACCATTAAATTGCCGAGAGCTAGGGAGCTCTCCTTCTTCTTCTATTCTAAAATAAGATTGACATTTCAGGAGGTGTAAAATGTACGAACACGATAATAAAAACATTGACGAAAACAAGAAATTAACCTCAAATACCACACCATGGCCGGCAGGAGTAGAAGTTGTTGAACGAGCCTCTCTCCGTCGTCATCCAAAGATCGCGATAACATGTGGTATGCAACCAGCCCATGTTTCTACACTGACTACTGGAAATAAGATATCTATAAGCATAGACGAGTAGAAATGTCAAGAAAAAAATAGACAACAGGATATATACAACCTGTTCATTAGCACCAAGTTTTGGAAACGTTTCTCTAACGTTCAACAACGAAAAAGATTCATTTGCTAGAAGAATAGCACGCCGAGATCTCCAGCATAATAGCATAATTTAAATAAAAACCGTTTAGAAGGCCTAAAATACAGACACAATTCGTATAGCGGTTAGGAAGTAAGAGAAACATAGCAGAAGTAGAACTACATCAAATACAAGAAATGCACAAAAGGAAACACAGCCACGACGAAATTAGAAGAAACGCTAAGGGGGATAACAACCATTACCAAAGAACTAAATAACACAAAACAGCTCTAAAGACAAACAAAAATAACCAACGAAAAAGTAACACAAACAGCCGGAAGATACAGACAAGGAAATGAAAAAATAATTGACTTATACAAAATAAATGACTTCGAGAGCTTCAAAGAATCGAAAACAGTTAAAACAAACAATAATAATGAATGAAAATTCACTAAACGCGAAAGAAGAAGATAATCAAACAATATGGATGCAACATGAAGACCTACATATGAAAAAACAATTACAACATATGTTCAAAAAACCCAAAAAATAAATAAAGACTTTGGAATACTAGAAAAACAAACAAAAATTAAAAATAAGTATCGCTTCGCTGATGATGATAGCTTAGCTATTGAAACACGTGTCCGAGTAAAGTTTTTTGGTGCAGTTTTTGGTGTTTTTTGTTTGTTAAATAGACGCTGCAGTTTAGTGTTCCATTCCTTTGATCAAGATGGCTTCCAGGTACATTAATTACATTAATGAAACAAAATGTCTTCCGGGATTAAACGGTGTTGAAATTGTGGCTTGGTTGACAAATTGGTTACCTGACATTTAGTCGTACATCTTGACTATCGTTTATTTATTTCAAGTTTCTCGCCCTGATAGATCTCTTGCGATAAGTGACGAAACGTTGGCGACACGATTGAAAGACGTTTCCACCGACATTCGAAATTACCCACACGCGTCGACAACGCCCACCAATCACTGCATTTCCTTTCAGTCCACTTATCCTTATCCAATAGGAACGATGAGCTAGAATCGGCATCGCTATACCTAATTATGATCTAACATATTTCTTAGAATCCTAACATATTTATAACCACAAACTCTAACTTCATACCAAGATTAGACTGCTTCCATACAGACTTAAAATAACCGACATTATTACAAGATTCTAAATTACCACCTTATCAGCTAACGTAACACTTAACCGAACAACTTCTATTTGTTATCCGTGAACCCGAACACAACTTTAAAAGTGAAAGTTACTTTCACTACTACAGATGAAAATGCACTTTCACACCATGACAAACACTAAAAAAAACTAAACTAAGGAATGCCAACAGATAACTGTAACGACTGTGAACGTTTAAAGTGCATTATCGTTATCAGGAGCGATGACTTTAAATGCCTAAACATGCGTGTCTCTTAATAAGAGCGAAAGCGCATCAGGTGTTCTTTCATTGCGTGTGTGCTACTGTACAAGAAATACTTGGCTTGCTATCGACACGCATGTTTAGGCATTTAAAGTTATCGCTCCTGATAACGATAATGCACTTTAAACGTTCACAGTCGTTACAGTTATCTGTTGGCATTTCGTAGTTTATACTATTTATACGTGTCTATATTACACGAGATGTCGTTAGACACACATTTTACCTAAAAAAACTAACTTTGATGTGTATAACTAGACAACAGTATATTAGTATCTCTCGAACAAAAAAAACGGAAATCATATCGAACAGTAAATACTACCTTTTTTAATAAATGAGAATAAAATAATAAAAATACAAAAATAATAATACAAAAAAAAACAAGTAGCTTTCAAATATGTCTAAACATTTTATTGTTTGAGGTTAGTATAAGTAAAAATGACACAAGTTAGTCGGTAAAACAGAGTTCCATCAATTTTGAGGCAATGATTTAAAATTGAAAATTACTTTCACTTCTAGAGATGAAAATAGAACCTTCAACTATGACAGCCATTACATAAAGCCAACTTTCATTAAGTGATAGGCATTCAAAGTCTTGTCTAAATTTTATTTTAGTTGTTCTCTCAGGCAGGAAGGGCCTCTTTGTAGGAGTCGAAAGTGAGTCAGGGTGCAAAAACAACTTGTCCTTTTTTCCTTGTCGACGTTTCGACCGACGAAGGTCGGTCTTTATCAAGACATCCCATAAGTTAGACACATATTTGGTCCAAAACATGATAAAACGTCGACAAAAAAATAAGGTCAAGGTGTTTTTGCACTCTAACTCACTTCCAACTCCTATAAAGAAGGCTCTTTCTACCTAGAGAAACAACTAAAAAGAAAAATATGAGGAGTTACAACAACAGTCATGTCTAAACCAACACCATCAATCATTATACTGTCTAATCTTTTATAGGCGAGTTGATAACCATTGATAAATGAGTCTAATGTATAATAATCAAAATAAAAAAAACATCTATAGCTATATATTTTTTAATATAGTTATAATGGCAGTCGTAATGTAATCTAAAAACATGAACATAGTTACAAAAACAACTCACATCTTACTGGCTTAACTGATCTTCTTTCGTGACTTTGCACTTGCAAATTCAGTTATTGTGTCGTCTAAGTTAATGTTTCCGGCTCTGCCGCGTTCTATTGAGATGGTTGCTAAGGAACTCAGACGCTCTTGAGACATGGTGCTGCGAAGATAGTTCTTTATCAGTTTAAGTTTTGAAAATGATCTTTCTGCACTTGCGGTTGTAACAGGTAATGGCAAAAAAATTAAACAAGCATTCACAACATCCGGAAAGCTGGGACCAACTTGAGCACGCACTATCAAAGTATCTGCGAGATCCCTTACACTTTTGAGTTTTTCTATGTGACTTGAAAAACAAGATTTTAGCCTTACAAGTTGTAGACCTAGGTTAGGAGAGACATCATCTAGGTAGTTAAATACCAAAACGTTTCTCCTTGTCTATAATGGGATCAGCACTACGTCGAACATTCTTTTCTTCTTTCTTGTTCTTGAGTCAATGATATGTGGTACACCTTTCCATTTTAAGCAAAGCTTAGTTGCATCGTCTTTGACTGTTTGCCACTCAGTTCTAAGTTTGGTGATTTTTGTTTTGAGGTTCAAGAGCATTTTTGTTGCGTGGTCTAAGTCTTCTTCGGTACTTTGAAGTTTTTTTGATATTATGTCCATAGTTTCAAGCAACACACTTTCAATAACAATCAAAATGACTGTATGAAACTGCTCAAAATATTTTAAAAGTGATTTAGCTTGATTTACTTCTTCTTGGTCTTTACTTTCTAACGTTAGGAAAGAAAGTACTTTCATTATGTCAAAATAACCGCAACGAAGGGCGTCGACAGCTTGATTTCTTGAAGTCCACCTTGTTGGATACGGCTTTAAAAAATACATATAGACTTTGAACATTGTCACAAAAATTCCTGATTTCAGGAATGTTTGTTACTGAGTCGTTAATTACCAGGTTAAGTATATGAGCACAACAGTGAATATACTTAGCTGCCGGATTTCTACTTTTTATTCTTGCTTGAAGGCTTGAATAAATACCACTCATATTATTGGCTCCGTCGTAGCCTTGCCCTCGAACTTTAGATATATCTGAGTATTCTTCTATAATATGTAATACAACATTTGCTAAGTACTCTGATTTCTGGCTTTCTACATCCACAAAGCCACCAAACGCTTCTCCTATAACTAGTTGTACTGGCCTCTCATCTTCGTCTGTTTTTAACTTTACATAACGAAACACTGTACTCAATTGATCGATTTTCCGTATATCTTGAGTTGTATCAAAGATAATAGACACATAGGGGCTTTTCTTTATTTCTCCCTTTATTTCTTTTTTTATCTCATTAGAAATTAGGTTAATCAGCTCATTTTGAATTTGAGGATTAAGGTATTTAACACTACGTTTGGGTAGCTTAACTAGATCTGGTAGAACCTGGTCATATCTTGCTAGCATATGTACTAACTCAAGGAAATTTCCTTTCAACTGAGTTGCATCATTTTTTAATCTCTTCCAGATTCTCACTATCAACCGTTACGCCTAATTGCCAGCGGTAGTATATTTCACATGCAATTGCACGACTTTGCGAATCTTCTTCATGATCTTTTATGTTTCGCCCTAAATGTGCCCAATCAGACGTACCTTTCGTAAACCCCGCATCACTATATGACATATTGAAAAGCCAGCAAGGTTGACAATAGCAATCATTGAGGATGTTTAAATAGCATAACCAATTTACGTTTTATAGTCAACTGGTTTTCTTTTTTCTTTTGGAAATACTATTTCTCGTCAAACCCCCTATTTTTATTTCTGCCATCTTTTTCTCTTGGAAACGGTCCTTTAGGCTGATGAGTGCCTAACTTAATTATTAACTTTTTTTGCTCGGCTGTAAGACTACCTTTAAAATTACCCTTATCAGAAGAACTTATAACAGCTTCATTAATCTGTTTTCCTGGACATTCACCCAACTCTTCTACTACGTTTTCAGGCTCAAGCTCAACAGTATCAAAATGGACCAAACTTGGTGGTAAGGAAACCTGCTGTGTTAGCTTTTCTTTAGGATGAAACTCGGTATCTTCAACTCCCTTAGAAGAAGGAATGCCTGATGGGCCTACGTGTTCAGGTACAGATGTTTACTCCAACTCCTCAACGCTTGTAGGATCATGTGAGCTGCAACTGGGTCCTTGAAAAACTACAACTGCTGAAGGCTCACTCGAAAAGTAGGAAGATAACTTCTTCACTTTCTTCAGTTCGAAATTTTTTGCGTCCTCGTTCCCTTTTTTTTGTTTCCGATACTCTGCATCATCTAGTTTTTTGGGCATTATTTACCAAAGATAGTAACGACAATATTAATATTAACAGCTGCTAAATAACACATAAATCACATCAAAATGAATATGAATACGTACTTTGCACTAAAATGTTTCTCTAAATCAATACTACGCAAAGGCAAATCGAAACAAAATACAATCACCCGGCCGGTTCATCTGTAAGGGACTGTCTCAGCTCAGTCACTAACCAGACTGAAAGAAGAGTGACAAAGACACTGTGTGGTGCGCCACTGCACGTCGAGGGTAGTGTAGAGGACTGCTTCCCGTGCGCCACTCCGTAGCGAACAATGAACGTTTTAAGAACTTTCCGCCTGGTCTCGCCCGCCGGACGCCGCCCCTTGTCCGCCGCGCCGCCCTGGAGCGGTCGCTCCACTCGCTCTACTGCCGCTACGCCACTGACAGTACTTATCTATATAAATTTCCTATCTAACATCAAGTGAGTAGATTGTCGTCGTTTAAACTTAACAATTCTAATTATTAGAAACGATGGTAAATTAGGAAAAATCAACGATAAACTAAAAAATTTCAATTTAAGATGAAAACTAATTTGGCAGCGCTCAAATAAGAATTGGGCACCTTTCCCCTTGTTCCAAAAACCCTTTTGTTTCCTTTTGCACTTTCTCTTCTTATTCTTTTACCAAAATGTGTTATTCGTCTCCTCGTTCTCACATCTTTCTTATCTTTGCTCATCTTTTCTGTGCCTGTCTATCTCTCCCTACACATCTTTCCTGATTAGTTATGTTTTTTCACATTCTTTGTATTTACTATCTTACCTTTTTACCCAAATTTTTTATTTCTTCAGGGTGATTCAGCTAACCCATTTATTAGATGTTTATGGACTTCCCGTTGAAATATTTGTTTAAAAATTTGGAATAGGTGATTGCTCAAAAAGTTCTATTTAATTAAAATATTTCAGCTCTTCTGGCACTTCCGGTTACACCGGAAGTGGCTACTAACTTTCTTATTTTAAATGGAATGATATATTTTTTTTGTATATTTGGATTCTACGCTAAAATCTGAGTTACTTTTATGTAGCACAATCTATACGAAAAATCAATAGTTTTTCAGATGTTCTCATTTTTTTGAGAAAAATTGGTTTTGTAGTATTGTTTTCAAACGCTTGTCAATGATTGAAAAAGAAAGTTATAGTAATAAAATTTGGGCTATACTTAGGAGGACTGGTACGTTTTTAAATGATGTGTAATTGGACATCTCATTATTTACAGGGTGTTCAAAATGTTTGGCTAAATCTGACTAACTTCAACTGCTCAAAAGTCAACCATTTTCCTGCTATCGATGTATTTACATTCGACGCACAATATTTCTCTATTTTATTAAATAATTTCTGACTAGTGGCCTGTGGAAATTAAAACAATGTGCCTTATTTATCAAATTTTGTAAACGTCTACGTGACACATTATACACGATATGGAAATCCACCAAGAATATTCGAATGAAGACATACTAAATTTATTTTTTATTCATGGAAAATGTTACAAGATTATTGAAAGAACTTGCCGTTTGCTTAACGAGAGATATCTACATTTATGGCCTCTAAATAAAATTACATTGCAAAAAATAGAAGCAAATTAATTTAATTATTAATTTAGCAACTGTTCGATATGCCGTCCGTGGTTTTCTAAGCACAATAAAACTCTTCTGTTAACTTCAGCTATAGTGGATTTTTGAACCATTTGCACATCTACTTCAGCGAAGGCAGTTCGAACCCGATATAATAAGTCATCTCTGTTATAGACTGGCCTTGAATAGACTTTAATCTTGACATACCCCCATAAAAAAAATCCAGGGGTGTTGGGTCAGGTGATCTGGGAGGCCATAGAGATGGACCATTGCGTCCAAACCAACGGTCTTCGAACATATGGGATAATTCTTGATAAACCTCATGGGTTGAATGGGCTGGAGCACCATCCATTTGGTACCAACATGAATTTAGAAGATTTAGGGGTAAATTTTCCAAAAAATTTGAAACCACTTCTCTAAGCATTTCTAAATATTTGCGAGAATTTAAATTTTCGTCATACACTTCAAAACAAACATGATTATCCATAATTAAACAAAAAACATTAAAACTAATTGTGTCTTGAAAGTTACCTTCGCGCACCATCCGAGGATTTTGTTTTGCCCAATAATGCCAATTTTTCCTATTAATGATTCCTTCTCTACTAAATTTTGACTCATCGGTCCAAATAACTTTTTTCAAAAAATTTGGGTCTTCCTGCGTTTTCAATAAAATGCTTTCACAAAATACTTACACGACGTATTTCGTCACCTGGGCGGAAAGCTTGTAGTTTTATAATAGAAAAAGCATGCATTTTACGTTGTGCCAAAATTCTCTGTATCGACGAGTAGGACAGTCCCAAATCTTCAGACGCAGCTCTGATCGATGCATGTGGATTTGCATTAAAATATGCCAATACATTTATTTCGTTATCTTCATCACCGGTGACTACCTTGGGGCGTGTTCTACTACATTGAATTCCAAATTGTTTAAAATTTGCTTCTATTCTCTTAAACGTAGTTTTATTTAGAGGTCGCAAGTGTGAATATCTCTCGTTAAACAAACGGCAAGTTCTTTCAATAATCTTGTAACATTCTCCATGAATAAAAAATAAATTTAATATGTCTTCATTCGAATATTCTTGATGGATTTCTATATCGTGTATAATGTGTCACGTAGACGTTTACAAGTTTGAGAAATAAGGCACATTGTTTTAATTTCCACAGGCCACTAGTCAATTCAATTCAATATTTATTTTGTCTTAAAAAATTTCTATAACAAAAGATTCAGTTTTTTCCTTTACCATATCAAAAATAAACAAAAAACAACATAATATTTCATTAAATTATAATTCAACTAATTCCTGTTTCCTTCTTCAACCTTCCATCCCTCTCTTCTCTAAACTTTCAGTATTTTTCTTTTTCTCTCCTCCATCCCTTTCCTCCTCTCCAACACTTCCCTCATCCATTGTTTTTCTTCCCCTTTCTCTCCTAGTTCTTCCCCATATTTTACCTTCTGTGCCTCGATGTCTTTCCAAACTTCATAAAGTATTCATTTTCCTTCCTATTTCCCATTTTTTCTTCATACCTTACTGCAATTCTTCCTAGCTCTTCTTACACTATATACCCCGGTGTCTCTTTCTCTAGTCCTAACGTTCACTTCCAGTATTTCTCCTGTATCTTCTCCAGCTCTTGTCATTCCCTCCAACCCCAAATCTCCGCTCCATACAGTACCACACTTCTTACCAACTTTTCAAACATCCATCTCCTTTTCTCTATATCTTTACCAAATATCCTTTCCCCTAACCCCCATACTTGTCCTACTATTCTATTTTCCTTTCATTTTCATCTCTTTTATATGGTCTCCATCTTTGTTATCATATCTGATGTTGTAACCTAAGTATCTATACTTGTCTACTCTCTCTACCTCCTCCTCCCCCACCACCATTTCACCTTCTTTCGCCTTCCTTTTCTTTTTAAATTCCATAATTTTGTTTTCCCGACATTTGCTGCTAGTTTTTTATTTTCTAGGTTTTTCTTCATAAATTTAACTACTCCTCTCATCTCTTCTTCATTTCTCGCTATTGCCACAATGTCATCCGCATAAGTTAAAACCCATATCTTTTTCCTTCCTACTACTATTCCTCCTACTTGATTTTTTCCATTTCTTCCTCAAGATCACTAATGTATATCGAGAATAAGATTGGGCTTAGCGGACATCCCAGTTTTAGTGCTTTTTCCGTCCTAAATTCTCTACCTAGCTTCCTCCCTACCTTCGTTCTACACCTTGTTTCTTCGTATATTTCTTCTATTGCATTTTTATATCTCTGTTTATTCCTACCTCCTCCATCCTTTTCCATAATCCCCTCTTTCCACATTATCAAATGCCGCTTTAATGTCTAGAAATATTGCGTACATCTTTTCTCCTTTCTTTCCTAACTCTTTATTAATTATGTGCTTTAATATGTATATATTGTCTATCGTTCCTCTTTCTTTCCTAAATCCTGCTTGCCAATCCGGTATTACATTCTTTTCTTCTATTTCGTTTTCCAATTTTTTCTAACTATTTCCGCATATATCTTATAGCCCGCATTCATTATACTCACTCCTCTATAATTGTTCGCTTTCTTCCTATCTCCCCCTTGTAAATTGGGCATATTATTGCTTCTCTCCATTTTTCTGGAAACCCTTCTCCTTTCCATATTCTCTCGAATACTTCTCTTACTTTTCTCTCATTCCTTCTCCGATGTACCTCCATTGTTCTTCTTGTATTCCATCTGTCCCTTCTGCTTTTCCTTTTTTACTTTATTTGTTGCTCTCTCCATTTCTTCTTTTCCTATTCCACCCTCTCTGTGTCTTATCCTTTTTTCCAACTTCTTCATTTCTTGCTGTTTTTCACTCTCTCCTACTAACTTCTTACAGTGTTCTTCCCTTTTTCCCCATCTATATTTGCTTCCATCCTTCCTCCTTTTTTCCTCCTTTTATTAATGAATTCCCATACCTGTCCTTCATTTTTAATTTCTCTAATCTTTATCTCGGTTTGTTTTTATGTTCTTCTTTATTTTTACACATATTCCCTTAAAATTTACTTTTAACCTTTTGTATTCATCTATCTCTATCTTTCCTTTTTCCATTTCCTTCTTCCTTTTCTTAATTCTTTTTTCCCTTCTCGCATTCTCCGTTCCACCAATCTTTTCTTTTCCCTAATTCTTGTTTTCTTAATCTATACACTATCTTCTCTGTTGCCAATTCCATTCTGGCTGTAATTTTCTCTATCTCTTCCTCCACCTCTCCTTTAGTATTTACTACCTCTTCCATTTCCTCTTTATATCTTTTATACTATCTTCAGTCCACACTTTCTTTTCTCTCCATATCTCTTTTTGTTCTTGTACCTCTTTCTCTCCCTCTTCCATCATGGCTACTTCTAGCGGCTGATGGTCCGATTCTATCTCCTCTCCTATTCTTAGTGTTTCTATGTCCTCCTTACTTTTTTCGTTTATAATCACCTAATCTATTACTGACTGGCCTCTTTCTCCCACATATGTAAATTCCCATTTTCCTTCTTCTTCCAAATTTCCGTTCATTATTGTCCAACCTCTCTCTTTACATAGTTCTATCAAAATTTTTCCTTGTCCGTTTATTTTCTTATCCATTGATATCCTATTTCTTATCTCTCCATTTACCATTATTCCTCCCTCCTCTCCTATCCTAGCATTCAAATCTCCTCCTATAATCAAATTGCCTTCATCCCTTTCTTCTATTGCCTTTTCTATATTTGCTTTTGTTGTGTTCATTTTCTTTCCATATATCGTAAAAGTATTATACTTTTCCCCTTTTTCCGTCTTTACTCTAATTTTAATCATCCCCTCTACATTTTCTTCTTCTATTTCCTTTTCTATTTCCCATTCTTTTCTTACCCCCACTATTAGTCCTCCTTTCGTCCTTCCCTTCCTCTCTTTTCTTATTGCATACTGAATTTCCCATACATATTCTTTCGGCATCTTATCTTTCCATGTACTCCATTCTTTTTCCTCCATCCAAGTTTCTACTAAACCTACCATTTTAAAACACTTTATATAGTTCCAAAAATCTACACCTTTGTTTTACACAGTACACAGGCCACTAGTCAGAAATTATTTAATAAAATAGAGAAATATTGTGTGTCGAATGTAAATACATCGATAGCAGGAAAATGGTAACAGATAGGTATAGGAAACAACTCTTATGAAGATTGAAAGACCACTTAATTCTCCATCACATAGAGCAACAAGATACAGGATATTTTATTTAAAAAAATTGACTTTTGGGCAGTTTAAGTTAGTCAGATTTAGCCAATTTAAAAACTTAACAGTCCTCCTAAGTATAGCCCAAATTTTGTTACTAGAACTTTCTTTTTCAATCATTGACAAGCGTTTGAAAACAATACTACAAAACCAATTTTTTCTCAAAAAAATGAGAATATCTCAAAACTATTAATTTTTCATATAGATTGTGCTACATGAAAGTAACTCAGACTTTAGCGTAGAATCCAAATATACAAAAAAAATATATCATTCCATTTAAAATAAGAAAATTGGTAGCCACTTCCGGTGTAACCGGAAGTGCTAGAAGAGCTAAAATATTTCAATTAAATAGAACTTTTTGAGCAATCTCTTATTCCAAATTTTTAAACAAATATTTCAACGGGAAGTCCATAAACTTCTAATGAACGGGTTAGCTGAATCACCCGGTATAATTCCTACCTTTATTTTTAATTCATCTATATACTGTTCCGAAAATACTATCTCTCATTTCTTGCTTTTTTACATTCTTATTTCTTATCTTAAAACTTTTGGTTGTCATATTTTTCTCGTTATAACAGTTCAATAGTTATAAAATTTAGTATAAAAGTCTTTTATTACAACAAACACATTTGTTTAAAAAATTTATTCATTACTTTCACGATAAGGAATTTTTTGAGTTTTTCCGAATAACTTGGAATTTTCAAGTTTTCTTAGCAGAATCTGAACCAGCATAATAAACTTTACATCATTGCTCATTTAACCAAAATTATACATAACCACACAATACTACTCAATTTAGAACACACTGCACATCATTTTGTTTTTTGGACAAACAAATTGTAGGAAACTGTAATATGCGACACTTTGTTGTGTAATTATTGCAATATATTAAAAACAGTTCTGTTTGGTGATGTCAGAGCCTACTACGATTCTAATTTAAAATTGCAATGTTGACTGTTATAAATTATTTCAAAAATTATTGTTCATATAACTTTGTTTTTGAGTATAATTAATTGAAAATGGCAGTCATTAAAACGACAAAAATTCGTGACCATGAAAGAAACGGAATAAATCATGGCTATCTATAATCTTTTATTTTAATAACTAACCTTAAAACTATATAAGTTTTGAAAGCTGAGAAAAAATTCTGGTTACTGATATGTCATCGTCTACTACGATTTTTATTTAAAATTACGAAACGTTGTTTTAAGTACAGTTAATTGACAATAACAATAAACACTCTCAGGACAAAATCGAAATTGCAATGAGAAAGTATGAAGTTCAAAATATAGAAAACAAACAAAAATAATTTAATTAAATGTAAATTATTTTGATGAAAAAGGAAAGTTGTATTCGTTGCCCACAGTAATGGTAACGGCGCCGTTTTGTTGGTATAAGCTCGGAAATGTTTTGCTGTTCTTTTTAGAACTCGAGTTTCACAACTTGATGTTGTAGTTATCTATTTGTTCAACGACGACCGATGAATGAACTGTTTTGATGCCTTTATTGCTACTATTACAAACAAAAGGACTCCAATAAACATTCCGACACGAATAAGTCCATCTTTGTTGCATTACTGAAACTTGTTTCTTTTTTTCTTTTTTTATTATAATACAACTCCGATATCGATTTTAACTGACCCCGTTTACTTTTTTCCATTTTCCTTTTTTTTTTAAAGAAATTTTAAACATCAGCCACCCCTCACGTTTAGAAACCAAAAAAAAAACGCATCCATCTTTTTTTTATTTCCGATTTCGTTTGAGAAAATTATTATATTTTTATATCGATGCATTTAATTCTGAGAATAAATTTAACCTTGTCGCATGCAGTTCAAGGCACGAAAATTTGCAGCACGCCAACAAATTCCGACTTGCATCAAAATCTACTTTTGAGATCATTGACCGTCTAAAATCGTCTCGAGGACTGTCAACTGCGTGAATCAGAACGATATTTATAGATTAAATAAGTTTTTTGCTTAAAGGGTCGCATTTGTTGCATATAAATTTGGACAACGCGTTAAAGAAATCATAACATCGAATTAAATTTAAAAAAATTAAATAAATATGCGCGTACGAATGCGTTGATTGCCATCTATTAGGAGATAGTTAAGCTGAATTAGTAGTTTTCTGTAAAATTGTATTTATCGAACTGGGGATTATTGATTTGATAATTACCGTCATCTCTGGGAAGGTCTATAGATTTAGCATGGATAAGATCTCAAGCAATATTGTCTTCTGTGTATTGAAAGATAAGAGTATCTTTTTCTCTATCTGAAGGAGATTGGTAGATAATATTTGTAGTGTGATGAATTCTATTATTATTATAATGTTACTATTTATTGATGATGATGCGGGGGCTTCTTAATTGAATGACTTTCATCCAGTTTGAAAAGGTATCCACCATAATTAATAGTATGTTGTTGTGAAAAGGTTATTAAATATTATTATTATTATTATTACATAGGAATAAAGGCTGAGAACTGAACCTGTGGCAGCCTATATACAGAAAATATAAATAAGTAAACACAATATCATTAACAGGTGATTATAATATGTTCTGACCAAGTTAAATCTGACGTTACTGTAACACCTACATCCACGTAGGACGATACCGGTTCAAGAAGTTGGCCATCGAGAAAGTACTGAAACCGCGGATTATTTTTGCCGAGCTGCAAAACAACACATTTGCCTACGTTTATGGAAGTAAACAATCACAACACCACTTGCTGATAGAGTCCAGATCTCCATGTAAGGCGTAATGTTCTAGGAATGGATTACCATAAATTTTAGTATCATCAGCATAAAAGCTTTCTTCTAATTAATATGATGGTGGCAAATCACTAGTGTGTGCAATAAACAGTAGAGGGCTAAGAATCGATCCCTGAGGAACTCCACTCCAAAGATTGTCCAATTCTAACGCTAAATTTTCTCTTGGATAGGTAGTTTTTTAGCCAAAGCAATAGATTACCACTAATGCTGTATGACTCAAGTTTGTACTGTATAATCTACGGAGTGGAACTCTGTTGAAAGCCTTGGCGAAGTCAAAATATATTATATCAGTTGGCAGTTTATTATCAAGAGACAGAGACCTATCTTTTACCCAAGTAAGAAGATTTGTTGGATATTTCTTTCACAAATCCATGTTGTTCGAGTGGTATTACATGGTGTTTTGTAACAAAATCAGAGATTGCCTCTGCTACAATGCTTTCCATACATTTTTGATGGAATTGAGAGTAAGCTGATAAAGCGGTAATTAGTCGGGTTTATTTTGTCACCTTTTTTATAAATAGCAGATACGGATACTACTTTCAACTGATCTGGCACAGTCGATGTTTCCAATAAGCGATTCATAATGTTGCAAATAGGAGTACAAAATATGTCAGCAAACTTTATTAAGAAAAATGTGTTTAATCTATCGATCCCAGGTGAAGAGTTATTTTTGAGGCCAGTAGTTTTTCTTTGACTTTCTTGCATCGAACTTTTATTTATCTAGAGTTAAACAGACGCTAGAGCCATCTACATGTCGTGGAAATGTTTTGGTTACATTTTATTCATAACCGTTGCGTACTCACATAATATAATGGAGAATCTTACTTTGTTTTCTTGACTGAATTCTGACTGAATATATTCGATGTGGCAGCATCACAAAATATGTGTGATCACTGATCGGGTATGATCAGGTAGAGTTCCTTTTTAATTTGAGAATAATTTTTCTCAGTAAACCATGACTTTAAAACAATTTTCAATCAATCAATGCATTTATTTGTTTTTTACAATAAACAAAGAATTCGGTTTTTACATCCTACATACTTACACTATAAAATTAATCTAATTCATACCATTTTTCACCAACAAACTATACTATATTAAATAAAATTAATTTAATATTCTTCCCCTTCCTCCTCTCTTTCTGCTTTGAATAACTAGCTTCTCATCCTTCCTTCATCTCCTCCCTTAATGTATATTCTATATCTTAATTATGCTTCTTTTTTTTCTCTCCATTGCTTCTCTTCTTTTTATTACCTCTTTCATCCACTCAATCCCTTCCCTTTTTCACCCAGAAGTTCTCCTCGCTCTTCCCTTAGTTCTCCACATTCCTTACTTATGTGTTCCAAGTTCTCCCATCCATCTCCACATCCTACATATTCTATCCTCGTCCTTCAACCAATATTTGTTTTCCCTCTCCTCATTCCCTACCCTAAACCTTGCTATAATTCTTTATTCTTTTAATCCACTCTCTCGAATTAATATCTGGGTTTTCCTTCTGTCCTTATTATCCAATATTTTCCATTGTACTTCCCTTCTTTTGTTCTTCCCGCTCTTTCTTGCACCTGCGAGTCCACATCCCTTCTTACTATCTCTGCTTCTACCGATCTCCCTTCTCTTCTTATTCTTGTTATCTCTTTTCTTGCGTACCCCCTCTTTCGTAATATAATTTCCTTTCGTCTTCTCCATATTTTACCTTCTGCATTTCTATTTCTTTCCAGCACTCGTTTAATATCACTTTCTCTCTCTTGCTTTCGATCTTCTCCTTGTATCCCATTGCCTTTCTTCCTGTCTGTGCTCTTATTTTTTCCATCTTGACCTCCTCCTCCACTATGTATCCCGGTGTTTTTTTTTCTAATCCTAGTGTCTATTTCCAATATTTTTCTTGAATTCTTTCCAGCTCCCTCCATTCTTTCCATCCCCATAATTCCGCTCCATATCGAACAGCCATCTTCTTTTCTCAAGGTCTTTCCCAAATATTCTTTCCCCTATGCTCCATACTTGTCTGACTACCTTATTTCCTTTCTGTTCCAGTTCTTTTATATGCTCTCTATTCTTGTTATCATAGCTTATAACGTATCCCAGATATTTGTATTTGTCCACTTTTTCTATTTCCTTTTCCTCCCACCACCATTTTATTTTTCTTCCTCTTCATGTTTTTTTCTTAAATTCCATGATCTTCGTTTTCCCCACATTCGCCTCCAATCCTTTCTTCTCTAAGTACTTTTTAATTACTTTTATCGTCTCTTTCATTTCTTCCTCGCTTTTCGCCACTGCCACTAAGTCATCCGCATACGCTAGTACTTTCACTTTTTTCTTCCCTACCACTATCCCTCCCACTTGTTGCTTCTCCAACTCCTCCTCCATGTCCCCTATATATGCTGCGAATAAACTCGGGCTCATCGGGCATCCTTGTCTCAATCCTCTTAGTATTCTGAACCCTTTCCCCACTTCACCTTTGACTCTCGCTCTGCATCTTGTTTCTTTATAGCACTCTTCAATCGCCCCTACCAAACTTTCACTTATCCCTTTCATTCTCAAATACCACCACAAACACTTCCTCTCCACCCTGTCAAACGCCGCCTTTACGTCTATAAAAATTGCCCACATTTTACCCTCCTTCTTCTCAATCTGCCTATTTACTACATGCTTTAGTATGTAAATATTGTCGATTGTGCCCCTATTTTTCTTAAAACCTGCTTGCCAATCTCGTAGTAACCCTTTTTCCTCTATTTCCTCGACCAATCTCCTTCTTAAAATTTCCCCATACACCTTATACCCTACATTCAATAGACTTGATTGCTCTGTAACTTTTGTCTCTGTCTTGTTCCCACCCTTATATATCGGACACACTATCGCCTCCCTCCACTGCTTTCCCTTTCCATATTCTTTCCATCATCCCTCTCAACCTCTCCTTCATTTTCTCCCCACATACATCCACTGCTCTCCCTGTGTTCCGTCCGTGCCTCCTGCCTTTCCTTTCTTAATTTTTCTGATCGCTTCCTCCATTTCGTCCATTCCTATCTCTCCTTCTCTCGATCTCCGCTCATTTCCTTCACCCTCTCCTTTTTTTCTATCTTCTATTCCGCCCAGTAGTTCCTTGCAATGTTCCTCCCATTTTTTTGCTTCTATTCTTATGTCCGACCCTCTTTTCCTTTTTCTTATTCTTCCTATAAACTCCCATGCTTGTCTTTCATTTCTGATTTCCTCTATTTCCTTTTCTAATTTTATTCTGTATTCTACCTTTCTTTTTCACAAACTGTTTTGAGGTTTACCTTTAACTTTTTATACTCCTCTATCTCAATTTTGCCTTTCTTCCATTGTCTTCCCCCTCTTCTCAAATTCTTCTTTGCAATCTGACACTCTCCATTCCACCATTCATACCTTTTCCTAATTCTTTTACTTCTTTCTTATATTCTCTCGTTTCTGCAGCCTCTTCCATTTTCTTTACTATTATTCTTATCTCCCCTCTATTTCATCTTGTCGTTCCCAGTTCTCTTCTAGTTTGTCTCTATACCTTTCGATACTTTCCCTTGTCCACACTTTCCTTTTTCCCCACTGCCCCTCTTGTTTATCATTCGCACCTTTCGACTTCTCCTCCTCCCCACTATCGTCAGTTCTAGTGGTTGGTGATCTGACTAATCCCCCTCCCTATCTTGAACCCCTGAATGTCCTCCGACCCTCTTTCATTTGTCACTACGTAATCAATCACCGACTCCCCCCTACTCCCTATGAACGTATACTCTCCTTTTCCTTCATCCTCTATGTTACCGTTTATTACTGTCCATCCTCTTTCATTACATAGTTCAATCAATTTTTTTCCTTGTTCATTTATTTTCTTGTCTTTTGTATTCCTCTTTTTACTTCTCCGTTTATCATCATCCTTCCTTCTTCACCTATTCTATTCTTGCATTAAAATCTCCTCCTATTATTAACTTTTCTTCTTCATCTCTCTCTTTCAATACCTTTTCAATTTTTGCTGGTGTTTCATTTATCTCTTCCATACACCGTAATTACTTCGTATATTTCACCCCTCTCCGTTTTACATCCGTTTTATCAATCCTTCTATATCTTCTGTATGTCTTCTCCTGACTATTTCCCATTATTTTCTCACTCCTACAATTATTCCCCTTTTGCCCTCCCCTTCTTTCTCTCCTTTCCGCGTATTGTATTTGCCATTCAAACTCTTCCGACATCCTATCTTTCCATTGTTCCCATTCTTTCTCTTCCATCCACGTTTCAGTCATCCCAACCATTTTAATTTGTTTTATATACCTCCAAAATCCCCTTCCTTTGTTCTTTATACCCGCCACATTCCAAAAAAGTATTTTATATCCTCTCTCCCCCTTTTTACCCTTTTTGCTTCCCATTCCCTTCCCTCCTTTTACTTTTTCTAGTTTTTGTATTCCACTTTTTAACTCCTTTTTCTCCCACACCCATCTATGCTCTACACCATCTATCCATACCTTTCCATACCCCACTCTCACTCTCTTCCCTTCCTTCTCTTGTCTTCTTGCTTCTCTTCTTATTACCTCTGGCATTTCCCTTTCCTTTTTGTTAAGTCATCGTCTATAAACATTCTGGTACCTCTCAACTTGTTCTTTTCCCTCATTACCATCTTTATTTCCTCCCAGCTCTTCAGCTTCACTACTATCGCACTTCTCCCCTCCTCTTTTCCTACCGTATATGCCTCCTGAACTTCCACCTTTACTCCTATCTTTTCTGTAAATATTTGTTTGACAGTATCCGTAATAGGTTGCTCCATCCTCACCAGTCCTTTAATTACAATATTATTCTTCCTTTTTTCCCTTTCTTGCCTCTCCATTGCCCTCTCTATGCCGTTTTCACGTCTTGCCTTTCCTATCCCATTTCTTCCTTTCCTCCTCCCATGCCTTTTCTTTTCTCTCCATCTCCTCTTTCAACTTTCTTATTTCACCATTATACTCTCTAAATCCTTTCATCATCTCCTTCCTCATCTCCACTATCATTTCTGTTAACCTTTTCATTTCTCTCTCCTTCTCTTCTTTTTCTGTTATTCTACTTTTTTCTGGTGTCCTCGTCGTCTTTGTTCTTCTTTTCTTTGCTGTTTCTTCTTCCACTTCGTCCCTTTTCCTTTTTAAAAAATCCTCTATACTACCTACGGATCCCTTTTTTTGCACTCATTAATTAGTCCTTTGTCTACCACCACTTTTCTGTCCTGTTTTAGTTTTAATTACACTTATTCTCCCTATTAAGATTTTACACGTCGTAGATTATTTAAAACTTAAATTAAATGCCGTATCTTTTACTTCTTATCCGTTCTTACACAGATGTTTCCTATAGCCAGTATTTCGAATAACTTAACTAAAAAGATTATTGTTTTGTCCATTATTTTATTAAACCGAATCTTTACTCGTACTATTAATTTTGTATGATTTTTTCACTATTCTTTCTCTTTTGCGATTTGGCCGGAAAGTTTTTCCTTTATTGTTTGGCCATCTTCAAGCGCTGAAGTTTCCAGTGGATACAAACGCTGTAATCATCGCATCATGATCGCTCTTTGGGTTTGGACTCTGACGATCCTACAGTGACAATCACATTTATTATAAATGAGTTCTTCCACCTTTCTCATACGCCACGTGAAACATTTTTTATTGTCCTGGCCGACGAGAACCAGGTCCTCTTGTCGCTCATCAAGGTGTTAGGACGCTCAACCTCTGTAGGGAGTTCAAGAACGCTTAGGTGGATAGGAATGTGATGTGAGATTGTAGACCGCACAGGTGTATACCACGACCCAAACCATCCTCCCTGTATAAAAAGTGCTCCCATCAAATCCACAGCAGTGATCTGAAATGGTTCTGCATCCTGAACACGTTCGACTGCAGGGAACACATTTATCATGGACTTTCTGCACTGTCCTACGAGAAGAAGGAATCCAATACTTTTCTCGCAAATTCCCTAAGATGACTTGGACTCCAGCATGATAATGGGTCTGATGCATCTCAAATTCAGTCGATCTACCAGGGAGTGATGATTAGGAAGTAAGATGGGAAGCTGCACCCGGATTTCCTCTAAATCTTTTATATTCTTCGGAAAAGTGTCCTCTTGTACTTTTCGAATTAGTATCTTTTCTTTTTTGCCTAGTCCTTCAACGGTGAGATACTTCCCCAAATTAACCGGTTGCTTCTTTAACTCAGTCAACTCAACATTTTTCCAATATGAAGAGAGGGAGGGATCATAATTTCACAGAAGTTGGAGATAGACGAGAATGCACATTTTCTGATCACATCACAGTATTCACGTCTTTCTCGTTAACATGGTAAGTATTTTGGTGTCAGGCAGAAGCATCTTTCTTGAGAAAAGCTGGACCCTTCCACCACTTGAATTGGACAAGATGAGCAAGTCTGCATCCTCTTCACGGCAAATCAGCTGGATTCAGCTTTCCTGGAACATGCCTCCATTGTGTGGAATCCGAATTTTACAGGATTTCCTTCCGAAGATTAGACACGAAAACTACTCATGAAATTTTTAATAACCTTTCCCAATCGACTAACAATCAGACATGGCATCAGCTATAGTCTAGAAATAGTCGGCTTCTTGATAGGAGCGAGTTTTGATTTTTCTGTACTTTAACTTTTCATTCAATTCTGACCTCAGAAACATAGTAGCGACATAGGCGTTTCTGGAGGCGTTGCCAAATCAATGATACTCTCTTTTAGCGCTGGGATGGAAGTGAAAGTGACGATATATTTGCACATCTTTCAGGCATTTCAGGTTTTCTGTTCACTTTAAGAATTTCTTTATTTCTTCCTGAAAGAAGCTAATCCTATGCTATCATAGTAATCCAGGCTTCCTGGAGTTGTAACTTAGGCTGGAGGAGTTCCGATGAAATCTAAAACTTGGACAACAGTGAGAGGATACTTCACTCAATTTCATCATTGAATGTTCACTGCCTCAGCTTCCCGCTTCTTTCATTAACAAAGTGGCTTTTCTTCTCTTGAGTGAAGTAATGTGACGTAGTTGTCGACATAAAGAGCCTTAAACCCTTTCAACGATATGTTGGAGATTTCCTTCAATTTTGTTGAGATGATGAGCTATGGGCACCTCCAACAGAAAAGGGCTACAATTGAGTTCAAAGACGACCTTCTGGTGATTGTAAACCTTCACTTCCTTGCAGGAATCATCCATCCACAAAGTAACTTCAAGAACTTTGTATCTTCCTGAGAGACCCATTTCATTTTTACGTCTTGCAAATATCTACACTACATCCAAGCTCGTTCTCACTAAAGCTGATACGCAATGAGATCAGCTTGTCAAGCAGGTTCGGTTCTTTATAAAGCATCATGTTGAGGGACTTGTTGGAAGTGATCTTGCGATAGGCATCATATACTGGTCTGACAGGGGTAATTGTATTATCTTCAAAGACTAGGTGATGAGGCAGGAAATGGCAATCATTCCAATGGGCATCTACTTCTTTAACAAACCCTTCCTTCTCCAACGCATTAAAGATCTCACCATAGGCACCAAACTTGCCAGCTACTATTAACTTTTTAATGGCATTCTGAAGCCGTTTCTCAGCTTGAATTCGATTTGTAGGGATGGTTTCTAAAGGGTTCCTGTACGGCAAGAACACTTGGTATCTTCCATCTCAAAACTGAACATTTTTCTTGAAGTGGCAGTTTCCTCTTATTTGGCGCTATTGTCTTTCACCGGATCCCAAATTCCTATTGATCCCAGATGTCAAAGACAAGGGATTTCAAAACATTCCGGCACTGCCAAGCTTGAGTAAGCTGACTTTGGAACATGTTCTTTCCACAAATCTCATTTTTCTCCAAAAACTTGAAGATCGGTTGTGTGTTTCTATTGAGGGTCGCGTTTTATCCCAACAATTTTTCTTTCGGGGGGAGAGGGGGGGCAAAGGCAATCAAGCTAAATTTTATTTTGTTTTCTTGACTGATATTAACTGAATATATTCGTTGTGGTAGCATTACACCAAACGTGTGTGATCGGGTATGATGAGGTAGAGTGTTTTTTCAACTTGAGAATAATTTTACTTGGTTGACTATGACTTTTAACACAATTGTTTTTTTTTTTATTTATTTTCCTAACGGTGAAACAGAACTCGTCTAAGACCGACTAAACAATCATCACGGTGTACCTATTCCAATTGAACAAGGATTGAACTACTGAACTTCATTCTGGGTTTATTTGATGGGTATTTTCATTACCACTTTTATTCTATTTCTGTTGACGACTCCGAATGGTTAACTTTCGAGAGGATACTAGACTTTTCATAAGTATCAGCAAGGAAAACATATCAAAAGGGTTGGGAAGTGAGTCAGACAAAGGTGTGCATGTGGAGTACCAATGGAGAAGAAAGAAGCTTTAGTTTCCTCAGAAAAGGTTAAACATTTTCTAGTAAGGTTATAGTCACATAATCAGAATACAGTCACTTGTAGATGGATTTTAAATCAAAACTGAAGACATAAACTTTTCATCTGAAAGTAGTATTGACTTATTTATGGTTCGAACAGCTGAAGTTGTAGGTCGAAATTGAATCAATTATAGATAATTAAATTAGTATCATCTATGCTTAATAAAAAGACAAAATCAACATAAATACCTACATACACTCGCATTGCCTATTCTAAACGAGGTTGTGGCACTAGATGTCGCACCAACCTTATTTCTCGTAGATGATATAGAGCAGTCAGTCAGTGTGTCACTGCAGTAACAAAACAATCTTCTTTCACACGTTGTTTTCCCACATTCAAAATTTACCCTAACAAGTCAAAGAGTAACGTCAACATTCCACAGATAGAAAAAACCAAGACCAACACGCACACGAGAACGCCTCAGCATACTACGGAGTTACGTGGTGTGTCTGCGCGGGCTTAAGCACCACTATCACCTATGGCTACCGATTTAGTTTCGGGGATTACGCTCTTCATCAAGCATGGTATAACCCGGGTTATTATCCAAAGTGCTACCGACTAACTAACCAAGAGCAATACGCGCTTCCTTGTTTAGGTAATTCATATACCTCCCCCACATCGGGAATACCCATACCAATGGCGGCTATAGTAACAACACCACTACGATCTGATTGAAGTCTCAAACTGGTCCAGACAGAGGCGTACATGCAGAACGCCGCGTCGTTTATAAATAAGTTACGCTGACATCACGTACACTTCTCGGTATAGGTATCATTATTTTGAGCAGTGCAGGAATGTCAGGCCTGTAGACAAGTGCGCAAGCTCAACGGATCTACCACAGCTGTCTGCACGGCAGTCTCACGTACCCCAACTAGAGCTAGCACTTATCTGACTTCGGATCACACATTTGTCATGGTTCATACTATCACGTGCAAACCTCTTGGTCAGGGACACCCACAATACATCGGCCTATATGTTCATCATCATACACTTCACTAAACATACATTCGTCCATGGCTCATTCACACAAACAACATCAGGACTTAATGTGGCGGAAAAGGAGCATCATCACAGCCCATAGGCCGACAAGTTTAAGGAAATAAATAATAGAAGAAACCCCTTTTTAGAAGGCTTTTGTTTTCACCAATGTTCTTCACGTACTACCTGTTTCTTTCACCAACATCGTACTCATTACTGAGCTGCCAGCGCCATATGGTTTGGTCTCGACACTATTTCTTGCCTCAGCACAAACTGATTATACTTTTATCTTTTCTACTCCCGAACACTCAACAGTCGGCAGTCCCGTCTCCATTCCATTGCCTATCTGTTGTTTCAGAGCCTAACATCTAACGTCGTCAAATTCCGGAACTTTTTCCATTCGTACTCATAGGTCTATTACGGCCTCAGATAAGCTCGCGTTTGTACGGAATACCTCATATAAAACACAATCAAAGGGCACATGGTCTTTGTTTTTCACTTCATGACCACAGTCGCATCCGGTTTTGTCGGTCCTTCGTATTTTATATAGGTACCAATTAAATCTGACATGACTTGTCAGAAAGAATCCACTTTTTCAAGTCAATTTCACCCACGGACACTCACACCCTTAATTCAGTTTCGGGTAATTTTCTCTTCTATCCCATATATTCTGCCAGCACATATTTGTACTTCGAACACATTACAATATCAATCAAACACCATATGGCATCCTCCGTACATTTACCGTTTCTGAAACCAATCGCTCAACTAGCATACGCCTGTAACATCGGTACTATCTCTGTTCGTACGCTTCAATTAAATACTCTTGGTTCCTTCCATGGACGTGCAAAGATGCCAGCACTAAGGCAATCATTAACGCTAGGAGTAGCTACAATCTCGCTTATCACCTGACCATTGTCGCTCACAAAATAAAGTCATTCCATCATCAAGTAACTACCGCAAAAATTAAAAGCAACAACTGCTGAAAAATCCACCAAACCAACTCTGACGCAACCAATCAACATGTCCAATCGCCTTGAATGGCTAAAACAATTGCATGGTTATTTTAGAGACAACACATTGTAAGACGCATCTACGTATCGTTACGACATACCTGTCAAAGAAAATCAGTAACCCAAGTCTTTGACGTTAAAAGTGCTAGAGTAACGCGCTCGCCAATACGTCACATACATTACGACGCCCGGTTTTCAAAGTCCTTTGCCTATCATATGCAGGAAGCAGATATACACTCCACATCTTCGATTAACACCGTTAAATACGCCTCTGCGCCAATTTGTCTCTAAAGTAACGACAGTAAAATTTACAAAAACTCTTGGAACATTCGATCATCCGGACTAATGACTACAAACAACACAGCATCACCGATCACGGAAAGACGATCGCCCGCACTATCTTCAACAGCTGGATCGTACAAAAGCCTGTATTTACCTAGATTCTTCACCACTGGCCCGGGAGTACGTGTCGCGATATACATTTTCATATAATTTAATTTAATTTAAGTAAAGTTCAACTAACTTAAATTAACTAACATTGTAAATTGTGCACTAAAACTTTTTATATCTAGGTAACGTAAATCTTGCACAATTCAAGACATTGCACTTGTTCTAATTCCAAGTTAACAAGCTCATGTAATACGAAACATATATAACGGGAGTAAATTGTGTAAGGAGTAATGTAGTATTATCGCAGCAACAAACAATCACTTGTCGTCTTCCGACATCTGAAATAGGCACAAAATCCAAAATGTAGGTAAAATGGAGGATTGATCCATCTTCAACAGCTTAGTAAGGGGTGGGTACTTTTGAGTAACTTATTAATCGTACAAATGAGTTTGCAAAAAGTATAAGATGCTACTCACACTGGTTCATGAATGTGATTCTCTCATCCTCTCATCGTTTTAGCTGAAATGATCATCTCATGTTTATCACATCGGAGTCTAAATAGATGAGGTACGGTACACCAGGCAAAAAAATAACAATCATTGATCACGAGGTTAATCTGTGGTAAATCTGCGTATTCTGTTGATGGTGCGAATTCAACTAGGATCTGACTGATTCTGGACTAATATTAGATAATAGGTGGCTTACTCAAATATACTCGGTGACTTATCAAAGTCTATACTATTTTTTAATAAGTTATAATTTTTTAAGTTTAAGGTGGAAGAAAATTATGAAGAAGTGCTGACTTATGATACTTTTTTTCTTAATCTTTAGTGTCAGTTTGCTGATTATGATAACTGTTAACTATCAAAATAAGTGTTCGAGTTATAGTCTCTTGAGCAGCTGTTGGAGTTTTCTTTTCAATTTCCGATACACGCTTTAGTTAACAGTCTCATTCGAATTTATTTGGAATATGTTTCCAATCATTATACTCTCTTTATAGTCGGTGCCACCAGATTAAGGAATCATTGACTATGACTTATACCATACTTTTTTAATTTAAGAATCATACTGTGAGAGTGTGAGCAATCAGACAACTAATTACGTTATTTTTATCGCGTGATTACCGAAAATAAAGTCACGCTATTGGTTGCACTAAAAAGGGGAGGAGCATATTATTCTGAAAAATCTAGGTGGTATACGTAACTCAGAAAATAAAAATTATATTATCAAACTTATGGAAAATATATTTTCTAAGATGCATTCAACTTCAAAACTCAAAAATGTTAGAATGCACAAAGGAATTGCACGTGTTATAAAAGCAGATAAGTGAATAAAAAAATCGAAACGGCAACATTTACGGTAGCAGACATTGTGCATCTTCAGCTTTCGAATTCTTGCCAGGAGTGTGTACAGGTATGTAACTTTTTGTTTTTTTATTGACAACGCATCTACGTATTGCACATGTAACCAAACACAAAATGGCGATTATTATTGCCAATACAACTATGGAGAGTACTGAAACATAATAATAGTAATAATTAATAGAGTGTCGTAATTTCTGCAAGTATATTAACTCACTTATAAATACCGGAAGTCCTAACAAGTTTATGAGGTCTACGATAACAATTAAGAATTATTTTTAAAATATCTGTAAATGTACCTACTTACCACCAAAAATTGACCCGACGGTGCCCGTAACTCCACCTACAATATTTCCGGTTCCATTGACCACGCCAACACCAAGAAAAGCGACTGGATCTAAAACGTTTCCTAGAACTCCGCCAGTAGCTGTTTCATAGAGTTATAAAATTGTTTATTACCACTATGGTGAATATCATACTAGCCGACAGTCGGTTATTCGACTGAGGTACAATTGTGGACTTACACAAGAGTTGTCTCACTTCATGACTTTATAAGTTAACGCTTAGTTGTCGTCAATTATCAAAGAATCGACAAATTTTTAAAGCTAGGAGATACGACTATAATATTTACCATTAAGCAAATTGGCGCCTTGACTAATGCTAGAAGTTACAACGTCTGCCAAAGGTTTGATCGCATTACCCAAAGCGTCTTTGGTAAAAGTAACTGTTGCTAAAAATAATTGACAAAATACAATTATTCTTTAATTGAGCTTCTCTCTTACAATTGACCAATCCCGCACCTTTTTTCGCTCCCTCGACCACTGAAACTTTCAGATCAGTAACAAATTCAAAATGAATTTGTAAACTTACTCGTACTAGGCAAGTTAACTATTTGATCTTGAAGAACGCCGAAACCTTTATCTACACGATCTTCTAGATAACATAAGCATATATATTAAAGTTATTAGTACATATACTATGTACTACAATAAAGTGCAATTAGAGAAGTAGGTGGAGACGTTGAAATGGGGGTAGAAAATGTCAATAGAGAAAGCAGCAGAAATACGAAAAGGAATAATAATAATAAAAATGAAAACACTAGAAGACAAATTGTATATGTTAAGTAATAAAAGGAAAATGAAAAGTACTAACATATACAGTGATGAGGGCATGATCAAAAAGGAAAAGGAAATAGAGGTGAGGATAAGTATGGAAGCAAGGAGAATGCAAAAAAATGAAAAAGGGTAAAAATAGGATATTTGAAATTATGGGTGGAGGGAGAAGAAAGAAGGTGGGTGGAGAAGGAGGGAAGGATAAGAAAAGTAAACGCAAAACATTAGAAAGATGAAAGAGAGAGGGAAGATTGATATAGGGGAAGAGTTCTGGAGGTATATAAAGAACTTTAAAATGGTAGGGCTGATTGGGAAATATGAAATATGGAGTCTTAACCTGTCAGAAGTATGGGAAGTTCAATTCGCGGAAAGTAATAAAAGAAGGGAAGGAGAGGAATAATTACTGGAGTAAGAAAACAGTGGGGGAAAGAAGATTTAATAGGGATAAAGGAGACAAAAGAAGCGATGAAAACTATAGGCAGAGAAGAGGGAAAAATAGGAAATAACAGCTGCATATAGGAAAAAAATGGAAAAGACTATGAAAATGCTAGATAAGGTGATCCAAGAAGGAGAGGAAATAATATTAAGTAAGGAATTTAAATGCAAGAATTGGGGAGGAAGGGAGGAGGGAAATAAATGAAGAACAAAAAAAGAGGAATTCTAAGGATAAAAAAATAAACGGGCAGGGTAAAAACCTATTAGAAGTAATATAGTAAAACGGAAATATGGAGGAAGGAGGAACGGAAGGATCGGTAATAGATTAGGTCATTGCAAACGAGATTAGTAAAGAGGATATAGAATTTATGAGATAGGAGATGAGGTAGACTCGAACCACTTACAGCTAGAACTAAACTTGATAGAAGAGCAAATTACAGAATGGAGCTAAATGAAAATATAAACCGATGCAAGTAAGGAAAGATGTATGGAAAAATAGAAGACGATCAAGAAACAGCAGGAGAGGTGTATAGTAGAGTACGTATAAGGCAAAACATGGTGAAATGGGGAATGTGAGTGACCAAAAAAGAAATAAGAAAATGGAGAAAAAATAAATAAACATAAAAGAATATGAAAAATACGAACAGAATTTAGAAAATGATATGAAAAGAGAAAAATAGAATATAGAGAAAAGATCGAACAGAAGATAAAAGGAATCAGAAATCAAAGACAATCATGGAAGTTTGTCAATAGGAGGAAAAAAAGGAAAATGAAAAATGTAAAAGATGGAAAAAATAGGAATACCACATGATAAGTACGCTACAAGGAAAGAAGAGAAACTCATAGTACATATTGAAAAAATTGAAGACAAAGAAGTACGGGAAGGAGGAAACGCATGGTTGGACGAAACGTTAAGAAAATTGAAGATGTAAAAAGCGGCAGGCACAGGTGGAACACAGAGAGAGAGTAGTGGAAATGTACAGGAGAAAGAATGGGAGATATAATCAGGAAAGTAGGTAATGGAAATGATATGACAAGTGGAAGGGTTTCAGAGAGCTGGAAAGAACGATATTGTGCCCAATATACAAAAGCAAAGATAAGCAAGATGTGAAAAATTACAGGGTAGTAAGCGTTAAGAATGTAGGGTACAAAATATACGGCGAGATAATAAGAAGAATATTGAAAAATAAGTGGAAGAAAAAATTATACCAGAATGGCAAACAGGTTTCAGAAAAGGAAGGGCGACAATAGACAACATATGTATACTAAAACGAATTATAAATAAGAAAATAGGGAAGAAAGGAGGAAAAGTAGACGCTATATTTATAGACATAAAGCAGCTTTGACAGAGAGGATAGAAGATATAATAATAATAGTAATATGTTAGAGAGGAATGTATTATGTGATAATGATGGATATGGTAAGTAAAGACATAATAGAGGAGGACATCAACCGAGGGGAATAAAAATTCGAAAACAAACTTAATAACCGCATAAGACATGCAGAAGATAATAAATACGACGAAAATATATTTAGAGAAAAAAAACTGGAAGTAAATGTAGGAAAACAAAAATAATGATATTTAAGAAGAAAAATTAAGAGTGGAGGAGAAGAAGTGGTGGTGGTGGGGAGGAGGAGATCGAAATAGTGGATATATATACTTAGAATACATTATAAGGTACGATAACAAGGACAATGACCATATAAAGAATTTAAAACAAAAATGAAAAAAAAAGAGTAAAAACACATGTTTTTGGGAAATGTATGGAAAAGAGAAAATAGTTGTTCGAGAGGGTTGTGAAAGGTGTGATGATGTACGCGGCAGAAATTTGGGGGTGGAAACTGGATGGGATATAGGAAAGATATTGGAGATGGACGCTAAGCTTGGAGGGAAAGAGAGAAACGCCTGGATAAAAGTGAATTTTATATAAATGTTAGAAAGAGATATAATTTAAAAAGCACTGAAAAAAGCAATAAAAGCATATTATATTACGTAATAGAAGAAGTAAGAACGTTAAAACGAAAAGTAAGAAGAATGGAAGAAGAAATACCAAAGAGGGATAATCAGAAAGAAGAACGAAGATCAAAAAAGTAAGATACAATATGGAATACGTGGAAGGAATTCCAAGATACTTAACACGAGATTTGATAATGCAGATAATGAAGAAAACGAAAATAAATATTGGATAAAAGGCAAAGAAAGATTATGTAGAATGTGTGAAAATGATTGAACATCTAAGAGAAGATTGTGTGGAATTAAGAGAGAAGGGAATGAGAAGAGAGAGTTTACTAGGAGAGAAAGGAGATGATATAAACTAGTTGAAACAGGTAGACAGGAGAAGAAGATTTATCATTTTGAATTACACTGTGAGTTTTATTTATTTAAGTTTCTTTTATTATGTGGTCGAATTCATCAATAAAATTCTGATTGATTGATTGATTGATAGTACATATAGTATTGCGCTTACCGTCAACGACCGGAAGGGTTTTAACAACAGTTTTGACCACGTTCAAAGGATTGCCACTTTTAATTCCTAAAAACGTACAAATTACAAACAAAAAAGATTTATTTCAATACAACCTTCAACTAAGTTTTGAGGAAGATCTATCACGTTGTCGACAGTTTTTACTAAAGCATCTTGTACAACTAGATATTAAAAAACAAACTTTAATGTATACAAAGAATTCTAAAGATAAATAATTGTTACCATTAAGAATCGGCACATTTTTAAGTCCTTTACGGAAAAAATTCAGAACTCTGGATTTTTCTGCGTGAATAAATTACAAAGCTTTAAAATTGTTGTTGAAACAATAACATCTTTCGCAATTGGATTGAACCATGAAAATCAAGCAATGTGAAATATAGGTAATTATCCTTTTACTGCCTTGGTTTTAATTTGCCGACGTTTCGTCCGACCTGTGCTTGTTTTTTCAAGGCCTAATCTTATGAACTTACCGATAGTAGTAATTACAGGAGATTCTGTAGTAGCATTCGTAACATTATAAGATGACGAAAATCCTTTGAAAATATTATTATCAGATGTATATAGAAATAAATAATAATTACCGCTAATTAAGTCTTCCGGAAATATGATACTATCATTTACGAAGTTTGCTGGAATCAAAGTACATTTTATGGCTGATCATTAATTAATATGAAAAAAACTTACATGTTTCGATTTCTGATGATAGTATAGGTGTAGTAGTTTCTTCAAATTCAAATAAACGATCATAAATGAAATAATAATAATAATAATACAACATATTACATCTGGGTGCACAATACTCACTCGAACAGATTATCTACACAGACATAATCAAATTGCAAACATAATTCATCAAAAACTAGCCATTCAACACAAGCTAATAGACACATACACACCGTACTACAAATACATACCACAAACAGTACTAGATAACACAACACATAAAATATATTTCGACAGAACGATAATTACAGATAAAACAATACACCACAACAGACCAGACAATACACTCATAGACAAACATAACAAAACAACATAGGGGACGGTCGGGATGTTTGGGTCGAAGGAGGTTTGGGTCAATGACAAAATTACTTTCCCCAAATGTTTCAAGTATGCGTAACTAACTTCACTACAAGCCCATACGTTATCAAAACTTATGTCCGTTGCAACTGTGATGCTACTGTGAGTACTGGATACGGGCGGTTAAAAAAAACGATTTCTTAGTTGATAAGTAATTCATTTAAAAAATATGTTGATCTCAGTTTTCGTGTCTACCGTTAGAAATATTACTAGAGTTGTTTTTACATTGAAATTTAAAAACATAACCTAACATCATTTTGAGCGGGAAGTCATAGCACATTTTTACAATTTTGTATCAGTGGGAGGTACGGGTCAGAGAAGTGCGGGATATTTGAATCATGCAGTGGCGGCTCGTGGTCAATCATACTGGGAGGTCAAAAATTAATTTAAAAAATAGGCATACTTAAAAAAATATAAATAACTCAAATACACCCCAAAATTTTATACAATCTACAATTTTGTTCAAAATATAGGGATTTTTCGAAACATTCTCATTAAAATCTCTAAGGGATTTTCTATAAGCATTGTCTAGCTGTGTACGAATATCAACATTTCCTACGGTTGCAAAATTTACCGAGCATTTCATGTGTTCTGCAGACGAAACATGTTTTTTTATTTCCTCTTTTAAATGTTTTAAATCTCTGACACCGGATTTGGACTACAGCGAGTCTGATGAGTCTTTAGAAAATAATAAACAAACAAAACAGTAAAATACATTTGATACTTCACAACCACATATCCAGTTAGCTAAATCGTACATTACCTTGCGAAAGTTTCGATGAACATCTTTATTTTGTCTTTGCTAGTTTGTCGTAAACTTAGTTCTGGCAAAGGACGACCATTTGCCTTGAACTCAACTAATTTTGTAAAATTAAGTTTGTTAGCACTTTTAGTTGTTTAATTTTCTGCACTACCGACATTTTCTATTATAGCGCATGCACACGCGAATCAAAAATAGTATTTTTACAAAACAACACAACAACAGTAAAACATATCAATATAAATTCTTAAATTGACTTAAAACACGCAAAAATCGAATCAAAAATCGAGCGTAGTTGTACACCCTATACGAAGTCGGCGTAAACTGCGGGATCCGGCTCATGACCCAAAGTTGATTATTGTTTCGGACGTTCGCGTTTATTCGGGCGCTGCACGTTTTTCGAGTTTTTCCGGGTAGATCTAATTCAATGAGGACAATTCGCACCGCCAGCCCAAGGTTGAAGAGGATGAATTACGAACGACGGCCGATAAATTTTAAGTTATTATACTTGCGACTTTTGCGAGTAAATTACCTATTTTAATAAAACACGTAATAATTAATATTTTTTATATATTGTCAACATTTTTGGGAGGTCATTGACCAATTGACCATATGGACAAGCCGCCACTGGAATCATGACCCAAACCTCCCGCATGATACGGGAGGTTTGGTTCATACATTTATTTAACTAAAATCACTAAGTATTATGGCGTTATACCTATTATTTACCAATTTTTCTTTCTTACATTGCAGGCTATGTACGATGCCGCGGATATACACTAAGAAGACTGATCGATCTCGAAAAACCAAAGAACAAATCAAATTTGCCGTTAATTGTGTTCTTAAAGATGGAATGACGATAAGAAAAGTGGCTGAGGATTTGGGCTTCAGTTTTTCATCATTACAGAGACATGTGAAAAGGGCTAAATGCTTTTTTGAGGAGGAGCGATACAATTACGAATATGAAGCTAATTCTTTATCTCGACAAGTTTTCAATGCGGAACGAGAGAAACTTTTTTGCGAATACTTACATACATGCAGTAAAATGCATCATGGCTTAAATACTAAGCAAACAGAGAGTTTGCTTATGAGTACGCTAAACGATTGGGAATTACTTACCCAAGGGAATGGAATTAACATAAATCAGCAAGACGAGATTGGTTGTTAGGATTTATGGACCGCAATAAAGACCTGGCGTTGAGGCAACCAGAAGCTACTAGCTTGGGAAGATCGGCAAGCTTTAACAAACATAATGTTGATAAGTTCTTTGAAAACTTAAAGTTTATCTCGGATCAGCATAGATTTTCTGCCGAAAACATTTTTAACTTAGACGAAACTGGCTGCACTTCTGTTCATAAGCCTCCAAGAGTAATTACCTCAAAAGGACATAAACAAGTAGGACAGGTAACAAGTGGAGAAAGAGGCAAGTTAATTACAGTATGTTGCTTTGTTAACGCTGCAGGAAACAGTTTGCCTCCTGTCATAGTGTTCCCATTAAAGAAGTTTAAAGATTACATGCTTATAAATGCCCCTGAGAATACTCTAGGCTTAGCCTATCAACTGGTTGGATGACAAAAGAAAATTTTGTACGGGTAATGGACCATTTCATCAAGTATTCGGGTGCTACAAAGGAGAAGCCGTGTCTACTGCTGTTGGACAACCACGAAAGTCATGTGAACCTTGATGTCGTATCTTTGGCAAAATCAAATGGTGTGCATCTATTGACATTCCCTCCACATTGCAGCCATCGGCTGCAACCTTTGGACGTTTCTGTATATGGACCGTTCAAAACATATTACAATGGTGCAGCTTCTGCCTGGATGACGTCTAACCCGGGTAGTAAGTCGTTGACCATTTATCACCTACCGGAGTTGATCAAAACTGATTTTGATAAACATCCTGTCAGGATTCCAGAAAACATGAATTCACCCATTCCATGCTGACATATTTTCGGAGGCAGATTTTTTGACTTCATCTGTTACAGACCTAGAAAATCCCGTATCAAAAGGTAAAGAGTGAAGCAAATGATACTCAAGCAGGCTTCAATCAAGATTATGAAAGAATGTCGCCACGCACTAGAAGATCAACCGAATGTTAAAACCCAGCCTGATCCAATATCACCAAAAGTTGTCATAAAACTGACTCCAGATATAATAAGACCTTTTCCAAAGGCACAGTCAAGAAAACTTACGAACAGAGGCCGCAAACAAGTCAAGACTAGAATATTAACCGAGACTCCCGAAAAAGAAGAACTGGAAAGACTGAAAAATGAGAGGTTGTTGGCAGCTGGGAAAAGTGCAAAAAGAAAAGTTGTAGCTGATATAGACGAAAGCAAGACCACCGCCGAACAACAGAAGCAGTTATTGAAAACCAGGATCTTAACTAAAAAGAGAAGACTGTCTGAGAGTGAGAATAGTGATATTAGTTCCTCCAGTGTAAGCTTTGGTGAATCTAATTATGTCCTAGAAGAACTAGACAAAGATTTTGACCATTCTATCAATGGGCTGACAACTGGAGACTACATTGTAGTTAGATTTTCGATGAAAAGCAATCGGAAAGTATCATCTGATATTCACTACGTAGGACTTGTCGAAGAAATACACAGTAATGAAAAATGTTTGGTCAACTTTATGAGAAGGAGAGGTAATTCATTCACTTTCTTTTTCCCCGAAAATGAAGATAAACTGAATGATATCGATTTTGAAAATATTATGCTGCGATTACCACCTCCTGTTTTAGTTGGAGGTACTAGCCGATCTGTGCAACATAATTTTTTATTAAGAATTTGAGCTCCCCACACGTATTTGGGTCAAATGTACTTGGCCGAAACTTTTGCAAATAATTTTGCCAAAGTAATAGCATTCTACTTCAAATTATTTATGCAAGTTCTAAAATACTATATATCCTGTACGACACCGTATTATTTACCTACAAATACGGTTACAAAAATGAGATACAAATTCTACATTGACCCAAACATCCCGACCCTCTCCTACATAATAGACAAAGCAATACCCAACACACACAACAAGGAAAAAACAAACGCAGAAAAACTTCACAAATACACAGATCTCTCCATAGAAATAAAACGTCTGTGGAAGATGAACAAAGTGGTCCTGCCTTCCACAGATATCATACCACATACACATTACACTACAAAAAGCAGTCATATACTCAACACATGCAACACAGTAAGAACATGTTTAAACGCATAACACACAAACACAAAACATGAATGGTCCGCAATTTCTTGGTTTCAGCCCGACTAAAACCGACAAGAGTCGAGATAAAAAAAATCAAGAAAACTAACAGTAATAATAATAATTACTTACCTAAAGTTGTGGTGGGTGCCGAAGTCGTAGATTTCTCTATAAAAAATATAGTTACATTTATAGTCATTTTGGTTGTACACTTACTTTTACCGAACCAAAACCTTTTATCAACATCATGAGCTGTAACAGAGATATTTTATTTTAATTTCTGCAATCATTACTTTACCTTGAATTTGGCAAGCGATACTAAAAAAATTGCAAGCAATTTCCAATCGAACATTTTCTTATGATACATAGTCTGAACCGCAACAAAATATTTTAATAATATACTTAATCAAAATGCGGTTTTACACAATAAATTAGCTTAATAACTTTTATCTTTTTACACTTTTCTAATTACGAAAGATTAATATTATTGTTATTAATTATTACAAACGAGAACAAAAATATCTCTTGTTAAAGAACTATTCTGTCTGAAGAATTGGTCCCACGAACATTTCTTTCTTAATATTCTGCTAATACTTTTTGGCGAATATTGTTGTGTATACTAAACGTACTGTTAAGGTTGTATTCAAAAATATTTTTGTAATTTTTTGAAAAATACGTGTACAAGGGTACGTTTTTCATAATAAAATGTTCTAGATCAATTCTTTATTACAATTATGAAGACATAAGGAAAACTGGTTATCTATGTTTCATGGAACTTTACAAAGCACTCCCTTTCCAAACACAGAGTAACTTTGCACTTGAAGCACATCCACCTTGCTCTTTGTTGGCACTGACGACATCGTAACTGCTTTTCAAGTTTTTTTCGGAAAATGTCCTCCAGTATCCTTTACAATACTTTCTGGAACAGAAGTTGGCTGCCTGAAAAATGAGGTCTTTTTGTGTACACGCATATAATGCCCCGTGATATCTCTTATGCAATGCAGTTTCCAAGCATTTACTCCACTTAGTGCCAACATGTGGGTCCAGAGGGGCTACCACCATTTTTTACCCTGGATACTCGGCTGATAATTATTTACACTCTGATCTAGCCAATCAACTCTTCCCATTCCTGAGTTATAATTCGCAAATAAATGGGGTTGCGGCACATCTACCTTTTTTCTCTTTTCTTTAGACCAACGTTTGACTTTACCAAGGGGATGTACCGAGTCGTAGTTTGTCATCAATGTTATTATCTTTCCACCTAACTATGGAAACAAGTTTTTTTTGTCATATTGTCTTTTTTCATTATTTTCTGATCTAGTAGTTGACACTTTTTTCATACGATTGTCTCTCGCCGTTCCGGTTGCTCTAAAACTACGCTCTTTCAAAGTTTTTAGAAGGTCATAACTGGTGAAATAATTATCGAAGATCTTCAGGGTTTGTTACATTTTTTAATAAAATTACCTTCGATCCTAAGGGTAAATTATTGTTGTTTTCTACGAATCCTCGATAATTTTGTTCGGCTGGAGCTGCAGATCATCGCGAACCGGACTGGTTTTTCACAAATAATTTGTTTTGAAGAATATGGCGCCCATAATATTTTACCATTGCTTCGTCGATGGTAAGTTTATCATGAATATACTCCATTTGACAAATTTTTTGTTGAGTAAATTCATAAGGGGTGGTAATTTGTACATTTTCTCACTTTTGTCGATTGTTTCATTGTTGGCCAAATGAAAATATTTTTTGATCTCATAATACCTGTTCTGAGATATACAATCTCTGACCACTGGTACAGAGAGATCTTCATCCGCACTGCAATACATCTTTTCCCTTAGTAATCTGGTGGTACCCACTAAAGATCAAGTCAAGTAATCAAATTCATCACTTCTTCGTCAAACATTTTTTTAAAAATCTCAACGGGCGTCAGTTCGGTAATTTCTTCTTTGACTCTATTTTGACGAACTTGATATCCATGCCCTTTCGTCATAGCTATAACCACAATGTCTCGAGTCCAGTTGAGCAAATTTCTTCAACACGAAGTCTTTTCTTTGCAGGCTCACGAGGAGTTGTGCGAAAGTCGACAAGGGTATGTCGTCGTACGACTCGCTACCAGAGAGATTCTGTGTAAAGAGTTCTATCTCTCCAGGTACATCAAACGGAAGAACGTCTTTTTGAAATTCATCTTTGTCCATATCTTCCTCATCGGCTTGATAATCAGCATCAGGTAGAATGAGAACAACGTCGACATGTTCGTCCTTATCACCAATGTCGTCTATGGCTGATTCCAAATCTACCACCATAAAAAGTTTCACTACTTATGGTTCCAAAATCCATGGTTATACTTACCTAAAAAGTAGAGCATCTAGTAAAACTATGTGGTGTTCCCATTGTACCCATACGAGTACACCCATAAATATAGAGTAAAATCTATGTAGTGACCAAAGGAAAGGAACACCAACTGCAGCGTCTATTTAACCAACAGGAAAACACCAAAAACTGCACCAAAAACTTTACTCGGACACGTGTTTCAACAGCTAAGCTGTTATCATCAGCGATACCGATACTAAAAATAAAAACAACGGGAAGCTTATATATACTATCTGCTTATCACGCATCGTTAAACTTAATTGATTCTTAGATAAGCTTAAATAATTCCGAAAATCCTAATGGACCGTTATCATCATAATTCATAAGCAACTTTCTGTTTTTTAAAATTTCTAAACTTTCATAAGAATCAAGTTCGTTTTTTATATCTACCCTCTTAATTAATTAAATGTCGCCTACTCTATGGCCATTTTCAAGCATATGCATGGCAACACTGGACCTATCTGTGCGATGATATTTAACATGAGCTACGTGCTCTTTAAAACGCATTTTAATAGGTCTCTTGGTTTGCCCTATATATACTTGGTTACAGTCTTTACAATTAATTTTATATATTCCCGATTTATCACACATTTCTATTGGGTCTTTCGGATTGTCCGAGTAAAGTTTTTGGTGCAGTTTTTGGTGTTTTTCTGTTGGCTATGTAGTGACATTAGTAAAATGCAATTTACATAAATAACAGCCTAAAGTACTTACCTATAAGATCAGATTTTCGCAGGATAACCAAAATTTTTTGTTAGGCGAATTAAAGTAAAATGCAGTTTTTCCTAGCGTAACACTCGCACAATTGATGGCGAAAACATAGGTTATGTATTTTGTATAAAATGAAGCGGGAAACTACCAAATTTTACATAAAACGATACTACCGATCTGCTATAACTTATCAGTAAAAATAGAATCGATGCAACATGTCTTCATTAAAAAAAATATGATGTTCCCTTACCCAAATGAGTACCAAGCCCATTTTTGAGGCGTACCGTCAAACGGGGTAAAGTCGATCAAAAATGAAGGTTTTTTTAGCATAGCACCTAAACGATTTAATTTTTTAAATGGCATTAAAAATGAAGATACCTTAAATATTAAGCCATTTGATGAACCTATTATTATTTTTCCAAGTTTTCCCATTTAATTTTTATTTTTTGTTAAAGGGTGATCGACTTTACCCCGATATCGGGGTAAAGTCGATCACCTATTTATACCATAGAAAAATTGACTTTACCCTGCCAAAGGGCAAAGTCGATCAACAATCATTAAAAAAAGTCACCAAATCTTTTTTTTTAAATTTGGGTTAATAAAACCATCAAAAAGTAAAAAATGCTTCTTTATTTAGTCTTTTTACAGCCATAAGTTGCTATAACTAAAAAATATCACAAAACAACTAAAAATAATAGAAAAACATATTCTTTACGTAGCTATCTAGATCAGTTCTCTTACATAAATAAAATACAACAAATAAAATATAAAATTCTTAGCTGCACAAAAAAAAACACAACTATTTACTCCACAAGAACTTCTTCTTCTTCGCGCAGATGAAAGGTGTGCCTTCCACGCTTTTGTCCTTTTAAGTTGATTTTTCTTTTAATCTGCTCAAACATAATTATTGATAAGTCTGGAATTTGTGGATACACAAAAACACATCTTTATTTGACTCCTTCTTGCGCATTGTATTAACAGTCAGTTCTTCGTTTGAGATAGTTTCAATCTTGGCAATAAAATGTCTGTCTCTTTTGTTGGTTTTAAATGTTACTAATACGTAGTCATTTACGATAAAAACTCGAGAATTTTGCTCTTCTGCCAAGCTTTCACTTAGGGTAGAGGGTTCTCCTATTTCGTATTCTTCTGTGAATGACTTCTCTGATTCCGCAACCTCTAAATCCGATTCTTTTTCTGACTCAATCTCACTTATATTTTTATTTTTATCTTGTCCAAGTCCTTCTTCTGATTCGCTATCATTTGCTCCTGGTCTATGTCCTTTCGTTTTGTTTTGTGCTGTAGTTGTGGATTCAGCTATTAACAGATCCGATGTCCCTATGCTCTTTCCTGCTGAAACCTTCAGTTTTTTCCTCTTTTTACATTCTTCGTTGGACCCGTCCGAAGTTGTTCAAGATGATCTACTATAGCATTTGTCCATGATGTTTCAAGTGTGTCGTCAACTGTTTTACGTGGAATTTTCTTTAGTACAGCATCCGGATTGAATGAAACGATGCCACATGCCTTGAACCCTGCAATAGAGTTGAGTTGAGATTTGAGACCAACAGACTCCACGGCCTCCTTAAGAAGCTTTGGAAATAAAGTTTTGGGAAGCACTCCTCTACTTCTTAACTTCCATGTTTCTAATACTTTTTTCCATGCCGCCTTAAGAGGTCGGAAGTACGCAACATCCAAAGGTTGCAGAAGGTGTGTCGAGTTGGGTGGCAGCAGGACAAACCTAATATTATTGTTTTCGCATTCCTGTATTACACTCAAAGTGACGTGGCTACTTAAATTATCTCCAATTAGAACTTTATCTCCATCAAGTTTTTAAAATGCGGCAAAGCAATAGAATAGAACCAGTCTTCAAAGATGGTAGAATCAAACCATCCGCTGAGAGTGCGATTGTATCTGGCCCCTTCTATACCTCCTTCAGTCCATCCCACATACGAATGTTTGGCCTTATAGACAATGTATGGAGGAAGCATTGTACCGTCTCCTGCTATCGCAAACATGACCGTAGTGCTAGTTTTTGTACTATCTATGGCCCTATGTGCATGTTTGGTGCCCTTTTTAAGACAACTTTCACAGCTCCAGGGTCATCTACGAAATTTGTTTCGTCGTAATTAATAATGTGAGAAGCTGGAATATCCTTAACGACATCTTTTAAATTTATAAAATATTCTTCCACTAACTCGTAGCTTAACGCTGCTCTAACCCGTTTTGTATTTTCTGCAAGTTTTATGCTAATGTTGGGATTTCGCCTCATGAAACCATTGAACCAGTCTGTTCCAGGTAAGTTCTCAACAAACCGTGGCTCTGTCACTCCACGCTTTGTTAGATATTGTTTAACAATATGTTTAATGTCGACGGGCTTTAAGGGAAATCCCCAATCAGCGCAAAGTTGCAGGCCTTCAGCCAACATTTTTTTTCGTTCACATCTAGAGCGGACGGTCTACCATACTTAAGCTGATGTCGTCCGTGATAATGGTCATTGAGGGTCGAGTAAGGGACGGCAAATTGCTCAGCAGCAGCCCTCATTGACATTTTTTTGTTTTATTGCCGCCCCTGCCCTCTGAAGATATATTTCATCATAATTTTTTCCCTCGGGATCCAAACTTTTTGGTAGTGTCGGGGCATCTTAAAATAAATAAACAGAATTAATATAAACATAAAATGACTAACTCACTAAACAGGAATAAAAACTAAAGAGTAAAGCAAAGGTATTTCTAAAACTGAAAATGATCGAAATTACCCCTCAAAAATTTTTTCAAAAACTGCCAGTAGAGACTTGGAAAAATTATATTATAGTGATATTTTTGTTTATTTACATTCATAAATAACTATTATTTCCCGTATATTTACTAATTCCTTTCCATGGCGCAAGCTGTTAGCTGTGGAATCAATCGTTTTCGCATGTTTCAATTTTCAACGTTTTATAAACACGTCTTCCTACACGTACTTACCTTATGTATCACTAATCACTCCGCACTCAACCACGACTAAACTCTAACTGAACCCACGACGAGCTAATGAGCAACTGCTAAATAGGTTACAATGCAACCATTAAGTTTTACGCACTATTTTCGGGAGAGGGGTGTGCTTGATCGACTTTGCCCCGCATGATTGACTTTACCCCGTTTGACGGTACATGAGATAAACAAACCGCACCTGTTGATGACTTACTCCTCTTCATATTTACATAATTATTGCATCGTAGAGCCTTCAATTATTTGTTCAATGTGTTAAGACAATATGGTTGTGTCAAAAGAGATCCTCTGACAACGGCTAACCTTAGAATGCAATATGCAACATTGCCTTCCGAGGTCTACACAGACCCTAATCGTAAGCTTACCTCACAAACTCAAAAAGTACGGAAAGATGGATAACACCTTTTATTGGCGCTGGTTTCCGATTTCCAATATAATAGGTTCTGTTAGTAAAAAACAAACGAAGTGGATCACGGGCTCCAGATTTGTGAACTATGGTAACTCTCCGACGGTTTCACTTGGTAAACTACCTACGGGAGGAATTTGGAAAAAAAAAACAAATCATATTGGATTAAGCTTCCCGTTAAACTGCATTATTTGATGGACGTTGACAGACTGTAACAGGAGCTGTGCATAAGCGTAAGGTAACAAGTAGCAAACGTACGGTATAATAGATTCTGCATTTCAAAATCAAACGAATCGGATTACGGGCCCCAGATTTGGTGACTTTGATTACTCTCCGACGGTTTCACATAGCAACTATCAAGCTTATCGAAGGAACAATTTTACGTAGAATGGTGATTGGTTAAGAGTTTACATGTTAAGGCGCTCACGAAAGAAAATAGCGTGTTCGTTATTTTGACTATAAATTAAAATCTAGTCAATCAACAATCAATACACATTTCTCTTATGTGCAAAATCATGAAATCTGATGAACGACGCAGAGGAGAAACATCCCCTCTTCGACCACTTTGCTTTCGTTGTAATGCTGACATTTCTTGACGCCGTGTAAAAATTTCTGTTATTTGACATTTATAGAAATTGATTTCGAAACAACGAGCAAAACGATACAAATAACAGGTACCGAAATTAGATGAGGGTTGCAGACAATCAGGCAACCTCTCTCTATATTTTGAGGGGAAAATAAATAGTAGGAGGTGCATATACGCATCGGATTTTATACTTTGATAAAAGAGAAAGGTGTATTATAGGTTAGGAGCGTGTTAGAAATCTGGCAACGTCTCAAGTAAACTAAATTTTGTTACTACTTACTCATTAGCTAGGGGAAATGGCGGCAAAATACTACACATTTAAAGTTAATAACTTTTTAAAATTTTAAATAATTTGAAAAACAATTTAAAAATTGCAAAAAAGGTGTTTTCTTAATACAATAGCATTATTTATCGATTGCAATAGAAAAGAAGTGATTTTGAAATATTGTAAACATACCCATTGAACGTTTGAATCGAATATTCAAAGCAAGGACATCTTCACGAAAAGATACATTTTGATATAAATACCTATAGACAAGTAAATGATTGTTTCATCAAGTTGGTAATTAAATGAACAAAATTAACGATAAACGACGAAGAACATAATTACAACTAGGGATGATAATTATAACGGAACGATGAAATAACTGATAGATGATGACAATGTCATATATTAATTCACTATCAGTTTAAGCGGCAAATTTGCATTTTCTACATTTTCCAACACTCACCTGATGAGACAATCGTTTATAGAAACCCTGTATAACGCGCACTTTTGTTTTGAAGTCGCCATGACATGTGACACCTTTTGTTCGAGCAGAGTTTTGATTAAGAGCATTGAAACAAATCGGCTTCTTTATTAAAATTCATACAACGGTGTTGCAGGATAACAGTAATACTCAACAGCGGAATTAAATAAACAAAGCATTCTACAGCAGTTAGCAAAAGGTTAAACAAAGCTAAGCAAGACTAGGTTCCAATAATTATGTCACCCGATAGCAACTACGGTTCGGTCCGGCGGGGGTGCGGAACGGAGGTTCGGAGCGGTCGGCGTATTCGGGGTGCGGGTCACGTCAACGAGGGCTGAGGGTAATGACGTACTTGAGGTGCGAACTCACAAAACAAGGAACATGAAAACAATGTTTTATAACATTTGAACTAATTAACAAAATTAACATTTCATTTTAACATTGGTTCCACATCACATCAACATTGTTTATAAAAAGAATATTTGAACATGTAAATAACATTACAAAAATATAATAAGTTGAACATATATTAAACATTATTAGTACAACAATACAATAAGTTATTTTTTTGTGCATTTCTCCATTATAAAGTACATACTAGCTGCTCTAACTCGTCGGAAAAAGTGAAAAAATAGAGATGTTAAAATTTTCGGTTTGGAAACTGTTAATTATAAGATGTGGATTAATAACATTTGCGTGCACATTATGTTTCGGACGTTTAGGTTACATCTTCTGTTTACTTAATTTGAGGTTTATTTTATTGAGACGCTTTTGAGTTTTGTAACTATTTTGAATTGATTTATATTTGCTCAAAATTAGTTTCAATTTCTAAGTGAAAATTTACATTAATTATAGTTATGCTACCGCTGTGGGATCTGTACCATCAGTGGAAACAGCCTAGCGGTAGACGCGTCAATATGATAAACTGAACCACCGCAGGCGCGCTGGTTCGAATCCAGTTGACGGGGAGAGATTGTATCGAGTGAATTTAAAAAACGCAAATCAAGATTCAACAACGTGATAATAATATAAACAGTAACGATCAATAAGAACAATAAGATAAAAATAGTTACGTTTTATTGTACACGTTGTTACAATATTTTAAGTTGACATAGTTACAACGTTGGTAAAAAAGAAGAACTGGAGGAGACCTTAAAAAAGGTAAAGATGGGAAGAACAGGATGCACAGATGAAACGCAGGGGGAAGAGTGGAAATACACAGGGGAAAAGATAAGAGAGAGATTAAGAAAAGTACTAGGAAATATTTGGCAGGGAGAAGGTTTTTCAGAAAGATGGAAAGAAACGATTATTTGTGCAACATACAAGGAGGGGATAGACAGGAAGTGAAAACTACAGGAGGATTAGTTTAAGAAATATTAGATATAAAAAATACGCAGAAATAATAAGAGCAAGAATGGAAAAAGAAATAGAAAAAAAAATAATTCCAGATTAGCAGACAGGGTTTAGGAAGGAAGAGGGACAATCGATAATATATACAGGATGTCCCAAACTGATTTGATCACTCTATAACGTGATAACGAATAAATATATTTGAATAAAACAAAATCTACTTTTAGCTGCCAATGTATGTTAATATTGGCTGTTAAAATTACTTTTAACTACTTCTTAAAGAAACAACCCTCTTTCTAAAATTTTAAATAGCACTCCTATATTTTTTTATACATTTTGATGCATGTTATGTCTACGATTATGAAAATTTGTACAAAATTAAAATCGGTCACTAATTAAGGAGTGCTATTTAAAGTATTAAGGGGAGGGAGTTGTCACTTTAAGGGTAGTTAAAGTAGGGGTAGTTTTAACAGCCAATATTAACGTACATTGGCAGCTATAAAGGATAGTTTTTGTTTTATTCAAATATATTTATTCGTTATCACGTTATAGGGTGGTGAAATCAATTTGGGACACCCTGTTTTTCTTTCCTAAGTAGTGGTGACCGATTTTGATTTTGTAAAAATTTTCATAGTCGTAGACATAACATGCATCAAAATGTATAAAAAAATATAAAGGGTGCTATTTAAAATTTTAAAGAAAATGAAATAAGAGAAGACATAATAGAAGCAGTGGAAGACATTTATAAAGAAACAAAAAATAGAGTAAAGGTGAAAGGGAAGTTAGAGAAAGAGTTTTGGACAGAAAAAGGTTTGAAACAGGGATGCCCGTTGAGCCCGATGCTATTCTCAATATATCTAAGAGATCTAGAGGAAGAAATGAGGAAAGATCAGGTTGGAGGAATAAAAATAGGAAGAAAAATATAATAACACTTGCATATGCAGACGATATAGCAATTTTACAAATAAAGAGGAATAGATGAAGAAAGCAATAATGACTCTGAGAAAATGTTTAGAGAAAAACAATTACATGTAAACGTAGAAAAAACAAAGATAATGATATTTAAGAAGAAAAAAGGAAGAGAAAAAAAAGGAGATGGTGGTGGGGAAAAGAAGAAATAGAAAGAGTGGACAAATACAAATACTTAAGGTACATAATGAGATATGACAATAAAAACAGTGATCATATAAAAGAATTAAGGAAAAAAAGCAAGTAATATAATAGGACAAGCATGGAGTATAGGATAGTATCGGTAAAGAAATAGAAAAAAGTGGTTATTTGGAAATGGACACCAGGGTATTTAATAGAGAAAGAAATGAAAATAGAAAAAATAAGAATACAAGCAGAGAGGAGAGCAATAAGATTTGAGAATAGAATGGAAGATAGAAAGGATAATCAAATTCTATATGAATGTTGAGAGGAGGTAGAATTGCAAAGAACAAAGTACGGAGAAGAAGAGAGAAAGCATACTTTAGAAAAGAGGGGGTTACGACGGACGAGGTAAGATGAATGAAGGGAGGAAGGGAGAAGGATGGAAGAAGGGATAACACAAAGGGATAAAGACAGCTAAAAACAAGAAAAAAGAGATGAAAATAAATGAAACAAAATATAACACGAAATACAAATATATTATAATGGTGGAAGGGATACCAAATTATATTATAGAACATAAAAGAAAAACATATGGTAGCGAGGTATAGACTAGGAAATGAGGAAAATGAAATTAAATATTAGAAAAAAGATTAAGAAAAAGTATGTAAAAGTGTGTGGGGAAAAATTGGGAGAATGTAGAGCATATGGTAGATGAATGCAGCTAATTAAGGAGGGAGTAAGTAAGAAGGGAAGTTCTGCTAGGAGAAAATGGAGAAAGCACAAAATGGATGAAAGAGGTAGAAGACAGAAGAAAATGGATGGAAGAAAGGAAGTAGAATATAATAAAAATCACCAAACGGAGGGAAGCGGCAAAAAAAATAATTAAATTAGTAGATATTTTGCACATTTTGTTGTGCTAATGTGGTTTAGTTTTTAGTTTTGTTAATCGGATCAATTTGTTAATTTAAAAAAACAAATAAAGCTTTATTATTATTACTATTATTAAAACTACGCAACTGTTCAAAGCACGAAAAAATTTTTGTTACACCACTGGATTTGAGGTTAATCAATATTTGAAATGTTGATAAATAAATTTACCACAATTATTGGACAGGACGTAATTCTAGTACCGTATAAGAAAAGAACATGTTCTAAAGTTGTACACAAAATCAAATTTTGTTTTCTCTTTACACTGTGTTTGTGTAGGTACCACCAATGGATGCAGTCCGAGGAATTACAACACCTAACTGCTTCGAGCCTTTAACTCTAGAAGAAGAATATGAAATGCAACAGTCATGGATGAACGACGAAAATAGTAAGAGTTAACTAAATTCAGTTATTTACTAAGGGTTTCGTTGTAGAATGCACCTTTATCGTTCTTGACAAACACGTGTTTGAAAAAAATCATGACGAAATAGGTATGAAGACATAATGTTGGGTTTTTGTATATGTATTTATTTGTAGATGCTATGATCGGTGACACCAATTTATTTTTCGGAAATGAAGAAAACAGAATCGTAGCTGAAGCCGAGATTATGATAGCAGAAGAAGGATCTAGGGGTCAAGGTAGAGGATGGCAAGCAATGCTCCTGATGTTGTTGTACGGCATCAATAACTTAGGTGTTCGGCAGTATGTAGTTAAAATTTTAAGCGACAATGACATTAGTATATTTATGTTTATAAAAATGGGCTTCCAAGAGACAGGCCGAAATAATGTATTCAATGAAGTTACGCTAAACAAAGTCGTCGATGATAGTTGGCTGAATTGGCTGCAAACTAATGTTGGAGAATTTAAATTAATAAATGAAGTTTCTTAAAAAATTTATTATCCATATTTTTGTAACAATAATCATTCGTACCAATTAAGTTAGCAACTTACTACTAAATATTAAAATAATTATTAAAAAGTTTCATGCAACAATGTTTTAAAGAAATTATTTACTTTTGCTAAGAGAATCACTACGACGATAAAATAACAAATAAGGAACTCTAGTTCTAAGGGATTCAATACATGGTCTTCGGGTATAGCCTTCACAGAAGAATCATCATACCTAACCCAACTGGCATATCCGACATGATAAGCATCTGTAATATAATGTCCTTTCGTTGCCTCTTTTACCTTCATGATAGACGACCGCAAACAATTTATACTGCTTTTCTTTCGGGGCATAAGTGCTTTTTATTGACAACATTTCTTTAAAAAAAAACAAAAGACTAAACTTAGATTTACCAAATAATTTGTCAACTTACTCCCATCTATTTTTAAATCAATTGGAAATTCCAAAGCTTTCATAATTTTTGAGCAGCCGTCCAGTTTATAATCAAAACATTTTAAATGGAGCACCAAAACAAGGGGTAATTCTTCTAAAGTCACTTGTTGCCACGCTTCGACCTCTTTATTCGTTTTGGACGAAGTCACACCTTCTAATTGATTCTTACAGACGAGCGTCTCCAGAGCTTCACGCACAGTGCTCGATTTCTACAAGTCAGATTATTACAAATTGGCCAAGTTGTTTAAACTAATTAAACCTCAATATTTAATTGTAAAGTAAAGAAAGGTTGAATGTTGTCGGTCGATTGATCACCGGTCCGATGTAATCTTGAACGGAGTGATCCGCCGAAAATGTCACTGATGGGGGTTCGGCAAAATTCTGTGCGGCGAGTAATCGCGCCTTTGTTTTTTGGTCCCATTACCTGCCATTCCTTATCTTCCTCTTGAGATAAGCTGTGATCATCTACCGCGAACTTATTGTCGCTAATTAATTTCATCAACTGAAACCATTTATCGTATATTTTGATACAAAAAGTGGTCGATACAAACTTCTAGCATCTCATCGTTAAGTCCATTAAGTAAGCAACACAAAAATTCTTCCGCATCTTCTTGACGTCCTTCAACAACAAAAGTATCGCCGCACACCACTTAAGAGTTTATGAAACCAAAACGGTTCGAACGGAGCATCACAATTAATTAAAACATTATGATCTTTCTTTTGATTTTTATCCAAGCGACGACCAACTCTTAATCCTGCGGGTAGATGATGAAATTCTTTTACAAATTTTGTCCTACAAATAGGTAATTTAACAATCGAAAGACAGATAATAACAATTAAAAACTTTTACATGCTATCGATAGTCGGAGTTATCCTCTTTTTTTCAGTAGACACCGTTGTATTTTCACCCAAGCCGCACAGTAAATTGTAAACGGGCGGACACGCTAATATTGCTTGAAGTATTGAATTAATATAACAGTAATTGCTTCTGTTAATTAATCCACGTGGTTGTAAACTGATTATACGATTATCGACGTTATAAGAAGATAAATATTCTGAAACAAGTTCGACATTATAATTTAATCTCAACAAAATTTTACTCATACCCCCCATTCTATACAAATTAGGGTCATCCATATTTGACTTAAAAGGCTCTTTAAGAGATAAAATGTTGACGTTATTTGCAACCGAATTTAAATCGGATTTCGGTGGCACAACTGCAATCTTATCAGCATAATTTTGTTGTTGAAAATCTTCATTCGAAACCGGTGCGTTCTTATTAAATAAACTTGCCCAAGATTTAGCCGGTATATGGGCAATTTCAGGTGTAACCGAGTTCTTATTTAATTCAGGTAGTTTCGTGTGATTTTGGACTTCAACTATAACCTCCTGTAAGTGATCGTTACTGTTTGCAATTAGTTTATTTTCGACTCCATTCACTTGCGAATCATTGAAAGATGGTTCACATTGCATATTATGGATCAGTTGGTTATCTGTAGAATAATTATTATGGTTTTGTGGCTTTAATTCGTGAGCACAATGAAGTAGCGTGTTCTAAAACATTTGCTGCTCATATAAAGTAAGTAAATTAATTGCTACTTACCTTCAATTATATCCTCTTTGTTCCATGGTAATTTAATGTTTGGATTTGACGCGTATAGAGAAGATAAAATCCAATTTCGTTCCTGTTCCCGATACCAGTTAAGTCGAGAAACCAACGTAACTCTGCAAGTTACACAAGTATGAGTAAGAGGAAAAATTATTTATACTTCCCACCGGTTCCACCTGATCCATGATTGTTAATATAAATTAGAAGTTACATTAGTAATTGGTTGTAGAGACTCATTTTCTTCTTATATTTTATCAGCATTGTGAATTCATTGTAGAGGTTAATTTCATAAATGAGAAGTATGAGGTGCGAATGTCAAATTTTTTGACATATCAGTGAAATAGGCGCATTCAGCGCCTATGTATTTTCAATGGTAGAGTTCATTCGATTACTAACGGATGGTCAAGCATGTGACGTCATGCCTTGAAAATCATTTTTGTTTAGTGTACAAACAAACAGCTGTCATTATAGACTTACCAATGCGTTGTCATTAGCAACACAGATTTCAAGTCGTTTATCGTTTATATATGATGATGTTTTGTTTAGTAGTTAAGTGTGATAGTAGATTTTTGCGCGATTAAAATGTACATTAAATTAAATTAAATACCTATTCAAATAGTCTTTATCTAATAATAACATATTGCGGTGGATTGTTAATATGCTTTTAATAAACAAATTTTTATTTAGCATGAGACTTTATAAATAATTCTTATAAATTTAGCTTCAAACTTTGAACTCTCTCTTAATCTCAGGTTTGGGTACGTATTTAATTGAAATATTAAATTAATTTAACAATAATCTATTTCATCCATAGCATATCTTTAAATACAAAACACATAAAAATATTTCTATAAAACTTTACATTTACTTGCAAGTATTTAACATAAATCTACTGAACAATTTTATTTATATTTAACGCAAACATTAATTCATCTACAAAAATTTATAACTAACCTGTAGAGTTTGACCAAATTCTATTTAGTTCCGCACATTGCTTCCGTCGGACGCATGAACTGCTTTTCTTCCCTCCGTATTAATGACATGTTCTCCATCCATGTTTTTTACCAGTTTCTTAATTGTTTACAACAATTTTATCACAACGCAAGCTGCAACAACGTGGCGATTCTAATTGTTTGTTTACAATCCAATTTATTCACTTTTCTGAGATTTAGTTTATGTTACTTTTTATACATTCATTCGGAAATGCATAACATTATAACGTTAATTTCACTCGACCAATTTTAATTATTACATCATGTCCTCATTATTTGTCATCTTTGTATTTCAATGTTCAATCACTTTTCGTTTAGTTTCCACACATTAATCTTTTGACGTTCGGTCATTGTCTCTTCAATTTTATTTGTTGTTCACACTTCTACATTTTAACATTGAATTCTCGCCCTTTTTATTTTAACGTCGTCATAGTTCTACCTCTTAACATCGAATGAATTACCTTTCCCCTCTGTTTTCCTGTTTTCATTTTGTCATTCAAAAATGTTCACACGCGTATTTCACTGAGTTTGTGTTCCAGGTGTTGCTGTTATCTTACTTCGCGGTGCCTGTTTGTCGGTAATAATACACCCAATACGTGATATTTTGTTTAATTTAACGGGACGTTTCACATAAACAGTTCTTTTATTTAGACTGCAGATAATTTTATTTTAATGCTTACAACTAACAAACAAATTCTATTCACTACTTAATTTAATTAAATGAAAAGGCTCTGTCTACAAAAATGAAAATAATTCTTTTTCTTAATTGAATCATTGAAATTAGATTGGTTCTAGAAATTCGTATCTTAATTTTATTACGTTATCAATAATTTATTTCAATAAACACTTAATATAAATTTTATTAATATATTTTTGTTTCTAAATTTTTTATTTAAAATAAAACTTTTCCAGTGTAACATATTCGCTCCTGGGTATTAGACATTATTTATTCATACAATACATACATATAAATTGCTCTCAAGCATAAGAAACTTGTATATGAGAGAATATAGTGAATAGAGGTTATGTATTATTGTTGTTTGTACACCAAACTGAAATATTGTCACGTTAAGCAGATGCTTAAGAGTGGCGTTCACCTATACAAAAAAGTACACTTTTAAACCTTTTAAGCCGTTTTAAATCTTGGAAAGCCGTTTTAGCAATTTTTAACTTGAAATTTTGTAATAGTGTGTAAGAAAGTTGAATCTAGAAGGTGGCGCTCGACTTTTCTTAATTTATTATTTTTTAATAGTTATTAGACCTCAAAAATCAAAATAAATGCTTAAATTTGAACAGCATTTGCATCACTATTACAACAGATAGAAAGAAAATACGAACGTGAAGGTGTAGCTGCATGTTTTATAAAACAGGTTGCAAAATTTCATTAAGATAGGGTAATAATTAAATCTAAAATATCCAAAACGTCAAAAGCATTTGCACAAACTTTTGTAAGTATTTTATAATGTCCAGGCGATCGTCTATCCCCACGTCATTTGTTTGCAGTGTGATCTAGACGACAGAACTTCGTCGGTAGATTTACTTGTTTAATTTTAAAAAGTTTGTATTTTTTAAGGAGCTTATCTTATTTTAGCTTCGGAATAATTGTATCATATCCATGTTATGAAAGAGATAACAAAATCGTTAAGTAAAAATGTACTATTTATTACGGACGAACCCGAATTGTTAAGTTTTAACACGTGCCATACAACTAGCTTACCGCTTTCGTCTAACCCCTCTTACGTTATGTGTGTTGTATAACTTCCGATTCTCAATGAAGCGTTAGGTAAATGCCCCTCTTAATACACTATCGAACCAAACAACGTATGCGTTTTATTTTAATACAGCGTTTGAGATTTAGCAATAAATATGTATTAATCGTTTTGTGATGCATTCCCTTTTCTAGTTAAATTAAAGATTTATTTATTTATTTATTCGTATGGTACATTATACAAATATTGTATTGTGATGTAAGTGTTATGTGTGGTGCCCCAGAAGATCAGTATAAACCTGTATAATATATAACCTGTATATAAAAAAAAACTCAAATAGTACTTAAATTTTCGTTAGAGCTTTTTCGTGTGTGTGTTTTTAGGTGTTTTAAATACATATATAAAATATAGAAGGTGATCAGTACTTTAGAGTACTCCATGGTCAACAAGAAAAACAGGATGTTCCTGAGAATCACCACTTTGGTTTCGGACCTAGTCATCAAGACCCTCCTGGATAATTACAAAAAAATGTATAAATTAAAGATAAATCCTGACATTAAAAGTTTACATATTGTTTACAGCTGATGTTTTATTTACAACCCAGCTATTACATAGCAAGCCAGCGCAGCGTAGAAAGCCAGCGATATTGTAGAAAGACAGCGCATTGTAGTCTTTGAAATTTATCAATATTTCATACTTAAGAAAGTGCTTCGTGAAGTAATAATAAGAAAGCAATAATGTTATGAATTAATTGGAAAATCTGGGAAAAAAACGTTAATGTTATAACGTATCCAGAGTCGAGAGGTAGCAAGTAGCACGCCACCCATAGATATAATCCAGGTTAGTGTTTAAGAATATAATAATAAAAATTTGTGTATAAAAAATAGATTGTAGCGGAAATAAGACGCAAACCAGGCATTTCATTAATGAATCCATCATTTTAAGGTTAATTATAGAATAAAAAAATTAAGAGAGTCTCACGTTCAATATGGAATTTATTTTCTTAAACACCAAATTGCAAACACCGCATAATATTTAATGGCGCCCAACGTGATACTTATGCTGTGTCAAATATTTCAAACGTAGTTAACATAATTAAAAATAATTAATAATTTAAATTATTTAATAAGAAAAAATTTTGAAAGTATTTATATGCAACTACTCAAATTAAATAAATTTTTGCTTCAGTTAAACTCATTGATTACGTTGGATAAAGTAATTGTTGAAATGAATTAACACAGATCGTAAATGATACATTTTGGTTTTACGTTAACTTCGGTGCAAATAGAGATTAAGGTAGAAGAAGAAATTGAAAATAAATATAAAATTTAGAAATAAGATGAAAATGAAATTGAAGAAATGAAAAATTATATGAAGATCAAAAGATAAATACAATAAAAGAGAAGGAAAAGAACAAATTGAAGAAATATGTGTAAATATGAACATGAACAATTAATTAAACAAGGATATGACAATAATGGAAGAAGGAATATATATATATATTAGCAACTTTGCCGACAGGTATGTAAAGCAATTACATAGTCGATTCTTTAATAATTATAGCCAACCTAACAGTTGGCAAGTATAAAATTTCGAATCGCCTGCAGTAAACACTCGAGTTCTCTCACTCCCGATGAGTCCCAAAAGGACGAAACAGCTGTCGGGTGATTCTCAGTGTTTGTTTGCTATTGTACAACCTCTTGCGTACTTTACTGCAGGCGATTCGAAATTTTTATACTTGCCAACTGTTAGGTTGGCTATAATTATTGAAGAGTCGACTATGTAACTGCTTTTACATACCTGTCGGCAAAGTTGCTAACATTTTCGTACGTGAACGCTTTCACGAGTCGACACTAGATGTCGAAAAGCTTATCATTTAAATATTGTGATCCCTCCAGTAGGGCATATAGTCGAGCGCGCGTTTGTACAATAGTGAACTTACACTCGAGTTCTCTCACTCCCGATGAGTCCCAAAAGGACGAAACAGCTGTCGGGTGATTCTCAGTGTTTGTTTGCTATTGTACAACCTCTTGCGTACTTTACTGCAGGCGATTCGAAATTTTTATACTTGCCAACTGTTAGGTTGGCTATAATTATTGAAGAGTCGACTATGTAACTGCTTTACATACCTGTCGGCAAAGTTGCTAACATTTTCGTACGTGAACGCTTTCACGAGTCGACACTAGATGTCGAAAAGCTTATCATTTAAATATTGTGATCCCTCCAGTAGGGCATATAGTCGACAGCGCGCGTTTGTACAATAGTGAACTTACACTCGAGTTCTCTCACTCCCGATGAGTCCCAAAAGGACGAAACAGCTGTCGGGTGATTCTCAGTGTTTGTTTGCTATTGTACAACCTCTTGCGTACTTTACTGCAGGCGATTCGAAATTTTTATACTTGCCAACTGTTAGGTTGGCTATAATTATTGAAGAGTCGACTATGTAACTGCTTTACATACCTGTCGGCAAAGTTGCTAACATTTTCGTACGTGAACGCTTTCACGAGTCGACACTAGATGTCGAAAAGCTTATCATATATATATATATATATATATATATATATATATATATATATATATATATATGGAAGAAGAATGTAAACATGAATATGAAAATAAAATTAAAATGAAAATACAAATTAATAAAGAAAAAGAATTTAAGTATGAAGATAAAGAAGAAACTGAAATAGAAGCAAATATATCTAACATGAAAATTGAAAACAACATGAATATAGAAGAAGAAACAGAAGTAGAATGGATAACGATAGTTTGCAAACGCGCAGATAATTAAATACAGAGCAAGATTAATATAGACCAAAAGAGCAAGTGAATGTAGAAATGGAACCATCAAGGATGAAATAACATGGAAAATACTGGAAGGAACAACAATAAAGAATAAAGTGAAGGAAAATATCATATTAAAGATAGATAATAATGCTAAAGAAGGCAGCAAGAAATGAAAAACAAGAAGATATGAAAATGAAGGAGTCAGAAATAAGATAATAAAAATGAAGAAATGAAATGAAGAGTGGCATGGTGTGCTCGATCAGTGACCATGGATCATTTAGGTGGGGAATGTGATGATTTGATCGTTAGTTAGAGGAACCTCTCTTTTTACATAACTCAAGATTTTTTTTTAATGAAATGAGTTTACATTTAAAGAGACCCTAACACAGAAGTGGGCATAAGGTACGGTGGGTAGGAGTGTGAAGTTTCATAATGCAGAATTTGGTTACAATATTTCAACAGAAACCAGTGTTTGAAGTGGAACTTTTTCTAAATTACTATTACATTAATTTTATCCCAACTTAATTGAACTAACCGGCCCACTAGACGTGAAGTTCAAATAGAGTAGTTTTGGTAGTTTTATTAAGCAAGAAAATAATAAGATGGAGCGCCACTTAATTTCAAATACGATAAGTAATTTACGTTCACAGAAAAAATTAAAGAAAAAGAATGTTCGAACTCTTCCAATAAAACTGTGATAGTTAACAGTAGTGTTTTTTAAGTAAGAGTGAATAGTCATGAGGGTAGTCGGTTTCCCCTAAACCTCTTCGTTTACTGTATACACATTTTTTGTTTAAAAAGAAAATTGAGGACAAAATAGCAACGACTAAAATAGACAAACGAACAACCAGAAGAAAATTCCCAAAATGCACCAATACATCAATTAAAGAAACGTTTAAACTAAGCGAATCTTTGTTGTTGCACCAGTAATAGTATATAAAGCATACAAACCAATAATAAAGTAGTACATAACGCAATCAGTTGTCAGAAAAACCTATTTAAAGGCCTCGACAAAAGAAAATTAATCCGTTCGAGACAAACAAAGTCCACTGGTCAACCTAACAGCAAAAATACCCGCTTTCGCGGAATGAAACCCACCCATAGCAAATAAAGCAGTAAAGTAAGAAAAGACATCAAAAATATGGGGTGTACGCAGAAAAGTTGCTAGAAGCGTTGCAAAAGGAGACAACCTGCTATACTCCTGTGTTGGCAAGGAAGCAAAAGAGACATTGACAACAAAAAAACCACCTCGAACTGAAAATTTTGGCAAACGTCAAGCTCAAAAAGAAATTTGAGAAACCCATGAAACAACAACCGCAACAACACACCCACGCGAGCTAAAGAACTCGAAAATAAGGAACTCCATGGTGTGTTTCAGAAACGACAGAAAGAAGGCTAAGGTGGGTTAGGATTTACTCTCCTAGGAAGATGATCGAAGTCGGGAGTTTATAGTCGAGTGAGTTGCACCAAGACTACCGCGACTGGATGTAAAAGCGCGCCGTCGGGCCCCCAAAGTGATCCCCCCTCCACGCCATCTACGACTCGTCCTACTACTACTCCCCATTATAATTTTTTCCTGCCCAGGAAAGAATTTATCATCTGTTCTTACTAGTATCCACTAAATGCTAAGGGATACTCTATAGTTTAAAGAGATGTTGCTCTAAAATCCCATAAAAAACTCCTTTTCTTACCCTATAGTAATGAAGGAAGACAATAAATGAAGGACCAAATTTTCCTCCAAAAATTCCAAGTCTTAGAGTCCATACCGTCAGCAAATCCTACCTACCATCTTAATAAAAAAAATTAAAAATACAAAATAAATACAGCGTACGAAAGCTTCCTATCATGTTGCCTAGGGAATCTAGTCAAATCAGAACTGCAAGGAGTGACTACTGTTCTTACCCGACTCGGGTGCAAGTTTTGCATTGAAGCAATCTGCCGGCAAAAGATAGGAAAATATTACGTTTCTAGACTGAGTCACCCACATTATAGTTAACCTGATGCTTAAGACATATAGAACTTTCAAGACCACATCTTTCCGATGATTTATTGAAATATCATACTTTGTAAACGTAGTACCCTACAAGCAAAACATCTTGAAATGTTGTCAAGCTTATTCAACCAAATCAAAGAATAGTGATTTGTGATCACAGAGATCACAGGACATAGTTTCTAAATGAACCGTAAGAGAGCAATAAATTCCTTTTCCGTAGTAGAACAAATTTGTTTATCCTTGATTAGAAAATGGCTAAAGTCTGTCCAGAAACGAAGCGAAGTAATAAATCAACATGTTTAACAGATTCCAATTGCGTATCGATCTATTGATACTTTTTCGAAAAGGGTTTAGTTTGTTCTTGCTATATTTTGTTATACCTTAAATTTTCAAACTCTATAAAATGGTTTCTAACAAACGATATGTTTTATAATTACAATGATCTGTTTAAAATTACTTTCAATAAAACACAATAAAACGCAATCGTAATTTTTTTTGTCAGCAAAACTCATGTAAACGCCTATGATCTTTAGTTTAGACCTCAAGAACAGGTACATCCCATTGTTAACGGATTAGGAGCTATTCATAAATAACTTATGTTATAACACTATAGTAGGAAGCGGTATATCCTAAAACTAGTTTTAAAATCTTTTATGTACTTCAAACAAAATTTTATATGTAAAATAAATGAACTATTTTAATTTATTACTTCGCTTCGTTTCTGGACAGACTTTAATGAAACAAATTACCTACATCTTCGCTTTCATCTTGTTGCTGACTAAAATGGCACCAAGACGAAAATCCGAAGTGTTAGTTTTAATAAAAGATTGAAAAAATCCGGGCAAGATTGTATCGGTGAAGAAATAATTCGTTCCTTCAATGCAAGAAAAGCATTTGACGTTTCGACAACCACACGAAAGAATAATGTTTTAGTTAAATTAAGTGTCGTCTTTTTTCTTAACTAACCCTATAGGAAATAAGGTTCTACGATGTCTAATCCTAACATGTAATAAAATTCGGTAACGTTTCTTAATTGGTTCTCTAGATGAACCTATAAAAGTTTTATCGAGAAATGCTGAATTTTTCTGTATTAGTAAAAAATTAATACTCAGTCATAAATCGATGTCAAAAATCAGTTGCTGAGTAACCTCTGGTATGATTAAAAATTCAAAAGTTTTAGTTCGAGTTTCAACGGAAACGGGTGTGCCTTAAGAAAGAGCAAGAAGCTAAAGTAAATCCAAAACGACAAAGTACGTCTCGTGACCCACGAGAGTATAACAAGACATAGAAAGAACCAAAAACTTCTACTTACCTTCAGATAAGGAAGTACATCATTACCTAAACTTGCGAGGACATAATTTAAGAGCGTTCGATGTCGTTCACCCATGCAAGAATCTATAACCCGGTCCCTATATTGAAAAGTTAGTTTTCTTACTACTTGCTCTTACTTAACCCAAGTGCGTTTGGTTACCCTTGTTCCTTACAATTCGAACAGACCACCACTCCGATGTCCACGAGGAACCGGCAACAGTAGTAACTGAAACTGATAACCGACGATTTAAAAACCAAAGTAGACGAACAAAAGAATCAAAGATGTTGACGAGAGAATGCTCCGGTAATATAGAATCTGACAGCACAGCTGTGATTTGAAGTTGTTGAACTAAAGCCACCAAATAGTATCGACATGTGTTAGTCCTAAAGCCAGATTGATAGAAAAATGTAGGTTACGTGGTATTATCTTTACTTCTTTCTCCTCTGACAAAGGTTTATAGATATTTTGAAAAAGACTTTGCGTCGTCGTTACCTGTATTTATATACAACGGAAATAACAGAAGAAGAAAGCGTAAGAAAATCATTGACCGTTGGTGTACCAAGAATAGATTTCGGATTAGAAATGGATATAGTGAGAGACAGCAGGTTTAGCTTTTTGAGCAAACGATTCACTTCAAGTTTCCACCAGAAATGGATAAGATACAAGTAAAAACAAGAAAAAAAATTAAGTATTCGTAAGGCAAAAGATCTACGCATCCAAATAAAATAATTTTAAATCGTTCTAACCAAAGACAAAGGAAACAACTTCCCAAAATCAATCATAAGACAAAATAATTTTATAAACTAAGATAATAAAGCATGGTGTACACAAAGCTCTCACAAAGTCGCACAAATTGATTGAAATAAGTGTTGTAATTTGAGTTTGAGAAAACTAATGTTGGAAGTCTGATATTTAAGAATCGTTTATGGATATAGAAACACGTTCCACGACAACAAAGACAAAAAAAAAGAAATAAGTTTTTAGCTTATGGTTCAAAAGTTATCTAATCCATATATTGGTCTCTTTGACCAGACGCGAAGAAATCGTCTCCTCCAACAGGTCTAAATCGTAGAGATTTCGCTACAATAACTTGGCCCATTAACCAAGAACGGTGAAAATGGTCATGAAGAGAGTCGGTTTTCTATAAACTCATCGTTTGTCTACTTCATAGGTACACTCATGAAATTTAAAACTTGGACACCACAATTTCTGTAAACAAAAGTTTGCACATTGTGAAGCGGGCTTAAGGGTATCATTTACAATTCTAACAGCAGGTAGTCTCAGCAGGGGTTATCTTATAGAAGGACTGCAAAATCCCAGATTTCAACATTATCGAAAATGTTTGGGCTCGAATACTTGCTGTTATCCAAAAACAACAAGGGCCAAATTTTATACCAGTAAACCGTAATGCACTAATTGCAGCCATTGATACCGCATGGGAAACGATTAATATTAATTATATTGATACCTTGATAGCGTCAATGAGCAGACGCCTCCAAGAATGTATCAATAATAATGGAGGTCACACCCATTATTGATTTCTTATATTTATTTATATAGTAATACCTTTATTTAAAAAAAAGTTTTCATTTAATTTTAAACTATAACTTGGTATCTTAATTATAATTATGTAATAAATTCTTGTCAAAAACTAAATATATACGTTGACAATAAGAATTGCCTTAGTTTTTATTTTCACTTTTTATATTAACTACAAAAAAATGAAACGTCATAAAATATACATTTTGTAAGGACTAAATATTATGAATAGAGAGTTTAATGATTTTTTTAATAACTTACAATAATTAGTAGGTTAGATTTATTTAAAAATAAGTAATAATCAGTCAACCCAAATAACCATGTTTAGTTTTTGATTTAATTTAAAAGTTATTGCTTGTAGACGTTTTTTAAATCAAAATTATTTCTAATTTTATTTTGTAAACATTTCCTAAACAAAATTTTGATTCGATAATTAATCGAGCTATGGTGTTTAATTAGCGATACCTTCAAATATATTCTTTAAAGAAAAAATTAAGTAAGCAACGTAAATTACCTATTTTCTAAAACGTGCTTAGTGTAATGATTCATTCTACAGTCCTTCTATAAGATAACCCCTGCTGAGACTACCTGCTGTTAGAATTGTAAATGATACCCTTAAGCCCGCTTCACAATGTGCAAACTTTTGTTTACAGAAATTGTGGTGTCCAAGTTTTAAATTTCATGAGTGTACATAAATAACAGGTCCATTAGAAGACAAATAGCGACAACCTCTTCACTACAAAAATCACCACATATGAAGACTAGGAAAAAATACTCAAAATGCATCAGATCAGGGAGACCCCTCTAATTTTAACTCATTTATTTTTGATTTAAACACGAATAAAGTCAACTTATCACCAAGATATGTAGTAGGGTGGGAAGTATTGAAAACCTAAAGCTTGCAATCTTGCAATCGCGATAATTGTTGTTATTATGCGATCAAGATCACAATGGAAGCGCCTAAACGAAAACAAATAGCAGGTTTTGACCCTCTTGATCCTTCAGGTTTTGTTCGGTTTTATCTTTCAGTTTTTATTAGTATGCAATTTTCTGTTTATTTCAGAAGGAAGTGGTGGGCTGAATACAGATTTCGTTACTTACGGCGTTGAATTCTGTTTCTTAGACCTTTGTTGTCCTTGAATTTTATTTGAGTCTGCAGAAACGACAATTATTATAATCGATACAATACACATTTTTTTTTAAATTTCAATAGCACATACTTACCGGTATTTAAAAAAAATGTTGCGGTAACATTTAATTGCGGTTTTCTTTTTTTAATAACTTCGTTAAAAGGAAGTGCGATATGCAACTGCATTAAACCGCCAACCATCCAAGAAGGCGTAGTGAATTCAAAATGATAAGGAAAATATTGAGAATTTTGTTTGTGTTCCATATTTGTAAGTGCAATTAACGCATTCCATGTAATCCTAATACGAAGTGTTATAGGCGAATGTAACCTTGTAATTGAGTTAGATCAAGAAAATTTGAAAGAAAAAGTCGGAGCTAACGTTACCGTAACTGAAGGCGGCGAGTTTAAATTGATTTGTTCGGACTCGACTTCGCAAATAACCGATTTGGTTTGGAGCAAAGTGGAAACTATAAAGTAAATTTGGCGTTCTACCTCTCCATTTTATTTTAGTGTGTGATTTACGTTAAATATTTTAAGTTTGCTGGACGGCGTTTGTTGTGAGGTTACTGTTATCAACAACAAACGCCTCCATGCATTGAAGTAGGTAGATTTAGGTAGATGAACGCTTGCGTATGTTTTAGCAAAAGCAACAACAGCCTAGTTCTGCAATTACCTCTCAACAACAACGCACCTTCGGTTTTGGAGTTTAAACCTGTACTTTTGCAAGACGAAGGAAGGTATTGGTGCACCGACAAAGTCGACGAAGAACTCACCTCAGTATACATAAACGTAAAAGCTGCATCTCGGCACTACGATGGTAACTTAGTACACCAAAAACAATTACTGTTGAAGTTATTACTTCTTTTAAGGCTACCGCAAACCAGTCCACATTAAAACAACTTTTGCCAACTTTAAACAAGGAGTTGAGGTTGATAAACTTCTCAAACCTGGTACATTCTAGTACTTTTTTCAATTTTTTTCAAACATATCCGTTGTTGCAGATAAACCGGAATTGATAATTTTGAAACAAACCGAAAATGGCCGACAATTAGCACCCTCTACAATCATTGCGAATTTGGGCGACCGGATAGAATTGATTTGCGTTTTGAAAAACTTTAACGGCACAATCGATTACGATATAGCTTGGACCAAACTTGAAATTAGCGTAAGAGGCAAACACGCGCATAAGATATATCTTAAAAAATCTATGAACGGAGTTGAACCGCCAAAATTGATTTTAAGTTCCATTTCGTTGAACGATTTTGGAAGATATGTGTGTTCTAAAAGAAACACTAAACTGTATGAATCGGTTTTCATTAAAATGATGAGATCGAAACCTATGATTGAACAATCCGAAGGTGTCGTCGATAGTAAACCAACTAAAATAGGTGAGATTTTAAACGCCATATTTAAAAGCAAAAACAATAATCAGTTCAATAGAACAAGAAAGGATTTAAGCTGTTTCTATTTCACATGTTGAACCGATTATTGTTTGTTTCTCCAATCTACGTTTCCGGATAAAATTTTGTCAAACCTGTTTGTATGTTTGACTTTTTAGGTGACAACTTTCAAAAGATTAGAGACGGTATGTATATCTTCAAAGTAAAAAAAATAATTGTAAAATTTGATGTGCAGGTTTTGAAGCTATATCTGTCGTGTTAGAAGATTTACTTAAAAATCACATAAATGTAAGTGTTATTGTTAATATTAATAGCAAATTTCACTAGAACTTTAAAAAGAGAGGAAAGTTCTGCTCTGTTTCACTTCACAAATTGCCAACGCAAATATTGAAAAATTCATATATCCTAAAATTACTATCGTGACTTTTATTGTTTATAACCTATAACTTTATTTGTGCTTTGATTTGTTTGTGTTGTCGCGTCTTTAGAGGTCTTTTTATTCGAAATTTACATTGTTTTATTATCTCCTTAAAAAAATAGTCTTTTTCAAGACTCCAATAACTGCTGATTCTACAATGAATGTAAGTTGTAGATGACTAATTATGCTTGAGTATAATGTTATACAAAATATTTTAGGCAAGTATCGATTCAGATGCAGTTGTATTGAAGCCAGAAGATGTACCAGGTGCTGTCTTTCGTTACGGCATAAAAATTGAAGCTCACTCCAATTTTGAGTTGAGGAGATGGCTGGAGTGTCGTGGGTTAAAAAAAATTGGGAAATAAAGCTGAGTTAATTGAAAGGTATCGTAATCATAAAAAAAATACCTTTTTCATTATTTATCTAATTTATTTATTTCTAGAATTGTCAACTGCATAAATGCGGGACTTCAAGATAAAATTTTCCTTGGAGTGGACAATGGGAAATGGTATGATGCCAAAAGGAACTGCTATTGGTTTAACCTCTACTACACAATCTGGAAGTGGTGCGACTATTTTGAACTGGAATACATTTCCTTGTAGTTCTGTTCCTATTTATTTTAATAAGGGACCTATACAGGGTGTCTCAAAATTGACGCCCGTCCTTTCAGAATATGAATCGGGGGGCTAAAACGAATTAAAACGTAAGAATAAAAAAATTGCGTTATGTCCATGGTTACAGAGTTATTGACAAAAACAAAGATCTAACATTCAATGTTTACACTTTATTAAAAACGAAGTCAGCTAAAAACAAATGAGTAGCATAGAATGCTATGGTAATGTTAAATGTTAATTATTAGTTCTGTCAACTTTTGTTATAATAAGTATAAGTATAATTTCATACGGTTATTTGTTTTAAAAATGGAACGTCATTATTCCAATCGAGAATATGTTGATATGTTAAAAGTATTAGGTGCGCATAATGATAATGCCAGTGCTGCAGCTAGAGCATATACCGTAAAATTCCCAAATCGACGGCACCCTGATGCAAAAACTATACGACGGGTTGAACAAAGATTACTGGAAACAGGTAATTTAAATCCCAGATTAAATAAGGGAGGACGCCATTCTACGCTCAACGTCGTCCAAGAAGAGCAAATTCTTGATTTTGTTGAAGCGGAACCAAATACAAGTCTTCGAGTTACATCGAGACAAACGCATTTCCAAAAAGATACCATTCATAGATTATTAAGAAGGAATGGCTTATATCCATTTAGGCCTCAAAAAGTTCAAGTTTTACATGAAGGAGATAGGGAGCTTCGGATTAATTTTTGTAGATGGTTATTGGATAACGTAAACAATGATCCACATTTTATAGAAAATATTATGTTTACTGATGAGTGTACATTTACCCAGACAGGGATTATAAATACTCATAATTTGCACGAATGGAGAGATGAAAACCCTTATTTAATACGTAAAAAGATGTCACCAAAGACGATGGTCAGTAAACATTTGGGCTGGATTATTAAATAATAATGTAATCGGCCCAAATATGTTACCTAACCGACTTAATTCAGCATCATATTTTCATTTTTAAACGACAATTTACCACTGCCATGGCTCGATCAAGTCCCATTAGCAACTAGATTGAATTGTTGGTTCCAACATGATGGTGCTCCTGCACATTATGGTAGACAAGTGAGAGCATTACTAAATCAAACATTCCCCCCTGTTGGATTGGAAGAGGTGGACCCGTACTATGGCCATTAGATTTTTTCTTTTGGGGATTCTTGAAAGAAAAGATTTACTTTGAACCTGTTGAGAGTGCGGAAGATGTAGTAGCTCGTATTCACGCTGCTGTGACATTTATAGACGAAAACATGCTACAGAGGGTTCGTGATTCAATGATAAATCCTGCAAATATTTGCATTGAAGTAGGAGGCGATTTGTTTGAACACTTTTATAAATTAATTTCTTGTTTTGTAACAAATGTTCGTTTTAATAAAGTTTAAACATTGAATGTTAGATCTTTGTTTTTTGTCAATAACTCTGTAACCATGGACATAACGCAAATTTTTTATTCTAACGTTTTAATTCGTTTTAGCCCCCCGATTCATATTCTGAAAGGACGGGCGTCAATTTTGAGACACCCTATATATAAATATATAGCAGGACCAGGCATTGACGATGACAATTTTACTGTTAACACCTCAGCTGGAGTAACAGAGAAGCCATTCCGAAGGGGCAGTCAGTATGTTGGTAGCGATTATATCCACAACTTGTACGATGCTGCAGACAGTAAACAATACCATTTGAATGCAAATTGTTTTGCATCATTTCAAAAGAACGTAGTGTACAATGTTGCAATGGCTTTGAATAAATTATCTGGTGCAGTATTACACGCGGGTCTTGTAACTGTAAACAATCTGCATTAGTTAAATGTAGCCATGTTAGTGCACTTTTACTATTTTTGACATAATTTGTTAATGAAAATGGCTATGATGGGTTATCGTCAACAAGCAGATTACGTGAGTGGGGTTTACGAGTTAAAACAAAAAATGCAGGTCCCGTATCAACAAAACAATATCCTAAGAAAAGATTTCGACCAGATGAACGAGCAGTATTCAATCCAAGACCAAGCAATTATACCAGAAAATTAGTATTAAATGATTTTGTTGCTGGACTACAAACAATAAAGCATGAAACAATGCAAACAATACTGAACCTCATTTATGAAGATTTTCAGATAGATGAAACCCAGGAGATTGTCCTTACACAACAAGTGGAGTTATTTATAGTAAATATGAGGAATATATGAATACTTATGAGACAAAAATATTTGAAGTACGATTGGCTGAAATTGAAGAAAGATATTTATTTTTTAACTAATTCACAATTACAATTATGTTACAATTTTAATGTACACTTTTATCAACAATAATAGATTACTTAATTAGCTAAAAGGTTTTCAAAGTTTACTAAAAACAAATTACACTAAATATATTAGATATCATAGGTAGCATTGATATTTGTATTGGGCGGGATAAAATTTGGAATGCTTTAATTCGTTGGATAGCTTTTTCCACGTGTATGCGACATTTAGCAATTTCTTCTTCTGCTGTAAGTTTGGTTCTAATTTCTCAAAGGAAAGGAACACCAACTGCAGAGTTCCTATCTAACCAACAGAAAAACACCCAAAAAACTTTACTCGGACATGTATTTCAACAGCTACACGTATCGCTGATGATGACAGCTTAGCTGTTGAAACACGTGTGCGTGTAAAGTTTTGGGTGTTTTTCTGTTGGTATTCTAACTTCTGTTGCGTCTAATATTATTGTTACTGTCTCATCTAGAATTCGAAATGCAGCTGACATTTTATTTTTTTCCATGTTCCGTGAACCCTTGACCAAATCATTCCGAAGATGACAGGTTTGCAAATATATAAACTGTACCCACGTGTAGAAAATTACAGACACGTAGGAAATACTTAAACCATAAAATATTGACAATTCCTTTAAACTGTAGCCTCTCCTCAAACGGATGAGTGTAAAGCTTAATTTATCTCTATCAGAAATAGCGCTAAGTTTTCGGTTTTTAATTGGTGTTTTGACCTTATAAGTATACTTTAATGATGGCATTATAGATTCATCTAAGAGATTGTACAGCACTTCAAAAGATTCTATACTTAGACCAGTGAAAAACTGGAAATGAGAATTGTTTGAAATTGAACCAAACCAAAAAAAGCCTTTTTTTTCTAATTTCCAAGTAGGGGTTTCACTACGAAACAATTGCCTCGATACTGATGGTTTTTCGGAAGTAGGTGGTTGTCGATTATAAGTATGATCGGAAGATAATTCTTCAACAAGAAATTCTTCACTAGATAATTCAACGTAGTCTACAACTTCAAAGGATTCATGTTTTCGAGCAAGTTCTTCAGGCATTGATAAATAGTATGGAGTACGTGTGTCCATATTGTTTATGAAATGTTCTTCACAAATGTAAACATTTTTCGTTACATTAGTGGGGTTTAAAGATTTATTTCCGCAGTTATGCAACCATATTAAACATTGACTCATATTGTGAACCGGTTTTGGAAATGGAAAATATCGCAGGTTTCTTCTTGTTGTTAAACGTTTTCTATTCTTGCAATTTAGGTAAAAGCACTTGGCCATAGTAACAAGTCTAAAATACATTACAAGTATATAGTAAACCCGTTAAAATCAATTATTTTCTTGCTTACATTAAACACAGACCAAAGATTGAGGAGTCTTGAAAAGACTATTTTTAAGGAGATAATAAAACAATGTAAATTTCGAATAAAAAAGACCTCTAAAGACGCGACAACACAAACAAATCAAAAGCACAAATAAAAGTTATAGGTTATAAACAATAAAAGTCACGATAGTAATTATATGAATTTTTCAATATTTGCGTTGGCAATTTGTGAAGTGAAACAGAGCTAGTGTAGAACTTTCCTCTCTTTTAAAGTTGTAGTGAAATGTACTATTGTTAAAAACATAGAGGTAATAGGTTAGGTCCACACCACGAAAAATCGTTACCAACCTAACAAAAATAATAACCATAAATGTACCAAAAAAATTAGTATTTCGGTATTCTTGTAAAACTTTCAAAATAATTTAAACTAAAAAAAATAGAAATTGTGAGAAAATCTGATGAATACGGTTTTTTTGTAAGTATCACAAATTTATGAAGGCGTGGTTTGACTTCATCTGTTCGAAAAATATACTAAATATTCAAAAATAAGAATTGATTTACTTATACCAAAAATTCATCATCTCCCCCGGAATGTATAAGGCCCAGATGATTCTATATTTGCATATGAACTTCCCGAAGTTGCCGATAGGTGGCGATACGTGTTACATTATTATAATATTTTAGGTTTCTGTTGTTTTCACCTAACACTCAATTTAAAATTAAAGATTAATTCAAACAAACTGAATAGTATATCCTAGTAATATTTATACAAATGAAATATTAAAAACTTAAAAAAAAATCTAATTTTAAATTATTGCGTTCTTCCGTCGTGTGGTAACACTATTTCCGGTATTACAGCGCGCAGCCATCTTGATGAAATATAATTGATTCTGAATCGATATCCATCACGACACTATAATCGCGATATTCAATCAATCAAGAAACCGGAAAGCCAACGCATAACGCCATCTATCGGTGACTGAAGGAAACACTAGCTCGTATAGAGAATCTACTGCTTGTATGTATGAGACGTTCTACATTCCGGGGGAGATGATGTATTTCTGCTTATACCATATCTAATTGTCCACACCCACACGGTACCTACATTTAAATTGAACTCCACTAACAATTTTTTTTCAGGTCGATGCCGGTGAAAGGATTAACTTTACAAAATCCAGTAAATACACTGCAATTACTTGCCACACTTGCTTAATAAATTTTAAAAATAATTATTTTTTAATTATCTCTTATAATGTAATAATCATAAATAATGATATATAATAATAGTGGTTGTAATATTATATTTCAATAATTTAAATTTACCAACGCTTAACTCCATCTTTGTTAAAACAGTTAGGTATATTTATCGTATGAATTTGTTTTCACTTTTTTCATCAAAAAGTTGCGGCACACTTTCTATACGCTCTTAGGCGTACATAATTTAGGTCGCTGCACTCTTTCTATGCAGTTTTACACGTTTGTTAGTATCAGGAAAATGTAGAGGTCTGTGAAAACAATTTTTTAAATCAAATATAACGTTATAGATGGTAATTCATAAACTTAATTTAACAACGTCCTTGTAACATTCTGATGCTAATGAAACTAGGGTGAATCAATTCTAAACGTTTTAGGAAATAATAAATAAAAAAAACAAAAAGTACTTAATGTATTATAAAAAATTTTTGAGAAAAATGGTAAAAAATAATGGTATTTAAAAAACAAGTGGTCTAAGTAAAAGTTATAGAAAATATAATTTACAAGAGCAAGGTTTATTTAGAAAGTGAACATTTCATTGTACACGCTTGTTGCATATCGAATACGTCGTTCAACAACAGTTGAGGTGTAGGTTCAGCGCTATTTTTTTGCTTCTTTTCTTAAAACGTACGTCGTGTTTGAAGTGTCTCTTTTTTGCGCTTATAACACATCGTGCTTGAACTTTTTTGTTTTTGAATCGTACATCGTAGTCATAGTACTTTTATTTGGAATAAAAAGTTTTGAGGTTTGTTATAGTCTCTATTAGTAACTTCTCTTAAAAAGAGATTGAAGCTGCCTCTCCATGAAGCAAGCTTCACAATCATCAAGAAGAAGCAGAGCCGAGTATGGTACAGGCGTGCAGAAGTATTTAGGTTTCCGGGATGCGATTCATCAAGAAAATAATTTTTTGTGTTTATAAATACAATTAACTGTCTGTAAAACTAAATATACAATCATTTTATCAAAAAATTTAAAAAACCTAGGGGTTTTAGCGGTAATTGTCTACATTTAGGCACTAATACTTAATTGTTACGTTGGTTACCGAAAGATGTTTTTTTTTTTACGTAAGTGAATGACAGTTGACCAACATCAATATACTAAATATTACTGGTTCATTCGCGCACGCGTATGCTAATACTCAAATGACATCATTTCAATGCTAAAATAGGTTTGTTAAACGACAGCTCGTCCGAAATTGTGTAGATTATTATCGATAATTTTAATATTTCTTTCTTATAACAAACTAGAAAAAAATTATCCTTGTTTTAGATTACTGATCCGTTTTCGATGAAAGTCGGCATAGAGTTTCTTTATGGACAGCCATCCGTCCGTATGTAAATACGATATCAAAGAAAACCACGTCTTTTATGTTTTTGAAAGTTTGCATATAGGTGTCATTTATAATACGAAGGATCTCATTATATTTAGGCCGTAATCCGTCTATCTCAATGGGCTCTTAACCTACATTAATTTTCCTATTCTTAGAATAATAACAAAACAATTCAAATTCTTCAAATAAAAGTTGTTAGTAATTTAATTAAACCCAACTGCTGTTGTTGAAAATTTTAATCTCTGTAACTTTTATTTAAACCATTTTTTTCTAAAACACAATATTCTTTTTTGAGCAAAATTTTAAGTTGGAAGAACGAGCGTGCTTTGGTTTTGAACAACCAGGTCTTAAGAGTATCCGTTGTTAAAACAGTTATATTTATCGTATCGTTTTTTTTTTCCTTTTCTATTAAAATTGTGGAAGTTGTTGGATTGCCACCGCACCGCACCATCCGGATACTTTTTGTACGTTTGTTAGTATCGGAACGAAGTGGAGTTCTATTTGAAACGTTTGTTTTACTTGTGTGAATTGTACACAAGATCAAATGCTCTCGATATCCGGCTTATGATTTACAATCGGTCAATTAGTTTTCGAAATTATCGGGAAAAAATTAAAAATGAAGGATTTCGTCTTTCGCCAGTAAATCCGAAACGGTTAATTTTTGACAGTTGCCAAAATGTGACATTTATGATACTTTTTTAACGCACATAAGTATGACATGTTTTAATATTCTTTTGTTATCTCCCAACCAGTTTAACTTTAATTTTTCTTGTGGTCGGCATATTGGATTTTCAATTTTTTTAAGAGCGTAAAATGTTTCCCGATGTCTTTCAAGTGCATAAAAGATATGATTATCTATTAAACTTCGTAAGTTAGATCTTAATATTGTTTAAAGAGACCATGATTTATTTGTTAGTTGAATCACATTACTAGACTAGAAATTCTGCTCTTCCCAAAAACCGAAAAATGCGGTATGACGGTGATAAGAATAACAAAAGTTAAAGCTGGTTGCGGGATAACAAAGGGCGATTGAGAAATGTCATAACGCTATCTTATCGTCTTAAATTAGTGTTTAAATAATGTTACAAAATTGACATTTTTTTTTCCAAAAATCGAAAAATCCAATATGACGATTATACAAAAGCGTGCCATGTACAACGGCGTGTCGCTGTTGGGATACCCAGATGACTATCTAGGGTATATAATTGAATAGAAGAACACGGTTTAAATTTGGCATCGGATAAAATCGAATTTGTGGTCTTGATTGGGAGCAGAAGAGTGGAAAAGAGCACAATAAAGGTTGGTTGGGTAAGTGTGACAAGAGGCAAAACTGTGGGGTATCTAACGCGTGGATCGGAAAGAATACGCATTAATAGTCCATATGTGAGAAATTGTGAGCCAAGAAGAAGAATATTTGGTACGTCCTGTTCTTCTATATGGAACTACCGTTTAGTGTCTGAGACTGGAGTCAAAACGCCATTTCAATATGCTAGAGAAGGACAATGTAGGGTTCTACTAAGAATTATTGCCGGCTACAAGCGGATAGTGATCGCCGGAGTGCCACCTAAGATGTGACTATAAGAAGGAAAGAAAGAGAGTACGAAAATAAACCGGACTCAGACAGAGGATGATGGTAGAGTGGCAAGAAAGATGTCAGATTGCAAGTTGTTGCAGATATACTTTTGAGTGATATCCTGAGTGGATAAAGTGGGGCTCGTTTGAACTTAACCACAATGTGGGTGCAGTTTCTGACTTACCTCAAGTGTGAGAAAGAGAGCAAGGGATGGATGCGTTTCTGCGGATGAAGCAATGCTATAGGTGAGAAACGCTTTTAAACAAAATGGAAAATTTACTGGGAGAAAGGTTGAATGTGGAAAATTTTGGTAGGTTGGTAAAAGATGAGAAATGGTAACAAATTTGTCAAGGAATAACAAAAATTATTAAACAAAAGCTGAAAGAGGACTGGTGAAAGTACAGAATGAGTGTTAAATGTATGCAGCTCCCCTCCTCTCCTAACGTAATAATCAAATATTACTTTCAGAAGAGGAGTGGAAACACCAAGGCAGGTGCGGAAGGAGATGTTTTTAGTGGGTAGAGGAGATTAGTGCAGGTGGACGAACATACGTTTGAATGGTTTAGACAATGTTATGTTTGAAATAATAACACTATTCTGGGCTTCCATTGTCTATATTTTATTTTAATAGAATAAACACAACGTTTCAATTGCTATTGAACCTGCAATCGTCTTCAGGTGAATACTAACAAACTTAAAAACTACTGTAACTTATATACTGATACAAAGTTAGTGAAGCGATCAAGTGTACAAAGTTAATGAAAGGAGACGTTACCGTAGACTAAGATTAGTCAGACGTCCAATTAAGGGTTTCCACACATTGGTAATCTCTACGCTGGGTTGACTAAAGACATTCTTGTTGTTTTCGATAAACGCTGCTTCTTTAAAAATTTTCTTGTACCAGTGCTCTTCTCGGTGTATAATTCTTGCCTCCAACCATTTCATTTTGTGATGTTTTTCCCAGGAGTGTTGGGCAATGCCGGATTTCAAAGTCTCTCCTCTCTGCGTATGGGTTTTATGTTCCTTCAACCTAATATCTAAGGGTCTTTTAGTTTCGCCTACGTATGACTGGCCGTATTCACATGGGACTTTGTAGATGCAATTCTTGGAGTCACGACTGTTGTCTGGTCTAGTTTTGGAGATCATGCTACCAATACTTCTTGATGATCTAAATACCGTGTTAATGTCATAATTTCTTCCTATCCGTTTTATTTTCTCAGATAATCCTTTTGACATATGGAATGCTGAGTAGTGTTTTGGGTTTCTCTTCGGTCATGGCTGGTTGGTTCTTAGAGACTTGTAGAACAGTTTCTACCACTCGTTTCGGGTAACCATTTTGTTTAAGGTCTCTTCTGATGTTCTTGATTTCATCTTGTAGTCCTACCTCTGTATTACATAGTCTGTGAGTTCTGTCGACTAAAGATTTAATAATCCTTTTCTTTGTTGTTCCACTGTGATTGGAGTCGTAATTCAGATATTGGCCGGTATGAGTTGGCTTTCTGTAAACTGATGTCACAATATCCTCATTGTTTCTTTTGCGAAGACGTCCAAGAATGGTAGTGACTATTCCCTTTCTTTCTCCATGGTGAATTTGATAGATGGCTTAATGTTGTTCAGGTGGTGTAGAAAAAGGTCTAGCTGACGGTCGCTATGGTTCCAAATTATGAACGTATCGTCTACATATGTGAGCCATAATTTTGGTTTAAATCTCGCTTTTTCCAGTGCCTGGACCTCGAACCAGTTCGTGTAGATGTTGGCGATTACCAGTGAGAGAGACGAACCCATAGGATCATGTTATGTTTTTTTAAGGTTTTTGTTTCTTGTACTATACCTGATAATGATCAATTAGGCGTATCCGACAATCCTACTGTGTACTGGCGCATGTGCACAGTGAGACATAAAAGTGGTTAACATTGAGACACTAAGTTTTAGTAAAGAAATGCATGTGTCGTTTATCAAATAAAAATGCAAATATGACAATGCAATTCTTGTATTACTTAAATTCAGTAACATCAACATAACTTACGCTGGATATTGTAGTTTAAACCAATAGTAACTCCTACAGATTTTTTATTTTAATAGTAGTCTCATTCTACACTACTGGAAAAACATATTATTTCTAAGACTTGTTAAAGAAGTTAACGACTACCTTATCTTCTGTCTGTTCTACTACTTGTTCTGCGTAGACGTGCTTATTCTTTTCTTGCCTTTAAACTCTACCAAAACCCATGAGTGAAGTGTTGGAATAATGTCTGCGTTAAAGAAACCGTCTAATTCAGAACCTGAACCTAGAAGGTTAGAGAGTTCATTATCATTATCGTATTTTTCACCATCAAAGACAACCTTCTCGTCTTCCATAGAGATTCCATAGAGTCCGAATCAGCAAAGAGTTTTCTTGGTCCCTATCTTTTTTTTTCTTCAATTTTTTTTTAAATCCTCTTTTACACGCAATGCTTGTAATAATGGCTGAATTTTTTGGTTTTACGCTGGGTTTTCCTTTCAAAAGCCTTTGGATAACCTCGCAGAACACACAGGTTCCAGGCAGGTTTAGCGTTGGTGAATAGGTTGAATATCTGCATTGTTATTATTTGGGGCTACGGTAAGTTCCTCCGGTTAGTTTCTCAGCTTCTTCTTGGACTGGGATTTTGATTGGCGGAGGTTTATCTGTAAACATGTTCTTATTTAAAGGGTAAGTTCTTAACATAGAAAATCAAAACTTTATATTATTTTGAGTAAATGCTACGTTTATTAGTCGAGCAACTTTGATAAATTGTTAACGGCATTCTTGGATGATTCGTCACAAGCAGCATAAGGAGATAACTGCCTGATCTAGTGTTTACAATTTATGGCTAGACTGAGGCGGTAGTGTCACAATGGTGACACCTGCTGTGCAAGCTTTCTCTACAACTTTAATTAAACATAAGATTGTTAAATATCAATAAGGATGGTTCTCATTGGATCTGTGTCAATGGGTAATAAAGTGATCCAACACATGCGGAAATATCTCTGAAGACATCTAACCATTTCCAGTTGCTAAGTCGAAAATTCCAAATTCCAAATATTGCTGAAGAAGAAAAGTTCCAGTAGCACACTTGTTACTTGTGTGCTTCGTTTTGCACTAGTGCAAGAGGATTTAACTTTCTTTGGGTTTAGCACAGTTGTTGACCTACTTTGATCCAGGTTGAATATCATTGACGGAACAAAAATGAAAACACAAAAAAACTCTACTCGAACAAGTGTTTCGATAGCTAAGCTATCATCATCAGCGAATCGAAACACGTGTTTAAGTTTAGTTTTTGTGCGGTTTTTTATTACAGATAGACACTGCAGTTTAGAGTTTCATTCCTTTGATTTTTGACGGATCCATTAATGCAGGATAGCTTTTTACATAAAGACATATTGTGTGGATCCCTCCGGTTGGCGGATGGATAATTAATTTCTCTTGGGAAATGCTCAAAGCTTGTCTGCTCCTGAGGCTCTCCGTAAGTCTGGAAGTTTCCGTCAAGGAAGCTTATTGTGCTTTGAAGATACACTAATTAATCAAATAATTCAGTTCCATTACAGTATCGTCTCCACCAGATGTTGTATATGTTTGAAAATATATTGTTGTAATGAGGATTTGTAGATTTGAAATTTGACAGCAGCTTTCCAAATTGATCCGCATTTGGAAACGTAAAATTGGCATTTTCCTACCCTATCCTAACGCATTATTTCGAATAACTGCCAACCGAATAAAATAGTAACCAGTAATAATATCAGAATTACGAACGGCACCACATTCACATGTTTCGCTTATTTTGAGGTTCATCAGTGTAGGGTAGCTCGACCGCTGAGTTCGTATAGGATTCTCTGCCATTGTAGTTTTCATCATCGGCTATGGTCGGAAGAACCGTATGAAGCATGTTCTAATTTACCTAAAGTGATTTACCAATGTAGAAATTTGCGGGAAATGTTAAAGAGGTCTCACACTACTCTGGTGGTATGTGCCAGGGTGCCTATAAAATGTTTCTACCTAATGTAAACAAATAAGTTTATATTTCTATATATTACGCAAAAAAATTATGTAGCTGATGTAAAGTCCTACTTTCTTACTATATCGTAAAATAAAGAAATAGAGAAGGTCTAATAAAATATTTTAAAAAATATGAAAAAAAAACGAAGCGTCGTTACGACTGTATGTTCAAAATAATGTTTCCAAGTTATTTTGATTAAAGAGATGGATCACCAAAAACTAAGAAAAATGGGAGGGGGGGGGAGAGATAATAAATGGACATCAAAAAAGGGATGTAGAAAAATGAAAGGGGGCTGAGAAAATACAATAAAAAATATATATATATATCTACTGTTTTGGAATAATGCGGAGATAAAAAACAAAGTGGGTCGTTTTTGGAGGTATATTAAGTGTTTTGACATGGTGGCATTAATAGAAACATGGTTGGGAAAAAAGAACTGGAAAGAATGGATGGAGATGTTACCAGAAAACCACAGAATGGAAAGTACAATTTGCAGAAAGGACAGAGAAAAAAGGAAAGGCAAAAGGAGATATTTTAACAGAGTAAGAAAAGATGAGGTAAAGATATAAAAGGATATGTAGAACAAAAGAAGGAATTGTAAAACGGGACATAATGACAGAGAAAAGAGAAAACTAAATAGTAGTGACAGTGTATAAGAAAGATATGGAGTGAAAGAAAAAAAGATTTAGGAAATAGTAGGAGAGACAGAGAAAGGAAAGAGGTGATTTTAACGGTAGAATAGGGAATGAAAGAGGATGGAGTAGACAAATGAAACAGTAGATTACTTGTTAGTGAACGAGCAAGTGATAGAATTGACAATTTTAAGAATAGAATAGAATCTGATCACCCAGCCGCTAGAGATAACGTTAAATAGAAGGTATAAAAAATACAAGGCGAAGAAATGGAAGAAAGTAAATGGGTAAAAAAAGAAGTAGAAGAAGAGGTAAAAAGAGATGAGAGACGAAATGGATAATAAAATAGAGAAGAAGAAGTATCATGTAAAAAACGATGGTAGAAAGAGAAAAAATAAATAGTGGGGAGTGGAATGTGGAGAAGGATTTTCAAGTAACGGAAAGAGGCAATAATAAGTCTAATATACAAAGGTACAGACCGAAGAGAGGTGGAGAATTAAGGGGGATGAATGTAAGATATATAAATTATAGTATATATATATATGTGAAAAAATAAACGAAAAAAAGATGGCGGCAAAAGATTTAGGGAAAGTGGCAAGCAGGTTGTAAAAAAAACAATTGAGTCAAATATTGAGTGTTACATTATGGTTGAACTCGTATTGAAGGGACATTCCAATAATGGTACAATATACGGGGTGATCTATTTAAAAAACCAAATTTAGTAATAATATCAGAAAAACGCAGATGTCAAATCTGGAATCTTCGTATCCCAAAATATACTTATCCAAAATGTTGTACAATTCGTACTACCCATTTGTGAGATAATTGAGCGTTTCCATACTTTTGTTCCACTCTGTATATATTTTGAAACAAATAATAAATAACAAGTTAGAGAAAAGAGGAGGTAAAGGTTTAAACCATTTTCATATATACTAAAGGCAGCATTCAGCAATGTAAACAGAAAAAAGGTTGTAGAAAAGATTAAAGAAAAAAAGAGATATATGAAGAGAACACAGGTGGAGAGTAAAAATAGAAGAAAATTTGAGCGAAGTATTTTGGACGAAAAAGGATGCCCGTTAAGTGCAACATTATTTTCAATATACTTCGACGAAGAGGTGTTGAAGGGGTAAACAAAATAAGGGAATAGTGATTGGAAAGGAAAATGTGGTAATGGTAGCGGATAAGGAAGAAGATATGAAAAGCAAGATAAAAACGACCAAATGATACTTTGAAAATAAGCAGAGAGATTAAACACAAAAAAAAATTAAATTAGTGATTTTTCAAAAGAGAAGAGTTAGAAGTAGGAAAAAGAAATAGTGTTGATGAGATGAGAAAATAGAGACAGTAGATACGATAAAATATCTGGGATATATGTTGAAATATAATAATCAGCATAAAGAACAAACGCAAAATTTGACAAAAAAGGTATAATAGCAGGACAAGTGTAGGATTTGGAAGAGAAAGTATATAGAGATGATGGGGTGAAAAGGAAATGGCTAGGAGTAAAAACTGGTAAAAGTGTTGTGTTATATGGTGCTGAGGTATGGGGATGGAGAGAGTGAGAACAATTAGAAAAAAATACAAATAAAATATTGAAAATGGAATTTGGGAATGGAAAAGGAAACATCAGCAGTAGAAGAGAAGATGAAATTGGAAAAAAGAATTTCAAAGAAAATATGAGAGAAAGAGAGGAATGTAGGAAACTACAAGCAGCGTGGAAGCAAGTAAATTAGAGATATGGAAGATAGGTGGCCATATTATAAAAGGGGAGGATATGCAAAAAAAGAGGTTGAGAGGAGAAGAGAAGGAGGATGGAGTACGATACAACAAAAAAAATAGGGATAATCAGAATCAGGAGAAAAAAAGCATAAATTAAAGAAGGAAAGTACAACACAAGACAGAACGAAATAATAATAGAAGATATGCCTGTATATTTAAGAAGAGGGAGCAAAAATATATAAAAATATGGTAGTAAGGTTTAGAGTGGGAAATAAAGAGAATGAAAATAAATATTGGCAGGTAGACAAAAAAAGAAAATGTAGATTATGTGGGAAGGATTGGAAAACATTAAGCATATGGAGAGAAGAGTGTGAAAAACTAAGGGGGGAAAACAAAGTATTGTTTAATTTTTGACGTCCTTAAAGTTAGCAGACCAGTTGTGGCAGATCAATAATTTTGTACATTAGCAACTAAGTGTCCATTAATTGCTAATTAAGTACCTCAATTACGATTGCCAAAGATAGCAAATAAAAGGGTTATTTAGATAAAAAAGTTTTTCGATGCTTCTACAATAGTGAACATGAAGCACTTGAATCTAAACATATCCTAGATCCTGATTTTAATTTTCCCGACTGTGTTTAACATTTGGCTTGCAGAACAATGGGTTATTTACAAAAAAAAGTATTTTGAATGCTTCTAAAGTAGTGAACATAAAGCACTTATATAGCACTTACATCTATAGATGTGTTAAAGTTCGTTTTTAGTTGTCTGAGGTGATTTCTAACATTTGGTTTGTCAAAGATAGCAGGTCAATAGGTTATTTAGAAAAAACAAAGTTTTTTGAATGCTTTTAAGGTAGTGAACATAAAGCACTTAAATAGCACTTAAATGACACTTAAATCTGTAGATGTGTTAAAGTTTGATTTTAGTTGTCCAAGGTGGTTTTTAACATATGGTCTGCCAAAGTATGCCCTAATATTATCCTGCTTCTCTAGCGCAATATCGTCAAAAATAAATACAAAGTCAGGTTTTGCGTCGTTAGGAGCCATAATATTTTCGTTATCACTGAACGTATAATAGCCTATTTCAAGCATCGCAGTTAAAATCTCATACAACAGCTTGTATTTATCTTGGTTTAGTGATTTGGAGTAGACGTAAACGTTTTTAAATTTCAAACCGTTTGCTTCAATTAAAAGACTAAACATTGCATTAGTTTTTCCCGAATTTGATGGGCCTGCGATGATGGCTCTTACTGTATTCGGTAGTAAGACACCGTGTTTACTCGATTTGTCGCTACTATTACATAACATCATTAATTCATTATTATGCACGGGTAATCTATACTTTTGAGTCACAATTTTTATTTTTTCTCAATTCGATCTTATCGATTGGGTTATTTAAATCATACTTTATATATTATATTTTAGAAGTACACTCATGAAATTTAAAACTTGGACACCACAATTTCTGTAAACAAAAGTTTGCACATTGTGAAGCGGGCTTAAGGGTATCGTTTACAATTCTAACAGCAGGTAGTCTCAGCAGGGGTTATCTTATAGAAGGACTGTAGAATGAATCATTACACTAAGCACGTTTTAGAAAATAGGTAATTTACGTTGCTTACTTAATTTTTTCTTTAAAGAATATATTTGAAGGTATCGCTAATTAAACACCATAGCTCGATTAATTATCGAATCAAAATTTTGTTTAGGAAATGTTTACAAAATAAAATTAGAAATAATTTTGATTTAAAAACGTCTACAAGCAATAACTTTTAAATTAAATCAAAAACTAAACATGGTTATTTGGGTTGACTGATTATTACTTATTTTTAAATAAATCTAACCTACTAATTATTGTAAGTTATTAAAAAAAATCATTAAACTCTCTATTCATAATATTTAGTCCTTACAAAATGTATATTTTATGACGTTTCATTTTTTCTGTAGTTAATATAAAAGTGAAAATAAAAACTAAGGCAATTCTTATTGTCAACGTATATATTTAGTTTTTGACAAGAATTTATTACATAATTATAATTAAGATACCAAGTTATAGTTTAAAATTAAATGAAAACGTTTTTTTTAAATAAAGGTATTACTATATAAATAAATATAAGAAATCAATAATGGGTGTGACCTCCATTATTATTGATACATTCTTGGAGGCGTCTGCTCATTGACGCTATCAAGGTATCAATATAATTAATATTAATCGTTTCCCATGCGGTATCAATGGCTGCAATTAGTGCATTACGGTTTACTGGTATAAAATTTGGCCCTTGTTGTCTTCGGATAACAGCAAGTATTCGAGCCCAAACATTTTCGATAATGTTAAAATCTGGGCTTTTGCTGGCCAGGGTAACAGCTCCAAATTATTTGCTTGTATCCAGTTGCGCACAACCCGCGAAGTATGAATAGGGGCGTTGTCCTTTAACAAGAAAAATACATTGCAGCAATTGATATCGCATGGGAAACGATTAATATTAATTATATTGATACCTTGATAGCGTCAATGAGCAGACGCCTCCAAGAATGTATCAATAATAATGGAGGTCACACCCATTATTGATTTCTTATATTTATTTATATAGTAATACCTTTATTTAAAAAATCGTTTTCATTTAATTTTAAACTATAACTTGGTATCTTAATTATAATTATGTAATAAATTCTTGTCAAAAACTAAATATATACGTTGACAATAAGAATTGCCTTAGTTTTTATTTTCACTTTTTATATTAACTACAGAAAAAAATGAAACGTCATAAAATATACATTTTGTAAGGACTAAATATTATGAATAGAGAGTTTAATGATTTTTTTAATAACTTACAATAATTAGTAGGTTAGATTTATTTAAAAATAAGTAATAATCAGTCAACCCAAATAACCATGTTTAGTTTTTGATTTAATTTAAAAGTTATTGCTTGTAGACGTTTTTAAATCAAAATTATTTCTAATTTTATTTTGTAAACATTTCCTAAACAAAATTTTGATTCGATAATTAATCGAGCTATGGTGTTTAATTAGCGATACCTTCAAATATATTCTTTAAAGAAAAAATTAAGTAAGCAACGTAAATTACCTATTTTCTAAAACGTGCTTAGTGTAATGATTCATTCTACAGTCCTTCTATAAGATAACCCCTGCTGAGACTACCTGCTGTTAGAATTGTAAATGATACCCTTAAGCCCGCTTCACAATGTGCAAACTTTTGTTTACAGAAATTGTGGTGTCCAAGTTTTAAATTTCATGGCATACACTTTCTTTATTTATCAAAAAATTACATTGTGTGTATATGAATATTTTTTGTCTTCTTTTATCGTTTTCTCTTGCATATCGAACATATTACATCCTTTTGACCTCGCTAGTTATCGGGTTGTATTGGATAAGGATCGTGGATTATTAGACAGTATGCTTCCATATGCTTTCAAAGTTTGCTGCGGATTCTAATTCCTGTTTAACGTCCACAGTAGAATTCTTCAAGTTCATATTCTGATTGGCACAGTCGATTATAAAGATCGGGCAATTGTTGATAGTCGAATGTGGGAATGCAGATTGTTGATGTAACATTCGAACCGGCGCACCCTCCGGCAATATTCATTCATTTCCATCATAATAGTCTTGTTGAAAGTTAATGTAATTCCTATACGCCAATGCATACTTATTGGTGCCAAAATCCAAATTCATAGATTCATACGGATATCTCTCAGAATTAAGATGTAATCTAATATCTGTAATATTGCCACTGTCAAAAACGCTCGCTTTACCATTTTTTGAGCGCCTTTTTTGATTTTTCTGAAGAGCCACAATAACCCATCGGGGTTTCTCTAATTGCGAAGACGTCTTTATCGGCCATGTATCAGTTTTAACCTGCTTTAAAGCAGGATATTCATATAATTCCCATTGACGGAACGGCATGGTGAATACAGGGTTTGTATTAATCTTCTCGAATAGTTTTAGCTTTGCTCTATCTCTGAGCGTTAAGTGCGGCACTTTCCATTGAATTTTCGATAGCGTTATGGTCGCATCAGCTTCTCCATAATAACAATCCAAATCAGTTCTCGATCTAATCAAAACAAGCTCCTGCTTCATATTTACGATAACCTGTCTATAATGTTCAGCAAATCCGAATACGTGCTTTAGAGGCAGGCAAGCCCCGAATTTTTTGGCCAAATCAGCATCGTTTGCGTTGAATTGCACTTGTAGAGTGTTCTCGTTCAAAGGAGACCATCCAATGTGAGCCAGCGCTTTCTTGTCTGCGGCGCCATACGATGCATAGCCCTTCATTGCCGACCCGATACCTGGATTTCTGTTAACATCCACACGATGTCCGCCCAATTTATATCAAATCTCTTCAAACAAGAAACAGGCAAAATGTTTGTTAAATCACACGATTTCGCAGCATCGGCTTGCTTGCGTGTAATATTACCCTTGATGTATAGAAAACTATCGTGGGTAGCCGTAATCAAATCCTGGCTTTGAATTACAATTCTGATTTCATCTGATGGTTCATAACTATTGGACCCATAAGGCAAGTATGTATGAATATCAGATCTAACGATTGAATCGTCGAAATGAGCATCGCCGAAAATATTTAATTGTTCGCTCATTTTTTTTTCCTGATTCGCCTATTGTTTCACTTTAACACCGATTGATTTTAAGAAAAGTTTCTCTCTCGCAGTCAAGTGATTGTTATCGATCTTATTTTTCTTCTTTTTCTTACTCGATAATGCGCGTGATATCTGTGATGATGTGTTGTTGTTGACTTGTTTATTAATGGATCGTCCAACGATTGATTTGTTTTTTATAGAAATCAGTGTTTTTTTATTACCGCCACAGATCTGGCCGCCACAGTTAACAACGGAAAAAGTGTTTTTACTAAATTTTAATCCCATAATTCTTTTTTCAATTCCAATCTCACAGTGAAAGGCTCGTCGCCACCAAAATCTATGGGTTCACCTTTTTGGTTGACCAATCTGATGCTAATATTGGTTATAATGCGGGTGTTTAGCTCCAAATATTAGGTATTGTTTGGTATTTTATCCAAGCGGTATCCTAGTGGTACTGATATGTTCACTTCGTACAAGGTCTTTGCAATTCTCCCGTTTCTGTACGCTCCTTTTATAATATTACACTCGACGTGTATGTTGGTGTGCTTTATTATTTGGATATCCAAGGTAGATTTATGGCTAATATTATGGGTGTGGATTTTGGACTCGAAACCAAGCATACGACCGATATTTCCCGATTGTGTAAAGTCAATCGCATAAACACTCTGAAGTTCGCATTTCAGTGTATTATTGTTTGCCCGCAGCTTAAATATAGAGGAGTCATCCAATCCCCTCTCTTCTTTGGTTATTTTGTTTTTTGTACGATAATCTGCAACCAGTTGTTTTGTTAATTAATTGTTAAGTTCGTCTATTTCGTACGATCCATGTGGGATATGAAGGACTTTTGCAGATTTTTTAGCTGTATCATTATCTATATAGTATAATTTATCGTTGCCGTCGTGAATATTTCGAATAGAATTACACCCAAAAAATCCTACCAGACCAATCACGTGATTGTATTTTTCATCTAATTCAATCGGTGGATAAAAATGTTGCTACGCTGTATTATCAACACCCTCCAAACTGAATGTTATCGACATTGTAACTGATTAATAATACAGACGTATAGATATTTTATTTATTTATGCAAAATTTGTATACAGTTTATGAATGTAAAATTGAAGACATAAATGACCACAAATTACACTATCAAACTCTTGGTCTCTTTTGTAGTTGTAGTCAGTGGCGGCTTGTCCATATGGTCATTTGGTCAATGACCTCCCAAAAATTTTGACAATATATAAAAAATATTCATTATTACGTGTTTTATTAAAATAGGTAATTAAGTAGCAAGTACAATAACTTAAAATTTATCGGCCGTCGTTTGTAATTCATTCTCTTCAACCTTGGGCTTGACGGTGCGAATTGTCCTCATTGAATTAGATCTACCAGGAAAAACTCGAAAAACGTGCAGCGCCCAAATAAACGCAAACGTCCGAAACAATAATCAACTTTGGGTCATGAGCCGGATCCCGCAGTTTACGTTGACTTCGTATAGGGTGTACAACTACGTTCGATTTTTGATTCGATTTTCGCGTGGTTTAAATCAATTTCAGAATTTATATTGATATGTTTTACTGTTGTTGTGTTGTTTTGTAAAAATACTATTTTTGATTCGCGTGTGCATGCGCTATAATAGAAAATGTCGGTAGTGCAGAAAATTAAACAACTAAAAAGTGTTAACAAACTTAATTTTACAAAATTAGTTGAGTTCAAGGCAAATGGTCGTCCTTTGCCAGAACTAACTTTACGACAGACTAGCAAAGACAAAAATAAAGATGTTCATCGAAACTTTCGCAAGGTAATGTACGATTTAGCTAACTGGATATGTGGTTGTGAAGTATTAAATGTATTTTACTGTTTTGTTTGTTTATTATTTTCTAAAGACTCGTCAGACTCGCTATAGTCCATATCCGGTGTCAGAGATTTAAAACATTTAAAAGAGGAAATGAAAAAACATGTTTCGTCTGCAGAACACATGAAATGCTCGGTAAATTTTGCAACCGTAGGAAATGTTGATATTCGTACACAGCTAGACAATGCTTACAGAAAATCCCTTAGAGATTTTAATGAGAATGTTTCGAAAAATCGCTATATTTTGAACAAAATTGTAGATTGTATAAAATTTTGCGGTGCATTTGAGTTATTTATATTTTTTAAGTATGCCTATTTTTAAATTAATTTTTGACCTCCCAGTATAATTGACCACGAGCCGCCACTGGTTGTAGTAGACCTCGCATCCTCGAAAGTACTTGATTAATTCAGATGATGGCTTTACATCACCGAAGCTATCATAATACCATACACGCGATCCTTGTTTCTTATAACACACCCAATGCGTTCCTGGTCCTCTAACGCTATCCAAGTTTACAATTGCAGATTCGTTCACAGCGGGCCCGCCTTTTGGTAAATTATCGCGCATAAATACATCTCTAAAGTATGGGGCATTTCTAGCAAACTTTCGCAAATCGATATCAGTTAACTTTATTAGTTTTTTGAAGCGCGACAGGGCTTCAGATATAGTGCAGAACCAGACTTTGCATATAGTTTTAGATATAATGCAGAACCTGGTTTTCCATATGGCTTCAAGTATATACCGCTACCTTTCTTCCCTAGGGCTATAGCTTCCATTGTGCGATTATGACGAGTAGCTTCTTCAGCGCGCTGCTTTGCGCTTTTAGCATCGTTAACAGCTCTAGCTATTCCCGCGGCACCACCAACAAGCGCTCCAGTTGCGGAAAGTCCGGCAAATAGTGGTATTAGAAATGGCAATAACCCTTCACTTTTGGGTATTGGGATGATGCGTGGCATTACTATGTTGCGTTTTCCACCAAAATGGCGAACAGCTAGCTTTGCCTGGTCGTAGGCCTTTTTAATCATTGAGATAGGGTTACCGCTGAGCAGATCAATGAGTTAATAAAAAAAATTTTTTTGTTGAGTGCTTCTAAGATAGTGAACATAAAGCACTTAAATAGCACTTAATTTTTTAACCAATTTAATCATTATAATCAGATTATTAATCTGCCTCAACTGGTCTGCTAACTTTAAAAGGACGTTAATTTTTTGGTATAAGAATGTAAAGATAACCGAATCCACTGTAAAAAACGTATAGACAGAGAATAAAGTATAGATTAATTGATATATTTGAAATTCTTTTGATTAAAACCTTAAGAATAATTGATTAAAACATTGTTGCCTGCATACTTGTAGGTAAAATAAACGTAACTTAGCACGAGAATGTATATTGTGTTGCCTATGTGCTTACACTTTTTCCAATAAATTTAGATAAGTGATTTTATTTAATAATATATTATTATTAGTAGTATAAGCGTACAATAAGTTTTAATAAATAATAAATAAATTGGTAGCGTGTATACTTGATAATTAAATTTCGGTGTAAACCGTGCTTTAGTATTTATTTACAGCGTACCAGCTTTATTATCAGTGATTGTGAAGATAACCAATAAAACGGTGTTTGGCAATGTCGTAAGCGTGTACCTATTTAAGACCGGGTATCGCGAGTTTAATGGCTTATTCTGTCTGCGTTTGAACGACCAAGTGTTGTTTTGGGTTATTTTTATTTGGTTAGAGGGAGATTTCGTTCTGTTGTTTTTAGTACGTGGCCAACTGAGATGTGTGGTAAGTTTTCTTTTAATTATTATGTATTTTATTTTTTTTTTGTGTATTATTATTAAATCTTTCGCATTATTACATTACATTTTCAAAGCGAAAGTATTATTCTTCGGTTTAGAAAGTACATATTTCTATACCACACCTATTTATATTTTAATTCATAACCAGTGCATATTATATGCATTTTTTCGAGGGTTACTTCCTGTTCGCTGACGACATTTTTGAAAAAATTCGCGTCTTAAGAATTTTGTTATCGTTATTACTTTAAACTTTTAATCCTTTATATCTGATATTGCAGAAATGCTTTCTATCGTTAATTATTTTTGTTAAGTACCTGTCAATTAATATATTAAGTAGTTTAATAAAGATTCCTCGACAAGAAACGAAAACAGTCAAGGTCTTTTACTTTCAATTTTGTCACTGAAATTCACTTACACATTTCCTATATAAATGACTTGTCAGCCTTGGCATTAGTGTGATTTTTTTAATTTACAAATTTATATTGTAGAAAGTACATTAGCTCGTAAATTTTGCTATTTTCGAAGTTCTTGTTGATAGTCAAGGCTAATTTCGTCCTTGGGCGTACCAGTAGGTACAATGCAGAATTTTTTGTCAAATTCAAGTCGTCAACCTTCGAAATTAAATTTATTTCTTTGTGCGAAGGGGATTCGAATTATAATAAATTATCGACAAGTTGCTTCTCCTTATTACCAGTTAGTGCCAAATTTATTCGGCTCTATGTTATTTTTTTTTTATTGTAACTTGACGCAATTCGAGTTGCTCACGCTGGAATTAATGGGGTAGTATATGTCTTAAACCAATAGTTTATTAATTATAAGCAATTCTTCCGCATTCATGTTCGTTAGTGCAATCAAACTGGGTTGGACGGTTATGAAATTTTAATTTCACATCTTTAGGACGGGTATGCTTTTTATACTGTGACGACGACGGTATCTGTTTTCACGTTTTTTTTTGAAGCATCACAAACTTTATTCTTATTAATGGGACATCTTGTATGTTATCCCATTCTCCTTAAGAAATCAAGTTGATGTTTAAATGTGAAGAAATTTTTGTTTTTGTAAAGAATTACGCTGCACATAAAAAAATATCCCGTTCTATTTAAAAAAATCAAATTATTCGTATGCTACATTTTTAAATAAATAATATTCATGTTTACCTTATACTGTCACAAAATATGTGTTCCAAGCTTAAAGCATTTATAGAGGACAATGAAATAAACAACTTTTTTTTAGTAAAAGTTTAGACAAATAGTTTCGCCAAAATGGCGCCTCAAAGTCAAATATTAAAAATTTTCAATGGTCTTTTTTTACGGTTCTAAAATTATTGAAATGTTATCAAATACCTAAAGTCTGTATACTATTGGCGCGGAGTAATAAATCATAATTGCTTGAAATAATTCTTTATTTTCTTGTGAAAGCGGTACTTCTACGGTTAAGTAAAACCAATAAATTCTAACCAAAATACGATCATTGTGCCGCTCTTGCAGCGTATCGACCCATCTAGGGTCTGAGAACAATAGTTTAATCTGTGTAAACACGTTGCCATCAGCCCAGGTACTGATGAAACGAGAATCATAGCCGTAGATGTGGGTATTATACCAAGATACAAAAATAATGGTATATAATACGTAAGAAGTAAAATTTGTAATGTGATCTACTATACAAATAAAATAAATAACATATAACCACATAATAATTCATATCAAGGTAGATTTTACTATTATAATATATTTACCTACTAAGAATATGATTTTCCAAACGTATCAGGTACCTACGCCACTGCAATACGGGAGATTCGATAATTCTGACAGGTTTATTACTCCGCGCCAATAGTATACTGAGTATAGTCCAGTGCATTTAGGAATTGACCCACCATTTTGTATACATGAAGATGACGATAGCTCTTAATATCACAGGGTGAGAAATTCAGTAAAGAAAAAGTGAAAACTGTGGAATAGGTCTCTACCGGGGAAACCACGTTGAAAAAAAAACAGGCCGTGAAAAAGCAGAAAAAAATATGTTTGTAAAGATAAAACTTGTCGAAATATTAATTGGTTCAATATAAACACAGTTCTACGTTCAAAAAAAGGAATTTCTTACTGTACCAATAAATTAGTAACAAATAGCAATGGTGTAATTGAATAACATTTGAAAAGAAATCCCGGGCGGGACATAGCAACTTTGCGCGTCGACTGACGGGCGAGAAATGGTCGTATCGGGATCATTTTTTTTTGCCAATGCTTTATTACTTTATCTTTAATAAAGTTCTCTCACGAAAAAGCGTCAGGTGGACTGGAAAAAAGATAGGAACCGAAAAAGAAAAAAAAAACTGTCGACTTTGAAGAGCAATAACTTTTTTTCCGTTAAACGTACAGTTTTTCGTCATATAACATTATTGAAAATATAACTTAAAACGAATCCAAATATACTAAGTTTATGACTGTGAGATAATTAGAACGCGAGATATAAAAAATTCAAAAAAACACCAAATCCAAGATGGCGGAGAAAGGTTGGTTTTAGAGGTAGGGTTAAAAACTCACCGAGGAACACCGTTTCAAATGGACTAAAAAGTATCTCGTGTATTTGGTTTTATTGGTTTAAAAAAAATAATAAAAAAGAGGGTGCAGTTGATTTTTGAAAATTTAAAAAAAAATTGTAATGTCTTTTCTTGTCTAGATAAAATTTTTTAACCAATTTTGATAAAAATTTACAAAAGTGTACTTTAAAATATCTTAAACATAAAGTGGCGAACAGATTTTTAATAACTTTAAAAATAAAAATTATTAGGACATTGGAGTCGGAAAAATAAGAAAATTAATGTCGTTGGACTACTATGAAATTTTGCAGGGATTGTTTCTAAGCTCTCCTAAATGCAAATTAAATGTCAAACTTAAACTTTATTTATTTTGTAGGCTAAAAAATTTAGCAATGACTAAATTAATATCCAAATAAGCATCCTTAAATGATAGGAATGACCACAGTGTAGTGTAATTTGTTCTAGTAGTTACTTATTACGTAGATATTAATTTACCTATGTTAAAAATGCTAAATTTTAGCTTACAAAAAACTACAGTTAAATCCTAAAAAGTCAGGAGTACTTTACATCCCCAAAAAATACATTAAAAACAACCTACTCAACTAACTACCACTAATATACTTTAAACAAAGTAGATCGAGTAAAGAATCTGGGAATTACGTTTAACTAAAGTCTGATATTTGAAAAAGTTTCGATATGATCTTAACAGATTTAACATATCCTTACAAAAGATGTTTTTGGATCGGCAGAAGAAACAGTAGGTAACATACAGAAAGTAATTAATTAAAAATTATTAAAACATTTTTCTTTGAACAGAATCATTCGATTTCAAAGTTCAGCCATAGCTTAAACTGTGTACGGTTTGCGTTTTATTAAAAAAAATCAATAATAAGTAATAAGGAATTTTGCGCTCTAGTGTACTGGCGGCTGCCTGTAATGTTCTACACCATACTGTACAGGATGTCTCATTTCAAAAAAAAAAAAAAATGTTTATCCAGCTAACCTGAATACTACAAATTTGATTTCATAAAACTTTTATTCAAACGATTTTGTGAGGTCAACTTAAATTGAGTTTCAGAGAAATTACCTTGATTTGGCGAACCTTGTATAAAATAAGTGTGAATTCGTTACAATTTTTAATTTGGAAATCGTCGCTTAACTCCCCACCTTATATTGAGTGTGTTACAGAAATTGAGAGCGGAAATAAAGGCAATGAATTCAGAAATGGGAAAATTGATGCAAGAAACTAGAGGAAAAGGTGAAAAGCTTTGAAAGAAAAGTGGAAAATATGGAGGAAGAATTTAGTGGTAAAGGGATTAGAAGTAACAAGAAATAAAAGTTCAAGTACAAGATATGCTAAGAAATAGGACGGGATTGGAAGAAGCTAGACAGATAAAGAAGGTAGGAAGTGTAGAAGAAAAATCATAAATATTAGTAAATACTAGGTACAAAAATCTATATTGACGATGATATGACCATACAAACTAGGGCTGAAGCAAAAAATATACAAAAGGAAGGAAAAAAGGTAAAAGTAGGATTCCTAAAAATGTGGGTGGGAGGAAAGGCACGAAGAGACAGCCAAAAACTAGAAAAGGGGTAGAGGGAGGAATTAGGAAAATGGGTAAAATTAAACAAAGGAAGAAACAGGATATTATTTTGGAATGTGGAAAAGGGATGGGAATTTTGGAGATATATTAGGGATTTTAAAATGATGGGGCTGGTGGAAACCTGGATGGGGGAGAAACATTGAGTGGAAAGACAAGATGCCTGAATAATTTACATGGGACATGCTGTTTGCGGAAAGAACAGAGGGGCATAGAAAAGGGGAATAATAACAGTGGTTAAAAAAGAACGCAAACAAGAAAAAAAGGGAACCGAAGGAAAGGTAATAGGGTTAATGAAAACGGATATGAAAACAGAAGAGTATGAGATAATAACAATTTAAGCAAAAGAACTGCTAGGAAAAAATAGAGAAAGTAATCAAAGAGAAAATGTTAATATTAGGAGGGATTGCAATGCAAGGGTGGGAGGCGAAGGAGGTGTAATGGTAAATGTAAGGGTAAAAAAAGATTTTTAATTTATAAAATAATAACTGGCAAGGAAGAAAACTGATAGAATTTTGCGAGATAAAGGATGTACTGTATTAAACTGAAACATGGAGAATGGGGAATGATAAATACACTGTAGGGTTGACATCCAACCCCCATTCTAATCAACACAAACTCTACATCCTCGTATTACGTAGGAACCGCGGAAATCAAAACATACGATGGCAAGTAAGCAAGCGCGGTCAGCATTTCTTAACGGCCTTGCTTACTAAGCAAACTAACCTACTTCGCGCGTATAAAACGAAGTAGGTACGATAACAGAAAAGAAGTTTGAAGTTCAGTTTAGTTCGGTCCGCAGTTCATCAGTACGAGTACATTCCAGTCAATGATCAGTTGAAGTATCGGCCAGCTTCGAATCCATCGGTCCAATTCAACCCGGCCTCGGATCTTCAGCTCGATACATGATACCACGATCAGGTATCCCCGCACCGCATATAGTACGCCAATTACTATGTGCTGACATACAACGTTTCCATTCATAATTGTAAATAGTATAGCTCGATCACGGTATGTCTAATAATAAATGCTACTTCTAGAGTATACATTCTAAACGCCACAACACGTTTATTGGAGGAAGATGAGTCAATAATAAACTATGTAATTGCAAATGAAAGAAGTATGGAAGAGATAGAATAGTTTAAAATTGGTGAAAGTAAAGATTCTGACCATCGACCGTTAGAAGTGACCTTGGTGGGAGAAGAGTGGAGAGAAAGGAAGGTATGCGCGGAAGAAAGTATATAGCAATAGAAGGAAATACGGAGAGAGAACAATGGTCAGAAAAAGGAATAGAGGAGGATATAATGAAACCAATGGAGTAAGCAACAGAAAAGAGAAAGTATATAGTAAGAACGGAAGAATTGGGAAAACGAAATGAATGGTGGAATGGAAGTGGCAGAAAGCAAAGAAGAAAATTAGATGAGAAGAAATTGAAGAATATGAAAAGATTAGGATGAAATTCAAAGAAAATGTAGAGAAGGAAAAAATAAAGTTAGAAGTTAGAGAGATTTAATTGTCAGTTTTCGGACAAAATATTTTGAATTGCTACGTTGTCAATGTTTCTACCTTTACTAACAATCGGATCATTTTTACCATACCGATTCAAAAATTGGGTGGAATTCAGAAAGGGTTCAGAAATGTTGACTTGCACAAAAGACTAAAACTAACTCACATTTTTGCATAATTAAGGAAAAACTGTAAAATGTTTATCCAAAGAGTACCTAAATAATTATGAAAGATTTTAAAAAACAATTCCTGTAAAAATCAAGACAACAATAAAAATAACCTGCCATATTTGAACAAAGGTTTCAGAATCTTTTCAACAAATTGCGCATGTGCCAGGTATTTTGAATTTGTGCTTTATTGCATTTTTTTTTTAGCTTTAATGACAATCATATTACAAATTTATTTAAACAAAAAATGTGAAGAAATTACGTAGTTGCGATTCATCAACGACGCAAATTATTCGTAGAACTATGTTGTCAGTTTTTGGCGCGCATTATGAATTATCAATTATCGCTGAATATTCATATTTATAGCAGTTTAGATGTAATAGTAGTTTAATTATTTTCACCGTACAGTAATCTGGTGAACGTAGCACCATATTTAGGTTGTTATTTATACCGTGGTTTGACAATTTTTTAACAAAACACATTATTGAGGTTAGAATTATTACGTTGACACATTTTTTTAGCAATAATGATTGTAAAGCCATCGTAATAATACAAGTCGACCTGCCAAGAAATTAAGAAGTCGCGAACCATCAACATCGCAGAATATTCGTAGTTTTTTTTAGGTGATTGATCCCGTCAATCTTTGAACAAAACACTTTGGTGACTAGGAGATCGACCCGAGAATTGATAGGTTATCCTATAACTCAATTAGAATTCAAAATGTCATAAAATAGTTTGAATAAAAGTTCAGAAAAGGGCGGTCTTAATTAAATGAAAGGTTCAAGTGGCAATTTAATTGAAAAACATTTTGTTTTCAGTATCTTCCAAAAAAACTTTCCATTTAAAAAAATGTTATGGAAAAATTAGGCTAAGCGAAGGTTACCAAATATTGTTACAGTTAGTTGCTCAAGAAAACAAACGTGTTATGTTGTCATAACTTCAAACTGAATAAAAATTTGACTTGTCAATTTTAAGTTATTAATTATAAAATAACCAGTTTCTCACTAAAAGAGCAGTGTGATATGTTTTGTATCTACATAAGATGTAAGCTGAAACTTTTATTTAGTTTGAAGGCAAGACAATATAATTCATTTGTTTTCATGGCCTACTTGAGTGATATAATAATTTTAAATGCGCAGCAATTTATTACCTGAAACCTAGATTGTTGCGCATCATTAAAGGCAGAAAAAAATTAACAATTTTTAATTAAAAACACAAAATGGCGCCCATTAAAAAAAAATTACTTGCACTCTCTCGAAATCCACCATAATAATTTGTTATTTGAAAATTAGTTTAGTTTCACGATAATGGAAATATTTGATTTTTTCAAAAACAGGACTTTTCTAAATAACTTCGGAACTGCTCGAATTATTTCGAGTTTTCGCAGCCGAATAATAAACTGCCCATTTAACCAAAATTGGCCATTTAACCAATGATGGCCATACAATCCTACTCAATTTGGAACATTTAATTAGAAAAAAAAATTCTGCTTTGTACGATTACGGATTCGGTTTTGATACATAAAATGATGTATAAAAGTCTTTTACAGTGAGAAGGGCCTTTAATAGGAGTGGAAAACAAAAACAAAATAGTTTGAATAAAAGTTTGATGAAATCAAATTCTTAACAATTTAATTTTTTTGTAATGTTCAGGTTTGCTGAGCACAATTTTTTTTTAATGGGACATCCTATATATGATAGTTGTAGTTATGAAGTTACTATTGAATTTAAGAGAAACTTTTGTATTGGTAATTTAGCCATCTTTGAAAAAGAATATTTAATATTTTTATTTAAACCGTTATTATAGGTATAATGTACTGCAGTTATGGAAGAATATTCTATAGTAGAAAAAATGTCGTTTTTAAAAAAAATAATTGTTTTACCCTGTATATTGCAAACCGATTTTAAATTTAAATAAGTTAATTTCATGAAATTTTTTTTAAATCAATTTGTGACGTGTTCAACTTCAGTATGGTAAAGAAGGAATCTATAGTTTGGCGCACTCTGTATAAGGTGTGGAGTTCTTTATATTCACAGATGTTTTAAATTGTACATAACCTTAAACGTTCAGTTTTAGTAATGTTTAAAATATTAGAAATATATAACTCATGCATTTGTTGCAACACCTGAAACCTACATTCTTGCACAAAAAATAATAACATTTAATTATAAAATTCAAGATGGAGCCCGAAATAATCGGCTTTTGTTTCAAATTTTTTTTTCATTTTTTACGATAAAGGAAATCCTAATTTTTTTGTTAACTGAGTTTTTTGAATATCTTTATGAAGTACCAACTTAAACAATTATAAAAAGAACTGCCGCTTTTAATGTTTAGACAGTCAAATAGTATATTAAAGAACTAGTTTCAGAAGACCCAATTTATAAGACGAGTACAGTTTCGAAAGTACGAGTTGCTAAAATGCCTTCTGACACGAATTCTTTATACTATTTTTTCTATGTTGGGCTTTTCAGATTCATTTTAAAATAAAATTTTGGGAGTTTTTAAATTTAGGGAATTTTGAAGTATAATTGCTAAGGTGGCAATATTTTCATTAAATTTTGGTTTAAGTGTTAGTTTAAGTTTAATTAGAACATTTATCATACGTTTAATTTAAAAAAAAAAATGGGTGGAAATAAAATTAAGTAGATAAATAAATCTACAGAACATAAATTACGATTTAAATTAACGCACGCCGAACGTAACGACAGCTTCGACGTTTAATATCAAATCAGTGTTACCACCGTTCGGAATTAAAATTGTTCTATTTCTATAAAAGAACTCAATTTGCTATGAAAGAACGCATTTGAGTGCTCTGTAAGCGACCCAAAATAGAAAAAGTCTTTTTATGGTCTGTCAGTAGTTCAGTAATATGCGGTTTTAACGTCGCTTGAAGAAAGAAATCTTTTGGATTCGGCATTAGTTTTTCTGCTTCTTTGTTTTATATAGGGTGTGCCAAACTATAACTCAGTTAAAGTAAAAAAATAGTTTGAATAAAAGTTTGCCGAAATAAAATTCTTCACGTTTTAAAATCCTTGCTCTACATATTTTAATAGGAACATTTAAAATTTCTTTTTGAATTTAAGGTTAGCATTTGTTAGTTCAGTTTTTTACTTTTTCCGACGAATTTTGGATTAGTAGATTATGATTAAACAAGTGCTGTGATCTTAATTACAATTTGGTTTCAGAAGGTTTTTATGGAGCCTGAAAATTCGTCATATTGTCAAAATCCAAAGACGACGTTTTTAATTGTTTAAAATATTTTTAAAAAAGTGTTACACGTACATATTTCTAAGTTATATATTTAAACAACTTTATTTATACATTTTGTTATTCTATGAACAAAAACAAGATATGATAATCACGTGACTTTTAATTAACAATATCTTCAATTACAATAATTATATACTAGTCAGATGAGGTTAAGTCTCATCTTTATTGATGAATAGGTAAATAGCGTAAGAAAATAACAAAATTTTTTATGTAAACCTAATTATTTTGCTAAGAAATATCTGCATGTTTACCATAAAAGATTATCTTGTTATTACGTACTTTTTTAAACCAATATTAGTTTTTAATTTGAAAATTCTCATTAAGCACGTTCATGCTAGATACTTTCCACACGTGTCATATTATAGTCTTTAACTCGGTTAACCGATTGTGGCAAGAACCGATGCCCAGATTTTAACGTCTGTTGAAGTATAATTGTTAAGCTCATAAACATAGTACCACCGAAGAAGATACTTGCGGCATTATTTTCTGGTTGTACGAAATAATGTAAGACATGGATATATGTTTAAAATAATGAGAGAAGATTTACTACATATGTTTTTAATAAAGTTATTAATAGCAGTTTCAGTCAAGCGATGTAAGAGAAAAAGTTCCGCCCTAGTGCTATCTTTTTCTGTCAGTTTTACCAACACGAATCCTCTAAAATACTCTAAATTTTAAATTATCACAAAATCAACCCAAGTCAAGCTAACCTTAAAATTTTTAATTATTCGTTTGAGTTTGTGTTTGGGTTTGTTCTGTGGTTTTATCTTCTTTTGATCGTTTTGCTGCTTTTTTACAAACAGTCTTTTTCAAGACTAAATTGTTTACTATTACCTCTGTCTTCTGTAAGTATTTAAAATTGTTTTATTAAGTACCTGTAATTTATTTTTTATTAAGATATCAACATGGCTACAGAAAAGGTTAATAATCTGTGGCTTGGGTTGACTTTTGGTGATAATTTAAAATTCAGAGTATTTTTTGAAGGTTCGTGTTAGTAAACTGATAGAAAAGATAACACTAGGACGGAACTATCATCGCTTTGACTGAAACGTGCTATTGACTTCAATAGCAATTTTTGTAGCCATGTTGATATCTTAATAAAATAAATTACAGGTACTTAATAAAACAATTTTAAATACTTACAGAAGACAGAGGCATAGTAAACAATTTAGTTTGTAAAAAAGCAACAAAACGTTCAAAAGAAGATAAAAACCACGCAGAACAAACCCAAACACAAAACTCATACGAATTTTAAGGTTAGCTTGGCTTGGGTTGATTTTTGGTGATAATTTAAAATTTAGAGTATTTTAGAGGATTCGTGTTGGTAAAACTGACAGAAAAAGATAGCACTAGGGCGGAACTTTTTTCTCTTACATCGCTTTGACTGAAACGTGCTATTTTATTTAAGTTGACGTTATGTCAAATGTCAGTCGCTGTCAAGGTATTTTTGGTTACTTTTTAAGGTTAGTATTGCAAATGACAACCACATATCTTGCCAAAACTGTTTAAGTAACTTTTTAATTTTAACCAGCTCAAATTGACTCAAATTTACAAGAAAATTAATATTACAGAAACCTTCTTCATAAAGTTGTTAAACCATTTCGTAGTTTATTAATCATAAATACACCAACATTCTGCTCTGCTTAGCGGCGCTAACAACAAGGAACGAAGCAGTTTTTGGTAAATATGAGTCATTTAAATGTTTTTAAACTCCGCGGTTTAATTAAATACCTTCAAAACGAAGTGTCAAACAATGTCTGTTTCTTTGTCAGATAAACATTTTCAAAATGTCTCCCAACTGTTATTTTGAAATTTTCGACTATTTTCACTATTTATTTGATGGTAGCATGCCATTAATTCTAATACATAATCCAATAATACTGGAAGTCAATGTATTCTGCATTTTTCTTAAATATGACCCACGTCATTTTTGGACTGGGGATCATTTTGAACCTGACCTTTTTTTTGAAATGAGCTCCCGTAGTAGCTTAAGGTCAACATTATTTTTTAATGATTTATAATCTGGAGGTCTGGTTTGGTAAAACCAAAATATGGATATTTTGAAGATTTCTTCGAAAATAAATAGGTTAGGTTAGGTTATCCGAAAAACAAAATATTAATTTTTTAGAATTTATTTGAACATAATTAGGTAAGGTTAGGTTTTAGCTACCAAAATAATATATACATAGTACCTACTGATTGTTAAAAATTTCTAGTTGGAAAATATTTTAATTTTTTTTTGGAATGAAACTACCCAGGTCATGAAACATACAAATATCAACCTTTCCTCAAAAGAAAACTAAAGAGTATCATAGAAATCCCTTCGTGGAGTACCATCAAATGCAATTATTGCATTTTAAAAATTTTATGCCACCACTTGTAAAACTTAACCAACCAAATTGTGCCACACTATTTAAAAAAATAATAGGTGCGGACTGTATATAAAATTTAAATGGTATATTGGAGAATCTGTCTTCTTCTTGTACAAAATGCTTCAAATTGATCCATTTGATAAGGTACACCGATTTGAGCCAATATCTAGCAAAATATATTTTTTGAAATCATTTCTTGAATTTTTCTATTTTGGATGGAACTAACTGTTTTTCGTTTTTACTCCACTTCTTATAAATAAGATGGGGAGTTATAATGAATAAAAAAAATTGTCTGCAGGCCGGTCGGTTGCCCGTCGTGTCATTTACAATACCTTGAATTATAGTGTATATGTAGTTGAGTAGGTCGATGCTGATTCGAGAAGGTTGTTGCGATTATATGTTTCCTTATTCACATGCACATTGTAGTTTGTCGTAATGAATAGCTGAGGTTTTTTAAAAACGGATTTTTCTCAAATAAGTGATTCAATTGATTTAACAAAATCTTTATCAATATTAATTATACGAAAAAGTTAAAGTTGGAAATTTTATTATCTATAACTTTAATTTGAACTATTTTTTTCTAAAATTTTCTTTATTTCTAAGTTTGAATTCCTGTCTTGAAGGGATGAGCGTGCGCCGGTCTTTGTCAAGCAGGTATAGGACCCATACGTAACGGTTAAAATTGTCGTTTTGATTGACAATTAATTTTGTATGCTGTCCTTGCTAAATAAATTAATGTTTCTTTTGTGAGAATTATTAGTAATTTAATTGGAAAGTATTTATAATAACCCAATGTAATTAATTGGTCATTAATTTACAGTGAGAGTAAAGTCTAGTGAGTCACGTTGTATTCAAAGTAATCAAAAACAAAAGATTTCTTTAAACGACTTATTACTTTAAATTAATGGCCCTTCAAGACAATACCTTATTAAATCTGAAAATGATGAGAAGATCCATCTGGTGAATTTTTAATTGGGTAATAATTTGTCTATATGTAGGATTTAACTTCGATTGACTAGTTTCGATTATAGAAACAAAGATAGTCATCATCAGAATCTAAAATTCTGGCAGACGCTAAAAAGGCTTTTTACTGACTAAAACTTGTATTACATCATACTTTTTTCGTCTAGAAACTTTGTAAACTTGATGAACTTGACAAAACTTTAATAATGTAATACGGAAACTCCGTCCAAGTTTTGAAACTAGAAGCGGGCCCAGTTTTCATCAAAGTTTACTTACTAGACTTGCGCACTGGATCGAATTTAAGAGCTACCAACACTTACTCATAAATTAGTTACTAATGTGTTTTTGATGTTTGTTTATTTCTACCACATGCTTCTACAGTTATAGCGTTAAACACGGAATTTGCGGATTTCTCAAATAAGTGATTTAATTGTTTTAACAATATCTTTATCAATATTAATTATACGAAAAATTATAGGGAAAAAGTTGTTGGAAATTTTACTATCTATAACTTTAATTTGAACAATTTTTTCCCCTTTTTTTTCTTGAGTTTGAATTACTGTTTTAGAACGGGTTGAGGGATGAGCGCGCGGCGGTCTTTAACATACGTTACTTAACTGCATCTTAACGGTTAAAATTGTCATTTTGATTGATAATTAATTCTGTATGCTGTATTTGCTAAATAAATAAATGTTTGATTTGTTAGAATTATTAGTAATTTAATTGGAAAGTATTTATAATAACCCAATGTAATTAATTGGTCATTAATTTACAGTGAGAGTAAAGTCTAGTGAGTCACGTTGTATTCAAAGTAATCAAAAACAAAAGATTTCTTTAAACGACTTATTACTTTAAATTAATGGCCCTTCAAGACAATACCTTATTAAATCTTAAATGATGAGAAGATCCATCTGGTGAATTTTTAATTGGGTAATAATTTGTCTATATGTAGGATTTAACTGATTGACTAGTTTCGATTATAGAAACAAAGATAGTCATCATCAGAATCTAAAATTCTGGCAGACGCTAAAAAGGCTTTTTACTGACTAAAACTTGTATTACATCATACTTTTTCGTTCTAGAAACTTTGTAAACTTGATGAACTTGACAAAACTTTAATAATGTAATACGGAAACTCCGTCCAAGTTTTGAAACCAGAAGCGGGCCCAGTTTTCATCAAAGTTGACTTACTAGACTTGCGCACTGGATCGAATTTAAGAGCTACCAACACTTACTCATAAATTAGTTACTAATGTGTTTTTGATGTTTGTTTATTTCTACCACGTGCTTCTACGATTATACACAGAATTTTTTCAAATTTTATTAGGTTGTCTTAGAACACACGTTACAATTACAGTCAAAATATTGTTTATTTTTCTTAGGCCCGGTTTTCTTCACTGACCAGTAAGGTGACAAGTAAGGTTACTCGATACTTTACTGACAGTACTAAAATTAACTGTATATTCACCTGCAGTAAAAATTTACTTGTTAGTTTATGCTTGGATCCGAACCTTACTTTGGTCTTTAACTTTTTTTTTACCAAGCTCATAAGTAATTTCTGTTTCGGCTGACAAAGACTGCACAGGAGATCCAACGGAGGACTGTACAATCTTGTGAGGAATAGTATCACTGTCTTCGTATCAGGAAGACCCTCCACATTGATGCTTATAATCCCTAGTAATTTCTTTTTCTTTGTACGGCTTTGTTTCATCATTCCTCCTCCGGTTTTATATAATGCTGCTCGATTTGTAGCACATTTTTGTTTCAACGATTTTTTTAATACCTTCATACTTTATTTTTAAATTTTTTACAGTACGATCTGTTCCTGCTGTAGCACAATAGTTATTTGGATCACTAGTCCAGAAAATGATATTTTGCGAGTGTGGGTAATATTGTGTAGCCGAGGCGGAGCAACACGAGCACTCACAAAACATTTTCTGGACGTGTAATCCACAAAATTTTTATCCGACAAATCTCAAAATACTTACAAAATTATTATTTAGTTCAACAATTTATGTCTAAGGATTTATTTTTTTCTGGTTGGTACCCACTGCATATTTACTTGATTTTTAAATTTAAATAAAGTGACACTTTGTGGTGAAGAATTTAATGGAAACCGAAATATGGAAACAGCAGCTCACATAAAAGATACAGCGGAAGCAGTGATTAATAATTGATTACCAGCAAAATCTGTAACTCAGTACTGAAAGAATTTAAGAAATGGTGCAATAGTAATAGTACCACTAACATTTACAACGAGTATGTTCTTCTTGCATATTTTGATGAGAAATAAAAAAAAAACAATTCTGCAACTCTTTGGTCCATATTTTCAATGTTAAAATCAACTCTGAATATTAAAGACATCAACATTGAAAAATATTCAAAATTAATTGCTTTACAACCCACCACACATAACCTAAAAAAAAATCACATTAGTTGAGGTTTATGTAAAAGTATTAATTGGAACTTACATTAACGTTACGGTTAAATCTGCGTGAGGATTCCACGTTTTCCACGATTCAACGTTTATTTATTTATTAAGCATTGGATGCTTTTCTCTTTTGTGTCCATTTTGTGGACTTTTAGAAAATTAAGTAACAATGGTGCCACCCCGCTTTTTGGGGAATTTTACCAAATGTCACTTTTGTAAGGTCTAGGCCGGGAATTTGATGTTCCCGGCCGATTTTGAATCCTAGAAAACTGTCAATAATGACCGGAGGCATGAAAAATTTTTTGCACACTGCCTCCCAAGCCTGTGTCTTCTGTCGCCAAGTAACAGCGTCGGTTTGTTTATTTTCTATAACGTGCGCATATTTATCTATCAAATCTAACAACACACGACACTCGCTAGACGCAAAATTCGAAGCACGTAATAAAAAAAAAAAAAAAAAAAAAAAAAAAAAAAAAAAAAAAAAAAAAAAAAAAAAAAAAAAAAAAAAAAAAAAAAAAAAAAAAAAAAAAAAAAAAAAAAAAAAAAAAAAAAAAAAAAAAAAAAAAAAAAAAAAAAAAAAAAAAAAAAAAAAAAAAAAAAAAAAAAAAAAAAAAAAAAAAAAAAAAAAAAAAAAAAAAAAAAAAAAAAAAAAAAAAAAAAAAAAAAAAAAAAAAAAAAAAAAAAAAAAAAAAAAACAAAAAAAAAAAAAAAAAAAAAAAAAAAAAAAAAAAAAAAAAAAAAAAAAAAAAAAAAAAAAAAAAAAAAAAAAAAAAAAAACGAAATTTTTTCACTCCATTTTATACTACGTTCGAATACGCCAAAAGTTTGGTTATGGCTCGTTTCCCGCGTATTTCTGTAGTTGACGGTTTCATGCCTACCTTGTTTGATTTATTAAGAAAAAGCTATAACTATCCTTCTCTTCCACCTACTACCACTTTAAAAAAGTAAGTTTCAGCTGGTAACTAACCAACAGATAAATTACTGTGAATATACCCAAAATCTTAATTGTTACCTGTAAATTTTATCTGGTAGGTAGAAACCAGCTACTTTACTGGAACATGAAGAAACCGGGCCTTAAATTGGTAATTACTCGTTAACACTTCTACAGAGTTTGCGCAATAAAATTATAAAATCGCACGGAGGGATTTCTAGTTTAGTATTCCGTCTATGACTAAAGTTTTCTGGACGAAAAAAGTATAATGTGATACAAGCTTAAGCATTAAAAGTAGCAGTTATTTTGATTGATACAATTAATTAGGTTGGTACCTAGGTTACGTCATATTATTATGAACGTAGGTACATAGTACCAACCTGATTAGTCGAGAACAATAAGTCACTATAACACTCGAGAAACTAAAAAATTGAGAATAGAGTTAAAAAATATAATTGTTTCGGTCAAACTTTTAAGCTCAACTTAACTCTTACTAGTAAAGTAATGATGTAATATCGAGATAATAGTAATTATTCGGGTATATTATATACTATTTAATGAAGTCAACGCCTACTACGGTTTCCATTTCAAAGTAAGTTTTATAAAAATACAACCGCCTTCGCTTTTGATTAATTAATTGCAGAATGTAAAGTTATGAATTTCGTGAATAGTAAACTTGTTTTTAATTATAACGCCTCTGTTTCTATAATTTAAATTAGGCGAACGCGATTAGTAGTCGTACTGTGTTCATATTATGAAACATTCTACAGCGAGTTGTTATGTGTTGGCTACTGAAAAATTCAGTGACGCCAAAATATTATCTGTTTAAAATTATTCGACCATTTATTTCTTAAGTGAATTTCACATAAAGACTGTTCAGCTCAATATCTAAGCAGGCCTCGGACAATCGTTATTGTATAGGATGTTTCAAATTAGTTTCATATAGGGTCTTGAGTTTTTGGCAATTCTTTGTCGAATTGTCTGAAATCTTTAGCTAGATTCGTGGCTAGACCATACAAAACAGTTACTATTTTTTTATTGTTTGTTGGTATCATTACATAAAATACTTATTAAGCAAGGTGTTACGCCCTCATAGACAGTTGCCATGTACTTTGTTACTATAAATACTAAATCACATAAGTAACGCGTTCGCGAGTGTTACCCTTACTCCCACTCGCAAATATGCTGCTTCTGGGTTTCCGATACCACTCATTTTTCTAAATCTTGTTACAGGAATATTTGCTTATTTGAACTACCTAACTCCGAAGAGTCGCAAGGAGATTTTGGAATTTCTCGTAAATGGGTTGAAACGCTTGGAATATCGCGGTTATGATTCTGCGGGTAAGTTCACATGTTGCATCAGATTTTCGTAGTACTATATTTACGTCAATTAATAGGTGTGGCCATCGACTGCCCGGACCACAAAGACATGTCCCTTATCAAGAAGACCGGAAAAGTAAAGCTTCTGGAGGATGAAATTAAGCAAAGTATGATTTCGGTAACTTCGGAACTTTTTTACTATTACGATTTTTAGGGAGCGATGAATTGAAGGTGGATGACATGACCGACAATCACTGTGGAATTGCCCACACTCGTTGGGCAACCCATGGCGTACCAAGTGAAGTTAACTCTCATCCACAACGCTCTGACGATGGACACTCCTTCGTTGTCGTTCACAACGGAATCGTTACTAATTACAAAGAGGTGAAAACTTTTCTTCAAAAGAAAGGATATTATTTCGAAAGCGAGACAGACACTGAAGTGATCGCAAAGCTGATCCATCACTTCTACACCCAACATCCGAAGTACTCTTTCAGAGAATTGGTCGAACAAGTTGCCCAGCAATTGGTAAGTAAGCATTGAAGGATCTGATAGGAACATTTCGAATTTTATGATTTCTGTAGGAAGGCGCGTTCGCGTTGTGCTTTAAATCGAAACATTTTCCGGGAGAATGCGTCGCGACGCGCAGAGGTTCGCCTTTGTTGATCGGTATTAAAACTAAGTCGCAATTGGCTACCGATCACATTCCTATCCTTTACGGAAAAGGTGAGTTTTTCGTTAACTTTTTTTTCCAACAGCACCCGTTACTATATACCATAAGATTTTTATCACTTTGCAGGAAGAACATGTTCTCGTTGGTTTTGTTGGTGAAGGTAGGAGTTGGTATTTGAGCATGTTCACTACTTTTTTTCCTTTTTTTGATTTGCGTTGTTTACAATCATATTTTTTACTTATCACATCCGTTCTAACTTGACTTTTAATTCATGATGACTTCATTTCGTTTGTCAATCAGGAACAATAATGTTGATTACTCCACATATTTTTTTGTTCATTTATCACTAAAGCAAACATACAAAACACCGCTTATCAACATTAAGCGATTGCGATCTCGCAATAATTACTACTAAAAAAATTAAATACGACTAATCGAATTGACGATAAGGAAATAATGCTTGCTAGCTTCCCATTACACGGTTTAACGATAATTTTTTTTCTTTAATTCTGCACAATTACTTATCACTAACTAGGTGTCGAGTACTTACCACGAATGTTCATCATTCATTACTCCTTTATTTAATAGTGCAGCGTTATTATTTTTGGCTTTTCACGGATTATGATGGCTGAAACGTCGAAATCCTTTTATTATTCAAGGACTAATAAATTTTCTTTGTACGTAAAAACATAATATTAGTCAAAATTTTTTTCGTTATGCATGAACATACTTTAACGTGTAGATATTTAAACAATATATGACTAAGCCTAATGGACACATCGCCCAATTTTTTGAAGTGCGGGCTGCCAACTTGTGCCCAAGGTCCACTCCTTTTGTTATTTGAACACAACAGTAGACATATCGTCCATTTTGGGCTCAACTTGGGAACATCGCTCACTTCTTTATTTCATCATAATTCTGATTACCAGAGCGTTTTATGATCAAACATCGAAGTGGGCGATGTGTTTAGGTATCATAGCCAAATATTCAAGTGAGCCGGTTCAAGTTGGAGAGTTGTATTAACAAATTGGACGATGTATTCGATGGGAGTATTGTCCAGTGATCAAACCATCTAGATCTTAATATCACAGGTAAAAATTTAATTTAGCCCGCCCAGTACTGTTCCCTTATTTAAAACATTTGTTCACCCCATCCTTTCTATTTTGTTGTCACTACTCTCTCTATCAACCGTCACTTGTCCAATCGTTGGACGTAGGTTTCCCCAAGAATCGTCCACTCTGTTTAGCTTGTGCTCTTCGCATACAATTCAGTCCTATCACTTTATTAATGTCATTCCTCCATCTTATCATCGGTTTTCTCACACTTTGTTTACCGGTCCACGGTCGCCAGTTCACAATTCTTTTCGTCCATCTTGTCCATCAGCCCAACTCCACTTCTGTTTTGATACTGCTGCAATATCTAGCATCTTTGTCTTTTCTCTTCCGTGCATAGGATTCTGACATTATATGTAGCAATTTTAAGTTTTTTGCTGTTATTTAGTTTTCTCGTTTTATGTGGCTTTATCTTTTTATTACTACTTGGTGTAGTGTTTACTCTTTTCGAAACATTGCCCCCCTGCCAGAATCCATGGGGATGACTGGTGTCACAGTGCGAGATTCTGAGAAATCTCTACTAGTCCGACGTAGTAGTGTTTTATAGTTCGACATCATTCTTCTCTTCGCTTTCATCTTGGGGGTCTTTGGCTTTACTCGCGACGTTTGTCAGACTGGTTGATGACGAGGGGGAATGGGTAGGTATGTTGTTGTGGGTATCTAGATGATAAAGGGGTTGGGACATGATTCGTTTGAGGTTTAGTGATTTGGAATCCTGTGGGATTGTAGAAGAGTGTCTATCCGCTACCCGCCTTCTTCACTTAATTCCCTACAATCTTCAATCATTTGTCTTATATTCTACCACTCTGTTTCTGTTTCTTCTCGTATAATCCGTGCATCTATCTTACGTGTTCTTCCCAATTCTCTATACCCCACATTATAAACATGGTGCCACCAAAGAAGATACTTGCGTCATTATTTTCTGATGTACGAAATAACGTACCGATCATTGTATGAATAAGACATAGATATGTGTAAAATAAAGAGGGAAGATGTACTATATGCGTTATGAATAAAGTTACTCAATTGACTTCAATTTCATTTAAGTTGACGTTCTATGAAATGTCGGTCGCTGTCATTCTTGCTTGATTCTGTATTTTTGGTTATTGATTACTGTCACTTGTTACTTTTTAAGGTTAGTATTTCAACTGACAACCACATATCTTGCCAACATTGTTTAGTTACTTTCTAATTTTAACCAGTAACTAAATAGTAAATGCTCAAATTGACTCGGAAGTTTTAATATTGATTCGTATGCACATACTTATGACGCAGAGATCTTCTTTCCTGGCAAGAAGTATATCTACCCCTCATCAATAACTTTGCCCGTCTTTCATGTGTCTGAAAAATTTTGTTATCTCCCTCCTTCCTCTCTTATCACCTCTTTTTCTAAATTTCCTCTAGTCATGTTCTTATTTTGTCCTTTGATTCCAGATTTTTTCCAAAATCTCTTTCCACCCCACACCTTATTGTCATATCGCTACTTGTACTCTAGATATCTCCATTCCATTGCTTTCCTACGTTTGCCTGTTATCACCCCGAATACTTGCTTCATTTTATTTTCTTTCTCGTCATCACCACTATGGCACCTACATATGCCAGTACCCACCCTATGTCTTTTTGAGGCACATCGCCCACTTTGTTATTTCATCATAATACGAAACATCTGATTACCGAACGACGGAAATTACCGGAACGTCTTATGATCAAACATCGAAGTATGCGATGTGTTTAGGCATCATGGTTGCTAAATATTTAAGTGAGCTGGTTTCAAGTTGGAGACTTGTAATGAAGTAACAATATTGAAATTAAAGGTAAAAATTTAATTTAGCCCGCCTCTCTTGTACGAACCCCCCATTTAAAACATTTCTTCGACCCATCCCTCCAATGTCTTCTTTCGATCTTTAATTATTGGTTTTATATTCTCCCACTCTTCATCCCAAAATCTGATCCTTCTCTTATCATTCATCATCATATCTATCCTCACCAATAGCCTTACCATTCTTTCATGTTTCTCAAAAATTTATCTCCCTTTCTGTACTCCCTCTTATCATCAATAAGTAACTCTTCTTCCAATATACCCCGCTTTCAAAATGTAATTTCTTCTAGTTTTGTCCTTTTATTCCTCAGCATCTTCCACCCTTACACCCTACTTACTTCTTTCCCTTTATTGTTACATCGTAAAGTATCTCCATTATACTCCTTTTCCTACATTTGACAGCCCAGGGTGGTAACGGGCTGTTTTTTTTCTTGCCATTACTACTATAGCATCAACGTATACTAGTACATTTTTTTTCCTCTAATTCCTTATTTACTAGCTGCTTCCTTCCTCTTCTAAATCCCTCTTGCTAACCCCATAATATCTTTTCTTCCTCTATTTCTTTTTCCAATCTTCTCAAATTTTTCTCTTCTAAATTTTTTTACTTCACTCCGTTCCTCTTGCTTAGAAATCAGACATATTATTACGTCACTCCATTTCTCGCGAAATCCTCCTCGTCAAATGTTATTGAATTTATTTTTACAATTATTTATCATACTGTCAGTTTAAAAGTCACACGCGAACTTATTTATTAGTCCGCTTAAAAATCACGTTTATTTTACAGGTCAGTTTTTATAGTGTAATTTAATACTCGCGACACAAATACTTCACACCTGACTCTAATTGCAACAAATCTTATCGCTGTTATTGTTCCGCATTCACAATTGCGAGATAATCGAAAGTTCAGCTAGAACACTGCGATCATTCTAACTTATTCTACTAACTTCAGCGGCTTATGTCAAAGTCTGGGAAATATATGGGAAATGTCATGGAAAACCATACAATATCAGTGGACACCCTGTTATCTGCTTTCCTATTTCTCTTCTTTTTTTTACTTCTGTGAAATGTTTCTTCCACATCTTCTCATGTTGTTTGCATTTCTTTCTCATGATAATATTCTCGTCGGTTCTATTTTATATTCTTCTTTTTTTATTTTCTCTTCTCATTTCTTCAAAAACCCATTTTTCTTCCCATATCATTTCTTCTAACTTTGACTTATACATTTCTGTTCTTTGCTCTGTTCGTATTTTCTTTTTCGTTTTCTTCACTTTCCTGTTCTCCATCGTATTCTCATTCACTGTCACGTAATTTATTACTGATTCTCAGCCGGTTTCTTCATACAATCCCAATAAATTTCTTTCTTAACTATTTATCGTTTCTTATAATCACTTTATCTCCTTCTTTCCTTATCCTTACATTAAAATTTTCTACTCTGATTATTTTCCGTTCTTCTTTCTTCTTCAACATCTTCTCTAACTGTTTCGCGATCATTTCCATTTACTTTTATTTTGTTCATTTTCTCGTTTTTCTCTCTTCATACAAATTTGTCTCTCATTTTCAACTTTTGTAGCTCTTCTCTTCTAACTACGCCTTTACTATACCCTCCCTGTTCTAAAACATAATTTTACCTTTATTGGCCTATATTCCCTCCCTCCTCCTATTTTCTAACTCTTTTGCATTAATTTATTTTTTTGTTATGTTGTTCTTCTCTATAAAAACAAAAAAAATAATAAATACAAAATTCTGATTCTAATAGATGGCACTTTGCTCACTGCCACCATGCCATATTGACCAATTTTTTGGGCTCTTCACCCAAAAATCTGTACGTTCTTTTATCATCCGTGCTTTTTCTATCTAATTGTCTATATTTATCTTACATTATATCTATCCTCGCCAATCTTTGCCTTTTTTTTCATGTGTCTGAAGTTCTTCCTCTTATCATACGTAATTCTTCTTCCCATACCCTTCTTTTTCGAAATTAATTTTTCTCTAGTCTTTTTGTCCTTGGACTCTGATTTTTCACAGCATTTCTTTCCACTCCCACACCCCCTTTCTCATACGCTTCTCTTCCTTGTCATAGTGTAACTTGTATTTTTGATATTTCTATTCCTATATTGGCCCGTTACCACCCGGAATATTACCTCACCTTTATTGCTTTCTTGCCATTACTACTATGGCATCGACATATCCCAGTACCCACTACTGTCATTTTTGTTGTCTTCTCATTTGGTCTGTTAACTCAATAATATCTTTCTTTTTTATAATTTTTACTTCACTCCGTTCCCCTTATAAATACGAGATTTATCACTTCACTCCACTTCTCAAGAAGTCCTCCTTAGGTTCCAAATTTTGTTCACATTTCTCTCATATGTAAATGTTGATGCTTCTTTCTGCGTTCTGACGGTGTCTTTTCCTTTTGTTCACCTTTTGATTACATCTTCTTTTCATTATCTGCAGCCTACTTCTCTTTCTCTCTTCTTTGTTTTATTCTGGTTGATCTCTTTTATATTCTTCTCGCTTATTATACCTTTTTACATTTCGTCTTTCCATCTCTTCACATTGTTCATTTCATTACTCATTTTTTTCTCCTCATCTTTTTGTCCTCCGTGCATGTTCTTCTTCCTTCTTATCTTTCTCTTTCTCCTACATTTATAAACGCTGAAGATTCGATATTTCCTCACCTGTTCTAAAGTTTCTCCATAATATTCTCGTTGACTATCACATAATTTATTAATGATTCCCGCCTCCCACTTATACTTTTATCATCACACTTTATAATTAAGCGCTAATTGTTTCAGTGTAACATTATTTTGGAAAACCGATTGCTCTTGAATTAATGGCTAATTAGATGCTAATTAAACCGTCGCTTATTGTGAAACAACAATGTTTTTTGAAGAAATATGTGCGGGAGAACTCAGATTTAGATTATATGCTAATTTATTGTCGAATTGAGCGTTGATGTTTTTTTGGTAAAGTGTGTGGCTTGAACCGCCACGCTTGAGATCAAATTGCAACCACAAACTAAGAAGAAATCATTAATTTGGATAATTGGTTATGCAAGGATTAACGGCTAATTAAATGCCCTATTGTCGAATTTAGCGCTTATGTTTTCCTTTGGTTAAATATTCCAGTTTGCGATCAAACTGCAACCGCCACGCGTAAAAACTAACAATCATTAATTGTCGACTCAAGAATTAAAGACTAATGAAACGCCCTATTGTTCAATCAAGCGCTTAATGTTTTTTTGGTAAAACGTGTGGGGGTTCTAGGTTTAGATCAAATTACAACCGCAACGCTTAAATCTAAGAAGGAAAATTGTTTAGGCAAGAGTTATGGGCTAATTTTGTGTTAATTAAATGCCCTATTGTCGAATTAAGAGGTAATATTTTTTTGGTAAAATGTGTGGTGAAAACATACTACACTGTTCTTCATTTTGATACCAAAACCATTAAACTATGACCCGTTTTAAAAGCACCACCCTGTATGTATATTATACCCTACATTTCCATTCATTACTCTCAGCCTGTTTCTTCACACAATATCAATAATTTTATTTCTTAACAATTTATCTCTCTTATATTCACTACCTTGTCTATCTGTTCTACGATCGTTTTGATTTATTTTTCTTTTTCTCGTTTTTCTACGTCTTCTGCAAAATGTATTCACCATACTCGATTTTCTAGTCCTTTTTTTACAACTACGTTTTTACTAAATCCAACATTCTACTACTCCCCTCTCCCCGTCTTCTGATTCTAATAGATAACACTTCGCTCACTATTTGTGTCATCTTGGAGTCTACGCCTGAATATAGTCAATGGATTCAATTTGGATGCATCGTTCAGTTTGTTATTTGGATGCAAATCTCAACTTTTATGTTACTGTTATTTACACAACGCTCACTTCGTTTTGTGATCATAACTGAATAAACATGAGGTGACGTGTACAAGTTGAGGTACGTACTGCGTCCAAATTTGAATAAGGAAGTGGTTGGTAGGGTTAGGTTGTGGGTTCGATCGACTTGTCCGAAAACAAAAGTTCGGATTTGTATCGGCCCCCAAATTTATTTGTGGACACAGTACATATACGGTACAAAAGGGTTTTGATCATTTATTGTAGGGAAGTTAGGAACAGAAAAAAAAATAAACACACCAATAATAACGCTGTATTATTACGATCATGTATATACCGATGCGTAGAGGTATTTCCAAATAATCTGTGACCTTGAAATATGAAAACTAAGTCGGACCATTTGAAAATACCTCTACATCGCTACAAACCAGTAACTCATCCCCAATAATAACAATTTTGTTGTATTATTTTTTTTTTATTTGTGTATTTTGTGTTATTAACAATTTATTTGTTTTATTTAACTTACGTTGACTACCTTTGCATGGGCGTCTTTCCTTTTTTCTTCAGATGACACGTGTAAACAAGTCGAAGGTATATATTTTTTATTAACATTTATTAATTTTTGTGTTGTAAATAGTACAGTAGCTTACTTAATTTTTATGTTACGTATATGTTTTTTTTAAATGTTGTATCCGCTAATTCGATGTTTTCTGTTTTGGTGTGACACAGAGCCCGACAACGCACATAAAGGTATATATTTAAAAATAATTTCGAAGCTTTTAGGTTTGGTTGTAACCTGCAATTATCTTATATATATTTAAGTTCATTCGGCTTTACGCTTTGTCAACTAACGTTTATTCGTCTTGGTTTCGTTAAAGCAGTTGATGCGCAATTTTTCAGATTAGGTGGTGGTGTTCGTCGCTGGAAAATGTAATATAATTTCTATTTTTTTTTTTTAATATAATATGGAAGCGGTGAAAGTTTTCTTGAATGCATTGATTAACGTAAAACTTCGGTTGCTTCCATCGCAACTAATGAGTGATCGGGAATGCCATTTTTCATATTAATTGTAGAACATAGACCTCACGGACGTGGTGATATCCCTGTGTTATCGCGTGCAGATTCTACATCCGAATTTCAACCGCTCGAAGATAAATCGGTCGAGTACTTCTTCGCCTCGGATGCGTCCGCCGTTATCGAACATACAAACAGGGTTATCTATTTCGAGGTACTGTTCGCAACTTCCCACACACTTTGTTTAAAATAACGATTCTTACAGGACGACGACGTGGCCGCCGTCAAAGGAGGGACTTTAAGCATTCATCGGTTGAGGCGCTCCATGGACGATCCGCACGCGCGCGAAATTACGATAGTTAAAATGGAACTTCAACAAATTATGAAGGGAAACTACGATTACTTCATGCAAAAAGAAATTTTCGAACAACCGGAATCGGTCATCAATACCATGAGGGGTCGCGTCAATTTTCAGAATCAGACCGTTACGTTGGGCGGGATTAAAGAATACATACCGGAAATCAAACGTTGCAGACGGTTAATGTTAATTGGTTGCGGCACCAGTTATCACAGCGCCATCGCTACCAGACAACTTTTGGAGGAACTCACCGAATTACCGGTGATGGTAGAATTGGCGAGCGATTTCTTAGATCGTACAACTCCCGTTTTTCGAGACGACGTTTGTTTCTTTATTTCGCAATCTGGCGAGACTGCCGATACTTTAATGGCTCTCCGTTATTGCAAACAAAGAGGCGCGTTAATTGTCGGTATTACGAACACGGTGGGCAGCTCTATTTGTCGCGAATCACATTGTGGTGTACATATTAACGCCGGGCCCGAAATCGGTGTTGCTTCCACGAAAGCTTACACTAGTCAGTTCATATCTCTCGTTATGTTTGCTCTTGTTATGAGCGAAGATAGATTGTCGCAACGTCAAAGACGTTCTGAGGTTAGTAGCGCCCAAACAATTCTTTTTAGTATCTTCCAAAGATATCTTTATATAAATGTCGTTCGAAGCTTTAATAATTAATTTATTAACAATCTTGTCCATGTTTTGACAAAACGGCCTCTGATAGGGGCGAAAAGTTGACATTAACTTCATAAAACAGCGGTGTCTTTTTTTTTCACCTCCACCTTTGGAAGATCTTAAAAACTAATAATTCTTTATTAAAACCGTCCTGGGGGATTCATACCCATCCAAATAATTCTTTACCTTGTATAGATAATTGATGGATTGCGAATGTTGGACGAACAAATTCGACAAGTTTTGCAATTGGACGAGAAGGTTCGAGAATTAGCTAAGGATCTTTATCAACAAAGATCGTTACTGATTATGGGCAGAGGTTTTAATTTCGCCACTTGCCTAGAGGGAGCTTTAAAAGTGAAAGAGTTGACTTATATGCATAGCGAAGGCATCATGGCCGGCGAATTAAAACACGGACCTCTAGCGTTGGTTGATCACACCATGCCCGTTTTGATGATCGTCATGCGCGATCCCGTCTACATCAAGTGCATGAATGCTTTGCAACAGGTTGGAACTACCTAGTCGTAATTGTATTCTTAATATGAATTTATAGGTGACCGCGAGAGAAGGCAGGCCAATCTTAATTTGCGAAAAGGGAGACGAAGAGACAATAGCTTTTGCTTCGAAAACTTTGGAAATTCCGCGTACGGTCGATTGTCTTCAAGGCATTTTGACCGTAATTCCAATGCAATTGCTTAGTTTTCATATCGCCGTACTTCGTGGTTGCAATGTAGATTGTCCGAGGAATCTCGCTAAGAGCGTGACTGTTGAGTAAAAGGTTTTGTATTTACTTAAAAGGTTGCAAATTTTATCTTAAAAAAAAACCATCGTGATTAATTGAGATTGAAAAATACGTAACTCTTATATTGTACATAGATTTAAATAATTTACGCTTTGTTAAGTATACACATACTCTAAATTGTTTCTATTTTTATTTTGTGTACTTATATTATTGTTTATAGATGTTTATTGTATGTATGATCGTTAAGTTCCTACGTAAATTTTATTGTTTGGACAAAAAAGGATTTAAATTTTTATTCTGTAAAAATTCTCGCGCATTTCTTGTTTAATAAATACATATATACGCATTTGGACATACTGAGTTTGTATTATCAAATGAATACCTCAATCTTCAGATGTTTCAGATTTGTCATTGCTGTATACAAAAGACGAATAGTGTATATAAAATTGATTCAGTTATATCACAGTATACGACCAGTAACGAAACATATCGACGCCACTTTGATGACTGAATTATGTTTTTAGTGACCTTGATGTCATTTTGAAAAATGTACATTCAAAACGTATTTTTATATATACTACGGTAAGTGAATTGATGTAATGTTGGTTGCCGCACATTTGATTTCTTAAAACTATTCAAATAGTGACATATTAAGCGACCAACAATACATCAATATTTTTGTTGGATTTTTTCTGTACTTGGTGAAGTTTAAGTTCATTCAAATCATAATTATCGTACTATTTCATGTGACGTTTTGCGTTATTGCTTAATACCACCTGTTTCAAGGTAAGTTTGTTTGAAAGGTGTAAGTAATTAAAAAATTTACTACAAAATACCTACCCTAAGATGGTCGTCCGAAAAAGGTTTCAAGAATGTATCTATTCTATTTTTATATTGTCAATGTAAAAATCCAAATAAGGTTTTTCGGTGCATTCTGCACGAAAAAGGTTGCGTTTTCAGGGAGGTATATTGGTAGTAGGTACTATATAAAAAATGGAATTATTTGTTATTGTTATTTGCCTTTTTTTAATTCTCAAAAATCTAATTTGGGGTTTTCCACGATCACAACTTGAAGCACCACATAAGAATTAATTGAAATGTATTTTTTTCGCGCCATCACACGTGATTTTCACCGCTGCGTGATGATAACATGTCCACTTTGATTAATAAACGCTTCCCTCTAATCACCTTAATGATAACATTCGATAATATTGTGATAACTCAACATTTGCAACTTTAAAACATAATGGAAAAAAATATTTTAAAACCATTGCTGTATTGTTGGTTGCTTGATAGAGGGTCATTTAATATGTCACGTTAGTACATTCCTAGCTCCTAAAAGATAAAATATGAATTACAATAAGTTGAATGAGTCGAATTATAATACACTTTAGTAATACGCTTGGAGTGCTTACTAAAATAAATAATTTCTTTACTTGTACTTAAACATGAATTATGGAAAGCTTTAACACTAGGAATAATAAATGATTATTTAAATTGTTCATGAACATATGATTATTGAAAGACTTATTACAAACTCGGGCCTATTCAACTACTACCGAAGTGTTTACACCTGCTTCAAAAACATCAACTAGTAGAAGATAATTTTCGTGATGATAAACAACCTTGTATTGCTTAAGTATACCCGATGTCCACTGAGCTCTGGTTTATTTTCCTTGTATGGAGGAAGAAATTAAAGGACAACAGGTAGGAGGGATAGTGGTGGGAAGAAGAAAAGTGTGGGTTTTAGCCTACGCAGATGATAAGGTGGTCTTGGCAAAAACAGAAGAGGAAAAGAATGAAAAGTGATAAGATAGATATTTGGAAAAAAGAAATTAGAATAAAATGTAGAAAAAACAAAAATTATGGAGTTTAAGAAGAAAAAAGGTAGAATAAAAGGAGGAAAATGGAAGTGGGGAGAGAAAAGATAGAGATGGTAGACAGTGAGTTTTTGGAAATAGGGCCACTTTTACAATTTTAAATCTTGTCGTAAGAATTCACTGGATTTCTTGCAAAATATGGCAACGTAATTGAAAAACAGGTTCTTTTGGAAGCAGCTAGGCAACTTCATTTACATTTTAGATACAAGAAATGGCAGCGTTGCCACATGCAAAATTCCTAATCTGCGGCACCTGTGACGCCATCTATTGAGTCTAATAGAAAAAGTGGCCTCCATTTTCAGAAACCCACTGTATAGTTGAAGAAGAATGTAAACTGGAAAAAAATAAGGATACAGACAGGAAAAGGGCAATACAGTATGAAGAAAAGATGGAAAGCAAGAAAGAAGAATAAGATATTATGAAAGAGGAGGATATGCAAGGGAAGAAATAAAAAGATAAGAGATGGGGGAAGATGTATGGAAAATACAGTAAATAATATAGTAAATAGTACAGAGAGATACAAAACACACAGGCACAAGAAAGAAGAGCAAGAATTAGAGAAGGAAAATACAACACAAAGTATGAAGAATTAATAACAGATGGAAAACCGAATTACACAACCGGAAGAATGGCATTAGAAGATAAAATACTAATTGCAAGATTTAGAGTAGGAAACGAAGAGAATGAAAATAAGTACTGGTGGAAGGACGGAGATAGGAAGTGTAGAATGTGTAGGGAGGGGTGGGAAAATGTAAAGCATTTGAAAGAGGGTAGTGAAGTAAGAGCGGTAGAAAGAGCGAGAAAAGTGTTGATGGGAGAGGAAGGGAAAGGAACTATTTTTAATTTTTGTTGTTGCTTTTATTGTTATTTTTAAAAATGGAAAAACAAGCTATTTGGACTGTTTATTCTTGTGAATTTATTTTATTTTCCTATCTACCAACGTTCCGACAATAATTCTTGTCTTCCTCAAAGGCTCTAGTTAAAATTACATAAATATACAAATGTTAAAAATAATAAAAATTCAAATTGTTATGTTAAGAAAACCGAATCTTTTGTTAATATAAATAGACAAATAAATTAAAATTGAATTGAATTGAATTACCCGAAACTCGTTTAAGCATATTAGTATGTAGGTATACTTTTGATAAAACTGAAAATAATTATGAAATCAAATAAATAGTAATGTAAATGTTAACACTTATTCAGTCAAATACTTAAAACTAGTCAAGGTCAATTAATAATGTTGAGTTAATACTACAAAAACGCAAATCAGCTGATAGCTGTGCGCCATTTTCAAAAATGTGAATTTTGACGCATGTCCGTTTTTGAGTAATACATGAAGTTTCGATACTGAACGTTAGTATGTATACTGTGGTTATAACGACGTGATCTATAAAATCGAATACCTACAGTTTTGCTTTAAATGTCGTCGAGTGCTAGAAGTTCATATTGCGATGATATCTTTGTCCCTGATCCCGAAAGTATGAATAAAGATGATTCCATTGTAAAATACTCCATATTTGTAGAGATGTAGGATAATCGGTCGGTTCTTATTTTTCTTATAAATTTTTAAATTCTTTCAACTCAAAGTTACCTTTTTTCATTGTTTCCAACAATTGTCACGCTTGTTTGTGCCTTGTAAACAATGTTCTTTTGTTCTTTTCATATTTCATGGTTATACCTATTTCGTTTGTACCTATATCTTTATACTACTGTAACTCCTGCCCCACGTTGGGCGCCACTACTACCTGAAGCAATAATTTGAGAATTGGACTAAATTAAAAGTTTTTGTTGTAGGTACTTTTTAATATTAAAGAAATTTCCAGTTTGAAACGAAGTTACCATAACTTTTGAACTGTAAATGGAACAGATTTTGACTTCTTCTGATTCAGCTGTTAGTTCTGCTTTTTAATTGTACATAAAAAAACTGAAGTGCATTAAAGTAACCTTATGGCTATCTAGGTTATGTTCAAAATCTAATCAAATCTTCGCCGCTATTATGAAAACACTCAAAATAATAAGTTTTAAAAAATGCGCAACAAGTTATTTCGATAAAAAAATAAATTTAAATTTGAAATGTAAAAAAAACGATACTTTATAGAAAAAAAAACTTCTATAATTAGTTGTAGTTATTAAAACAGTAAAAGTTATGTAATTGTTAAAACAAGGCCTGTGCACAATTAAATTAATAGCCACAATCTGCTATTCGCAGATTTCTTTCTCTTTTATAATGTTCTCTTGCTTTTATTTTTTAAGTATTTTCATAAGACTCCGTGATTCGTAAGTCCTTGTGTCAGGAAATCATTCAATTCATGCCATTCTCTATTCATCCATTTCTCTATGGATTTTATAAAAGTGTTTGTCTAATCTGTATTTTCCCATCTTTCTTTCGATGTTTTTACTTCCCTCTGAATTTCTTTATTTGTTCTATTTTTAAACATGCTTGTCTTCCTGTATGCTTCCAAAGCTTTGGTCGGTGCCGTCCTGTATGCTATTCTGTCTTTGTTTCTACATCATATTTCGTAATGTTTATATTTCATTGTGCTTTCCCAGGTTGGTGTCGCGTATAAGATGGTTGATAACATTGCGGACATTATTATTGATAATAAGTTTATTTGTTTTTGTATTTTCTTGCACGTCCCTTTAACATGTTTCGTTTAACATAATCCAGATGTAGCCCCATGTATTTTATGTTTTATTTCGTGATTTTTGTCGTTTATGATAATTTCTTTTAATTTATTTCCCTTTGCCAATATTACCATTTCAGTTTTACTTGTTTTGAGTTGTAGCCCCATGTTTTCTAAAGTGATATCTACAATTGTCACAAATGCTACTCTGTAGTATTTTTTTCTTTTAGGTTTTTCTTTAGTATTTAGTGATAATATATATGTTCTAAAGTGTTGGTCCTAACACTAATATGGAGGTAAGTTTTGTATACCCAAATTGGTTTTGAAGCAATATATTTTTGTTTTAATTTTGTTGTTAACCTGTTGTTTATAACTGTTTCTAATAGTTTTCCGACAACATAACCACACCTAACCCAACCTAATTGAACCTAACGTAACCTAATAAATATTATTTAATGTTATTTGTTCGGTTACATTAAGTTATTTAATTAACTAACTATACCTTAACATATACTTATACCGAATATAAGCTCGCAACTTAATCCCAACTAACATAAAATAGCACACGTCTTGTTGTGGAACTTCATAAACTTTTAAACCATACATTTTCTAAACAATGATTATTTAATAATCAAAACCTTTTGGTTATCCTCGTCGTTTAGCATTATTTAAGAAATATAAAATTTTGAGAAACATGTAATTAAGAAAATAACCTCAAGCACTATCAACCTTCACAGCATTTAATAATAATAATTAGCAGTTTTTCTTAGTTGTGCGAGACCTTCTATTTGGAGAAAGGGCTGTCGGAGGTGAGCTATGAAAACTCTATGTGCCCTCCGTCCACCGTTTCTCCAAATAGAAGGTCACCCACAAGTAAGATAAAATCAGCTAATTAGATTCCAACTTAGGAGAAATTTCAACATTTTCAATAATAATAAGTATCTAACAACACCCACATACACACCGTTTACCTCTGCCAAACCCCCACGCCAGTTATAGACCCTCTTAGTTTACGTCGCAACAACTTCGTGTAACAAATTGCGCCCAACAAACGACAAATAGCAGTAAGGATCTTAAACAATTGAAACTTTGACTAAAGGAAATTCTGGAAAACTAGTATTAGGGGCTGATGAATATAAAGACGATTACTACGAAGAAATGTAAACATAATTCAGAGTCTAAAGAAATCGTTAGCGAAGAAATTGAATTGGACAATAATTTTCAAGATGATCGAGTCCCGCATTAGTTAGGAAAGATAAGGTAACTGGGTGGAGTAAAGTATGACCACCAATAACTAGAACAAGGAAGCACAATATATTCTAAAATAAACCAGGTCCCGTGAATAACGCTGCGATTGCTAAGACAGTTTTAGGATGTTTTGAAATAGTTTTTAACGAAAACATTTTCCATAGTACCATCCAGTCAACTAACGTTTATATCGATACCATAAAAGGAGAATATCAATGCAACAGATACATGTGAAATACGAGCGTCATGCTATAGGACTTTTGTACATATTAAGAATTTGTAAGTCTGGTAGGCAGAATATAACAGATTTTTGGAGAACGGATGGTATTGGCATGGATGTAATTTATTGCACAATGTCTTACAACCGATTTCACTTCTTATTACGTTGGCTAGGAATATATGCAATGAAAAACACGAACAGATAAACTTGCGGCAATAAGAGACGTTTATAAAACTGTAGGGAATCAGTCGTTCCAAGACCAGAACTGCAATCAATGAACAACTTCTTGACTTTAGAGATCGATGCCCATTCAGACAATATATTCCTTCAAAGCCTGCAAAATATCGTCTTAAAGTTTTTGCTTTGGTGGTTTCAAATAATATATGTACACAGTAAACGGAAATATAGGCGGAAACACAACCTGAAGGCCTCATTTCGCAAGTCAAACAGTACAGGTGATATTGTAAAAACGTCTGGTTAAATGTGTTAGGGGCACCACAGGAATATAACTATGGATAATTGGTTTTCCAGTTTTCAACACGCTATTGATCTGAAAAATCAGATGAAACTTACCATGTTGGGAACTCTGAGAAAAAACAAAAAAGAGATACCAATTGAATTTGTAAACATTCGCTTTCCATAAAGATTGCACTTTAGTTTCATACATTCCAAAGAAAAAAAGAAATGTATTGGGGCTATCAATTAGTTGATAGACAGCTAAAACAAAAATGCCAATTTATTCTTGGTATTGAAGAGGCTAAAACTTCCTCAGCAAATGACAGTGAATCAAAGCCAAAAAAGATAAAGTAAGAAATGGGAGATGCTATGTGTGCCCACGGAGAACAGATAAGAGTACAAGAATCTTTTGTTCTATATTTAACAAGTGAATATGTCAAGAAAATGGTAAAAGATTTTGCCTCTTCGTTGTATAAATTGTACTGAAACTCAGTTTTTTCTTATTTGTGAGGTTAACTGTTAGTTTATATTTATTTGTGTATTACTTTTTGTTTACTTCATTTGATTATAAGCTAATTGTACAAAAAAAATGTGATTTTATTACTTTTTTTCCTCCGAATTTCCCTCTTAATTCCAAAGGGATACAAATGTATCCAGCGCGACCCACAATGTAACATAACGCTCCGCGTGTACTGCAGGGCTAAGACATGTGTCTGGGTGTCCGCGCAAACGTCTTTCGGAATTGGACATTAACATTCACAAAACATTCTTTGCAAAAGCTGCATTAAACCAATGTTAGATGGGCCGAGATGGATTTGATATAATTCCCCTTTGATTCCCAAATCTTCTTTCTTTTGCATTAGGAAAATCAGGAAAACTATAAAAATCATCAACCATATCAATAACTTCAGTTCCGTTCAGTGACCGCGGGTTCGAACTTTCACCTTTGTGGATTCCTATCGTTAACCTCTCACCATCTTTTTTTTAAGCAACTAATTACATGCAACTTGAAACAAAATTGCAATTGAAAAATGTACAGCGATAATATAATATACAAAAAAATACAATAATTCATTAACTATTTATGCATTTCAATAAATGAAAGAAATTCTTAGTACAATTAGTAAAATTCTACATGCTAAGTTAAACTAAGAAGTTCGATAATCTGGGTAACAGTGCAGTAGTAAGGTAAATTATATGTAGGTTCACTAAATAGAGGTTCGACTGTACATATTACGTTTAAAATTTTATTGAATAATAACAATACAACAAATTTTATATATTTTCTGTAAATTTGCCGCCCTAAGTAAAGTGCCGCCGTACGCAAGTACCTACTGTGTCGTCAAAAAAATGTGTCAGAATTTGTAACTTAGTGTACATTTTAACCTAAAATAATAAAAACATTAAAACTTTCATTCATTTTTAAATTTTGAAAATCGTTCACAACCTATTTTGATCAAATTTCGAATAATTATAATACTATGTATTTATAAGCAGCGATGCACAGTTGGTTGCGTCACAGTCCAAATACTTAAAGCGTCTATTCATTTGCTCAACAACGCATCTTTAACTTTCCACTTTTTACGCTCATTTACTTATGTATTTAAAAAAGATTTTACATTAAAAAAAACGAAAATAAATCGTACAGCGGCATCTATCGAAAAGAACAGGTAACGAATAATTTTGCGTATTGATTTTTTTAGGTTAACATCCGCGAGTGCGAACGAATTATTAGAATCTAGGTTTGAATAAATCGTGCGAACGTACTCGATTACATCCGATGTTAAGCATTTCCGCTAATTTTGGAAAATTGGCGCATCTTATCGAAGGAGTCATCGACTCGATATAAAATTAGATACCGAATTTCTTTGTATTTCGTGTAGTGTAATATTGGTGCAAATAGTGCAATTAGTTTAAAATTCCCGATCGATTAAATTTTGCGCATGTAACAATCGAACGTCGGTCGAGAGAGCAAGAGATATACAGGAGGTTTAGCTGGCACTGCAGTAGTTGATATGGCGGCGCCTTTAGCCTGTACTCGTTTTAGTGACAATTACGATTTAAGAGAAGAATTGGGCAAGTGAGTATTATTTTCAATTCTGTTTGGAGGCGCTTTTAATTGAGCATTTGGTAACTACGGATTAGTTGAGACCCTTAAGGGTGACACGACGTTAATGGTCGTTACTATAGCCGCAAAAATTGTTAAAAAAGCAATATACGAAAATAAACTTATATTTTATTTAGCGTTGTGTAAGTTTTGTGTGGAGGCGGCTTTGCGTGAACGTCCTTTTCAACAGGAAGCCTCCTACGATTTTTTTTCTCGGATTTTGGGAACATTTTTGAATATCTGCATTGCCCCAGAAAATCGATAGACGGCTCTGCCCTGATCCTAATGACAGGTGGTTGTGTCTTTAAAATTACATATTTATCAACGTTCGCAATTTTATAAAGTAAATTGAACATTATTGATCGTTTTAACCTTCGACAAATATTATTTGCCAATATAGGCGACGATAAGAAACCAATAAATTTTAGACGGCAAATAATATTGCCGGCTTTAATATACGTAAATTAACAAACATTGTAATTTTATTTATACTTGTTTGGCGTGTTTATTTTTATACCGGTGTCTGGCACAACTATATGTCATTTATTTTAGAATATGTAAAGCCTGAGAGAAAAGAACGTTTCATAAATATAACATTTTTTTGTTGAATGCTACCATTCAAAAATTTCCCAAAATCGACTGCACGTGTGCGTTTAATCAAAGTTGTATGTTATATCCGCCACAATGAAGTTTTTTTAAATATTGAAAATAGTGAACGCAACTCTTTAAAATAATAGTTTTTTTGTAATTTTTTTTTTCCAAAACTAAACTACAATATTACCGCCGTTTAAAATGGTCGGTAAATTCTTAGGTGTGCTTAAAAAACCTAATCAAATCCCAGTTATCGGAATAACTAAGGGGATTCAAATAAAAATCTGGGCTGAGTAGGTCTTGGAATTTTCTTTGACATTTGATAATTATTTTAACAAAATCAGCTGATGCGACGTTTAGGTTAGAATTCAAGGTAAATTTTACTTCTGTCAATTTTTAGGTTATATTTGTGTCACTTTTTAATGGAGAGTTCCAAACCACCACGCGTTATTTTGCTGTACTTACTATAGGTACACTACATAAATAATTAAATCAATTCAATTTCACGGCTTGTCCACTCCAGTTTTTTATTTGAACCCCGTTAGTACCAGTGTGTGCCTATCATAGTACCTGATAGAGAACATCGTATATGACGATCTACTTTTAATTTCTTTTTTTTTGGGGATGATACATTTTTTCTCTATTCGAACACTAGTCGAACAAATTTATGTTTTAATGTTACATAATTTCATACATAATTAACAGATTTGGCCACGTTGGTATAGTCTATTCACTATTTATTTGCATCAAAGTCGGCAGTGTTACTATGACAATTTTATTAATGTTAATTATAATTTCGCAAATTTTAGCAGCTCCATTTTGGATCCAATGGTTTTCTTCTCTGTTCACCATTTTGTCGTCTTCTTGCCTTCTCCTCCATATTCTACATTCACGTCTGTCTACCTAACCTAAATAAACTTAATTTCTCTAAGACACCGCTATCTATTACTGTCGTTCTTAGGCAGAACTTTAGTTTTGCTACATAAATTGTTTTCGGCGAAATATAAACTATTTCGATAGGCTCAGAATTTTTTAGGTTCAGAAGTTGAGAATTATTTAATTTTTCATGTTAAGCCTATGGATTTTTTTTCCAATCGATTTATTGCGATTTCGGGCTAACCTAAACCTAACATCAACTAATCTTTTTTAATGTGGTTTAAAAAATGCTTTTATGCACACTCTTGTTATTATTCTTATACATAATATTTTTCTATATTTCTTTATTACCCATGTGTTTGCCTTTCTTCTTTTTCTTTAACTTCCATTATTGCTTCTACTAATTTTTTACGATGTCTTCAGTTATTTTTATTTTCAATCATCCACTGTGCACTACTCTAATACATTTTAATTTATTACTTTTTTCCATCTAGCAAATTAACCTAATTTCACCTAACCTAACCCAACCGAATCAAAAAACATAACCTAACCTAAAATAAAATAGCCTAACAAAAACATAACCTAAAATGTTGTTGCTGAGGTTGGAGAATGCACAACTCCACCCTCATTACTCGACGTCGTACTTTTTTTATTCGGTAGTCTGTACATTTTTATTTTCTTTTATTTGCATTATTTCTTTTATCGTTTCATTTATCTTCTCCCATGTATAATTTTTTAATCATTTCCTCTATTTTTGCTTTATTTTGTCTTATATTTTCCTTCGTTCTTCATCCCATTGGCAATATTCGAAAACCGTCTTGCATCGTCTTCTTCCGTACAATACTTACATCCCTCTCGTTTCTACTTTCTGAACATATTTGTAAGTTATGGATTAATCTTCTACTCTATATCTCTTTGTGGTAGTTTTCCACGTGTCTTTCCATTTCTTAATTGTTTTTCTCTATCTTCTTCGACTAGCAGAATACACGGTATAGTTTTCGCTATAACTAAAGTTATGCCTATTAGTTGAGGAATTGTTCTGTATCCACTGATTATTCTTAATGCTATTTTTCTTTCTGTTCTTTGAATTTTGTTATTATCTGTAGCCTACGGTACTTGCGAGTATAACTATGTCTGCATAATATATGATCTCTATTTCCTCAGGTAAGTTCAGCTTCATTACATCGTCGTATAAAACATTCCATTTTGATGTTTAAACATAACCTAACCTAAACGAATCTAACTCAATTAAACTTAACATAACCTAAAATAAAATAACATAATATTAGGATGAGCTATAAAACGTTGTTTAGGCATGCGTGAGACACCTGTCATTTTGACATAGATCTTATCGTTGTTTTGTATCGCTAGTCTTATTTGTTTATAACAGTAACAGTCTGGACTCGTGCTATCGTAAGACATCCGATAATTAATTTGCATTAACGTAAGGTTCTCTGTGAATATTAGTACTTTAGAGCTCCATTGTTGTTTTTTCCAGCTTATACCTTGTCACTCTAGATATTGTCTATTCATTCTTTTTTTTTTACTATCATTCCGTTCCCTTCCCTTCGAATCTTTTGATATTGTTTGTCAAGTTCTTGCTTCTTTTATCACTTCTTCACATTCCTCGTAGTTTCCTTTTCACCAGGCCCCTCCTGTATATTACCTCTATCACCGATCCCCATTTTCCTTCCTATTCCTCTATTTCGTCCGTTCTTATATTTCATGTTTCATTATCCTATAATCTTTTATTTTCTGATTTCCCTTCTTGTATTTTTCATTTATTCATCTCTATCTTTATTCCATCTCCTGTTCACTTTCTTGTTATTTGTTTTTACTGACAACCTACCTTCTTGTTTTTGCTTTTAACTTCAATTTCCTTATTTCTTTCAAATTTGCTCTGTATTTCTTGTTTGTTATCCTCCTTGCACAGTCAGTTCCTTGATTATGATACTTAATCTCTTCTTCAAAGAAAAAACTCCTTAAATTTGTTCTCCAAGGTCATTTACTTTTACTCCCCCTATTTGCATCTGTCACACTTCCTTGCCATCCTTATTTTCTTCTGTAATGATTTCTTAATTTTATTTTTCTTCCTGTACTGCCTTATTTGCTCTCGCTTTTCCCTTCGCGTTGATCAATTTTTTATTTTATGATTATTGCGCCCCAAGGAACAAACGAACTTGGTTTAAAGGTTAAGGTTATGTTTGCGACATTGTCACTTTTCGTAATACTTTTACTTCGTAATAATGGTGTTGGCGCGAAACTGCTACGCCCTTTACTGCCTACCCACACCACCCTATTGCTAGCTTGTTCTAAGTAAAACGTCTATTCTGATGCAAACAAAAGTGAATGGACTATACAAGCTTGACTAAGCTTACGTAATTCTTGAATCCATATATACAGTGTGTGTCCAGATTGTTTGGTTGTCTCTTTAAAAAGACAAAAAATATTCGAATTTAATTTTGAGCTTCTGGGGAACAGCCCTGCTTGGATGGAAACTAATTTGTGACATAATCAGAATGAAAAACTGAGTAAACGTGCAAAGTTTTGAAGTCGTGGGCCCACTTTGATTTTTTTTTCAAGTAACATTTTTTTGGTTTTCCTCAAAAAATCCAATTAAAAAGTAAAATAATCAAAAAAATCAAAGTAGGCCCAGGACTTCCCAAATTTTGCACGATTACTCAGTTTTTCATTCTGAACAACTTTTCTTAATAACATTTGTGCGTATCTGATCCCCAAAGAACACTTTTAATGTTGTCCAAAAAACATTTTTTTTTTAATTTCAAGGACGTCCTTAACTTTCTGAAACTAAAATTATGTCATAAATTAGTTTCCAACCAGGCAGGGCTGATTCCCAGAAGCTTAAAATTCAATTGGAATATTGTTTGTTGCCGGCCCACATATCATAAACAAAACATGCGCACTCAGAAACCAGTACATTTCGTATTTACCACATAAATATCAATATATATTTGGCCCCAACTAGATGCCCTACATTTTGTGTATGGCTGGCCCACCTAGTGTATGAACCGGGGTTTTTGTTGTATCAGTGTGCTGATGATTTTTTAAAAATTTAAAGGTTACGGCGTTGATTGAAAAATTTGTTAACGTAACGCAAACGAAAAAATGTACCACAAAACTACCCCGATATTCTAGATGGCTCTACCGTTGATTTAACCCGAGTTGTTTAGTTGCTTCCTGACTGTTGTTGATATAGCGTCGTGTGAACGAAGATTGTGACTATGACCAAGTCTGTATGTATCAGTTGCACAAATAATAAAAAGAAAGGATTAAATCGACGGTAGAGCCATCTACATGCCTGGGCAATTTTTTGGCACATTTAATTTGCATGCGTTGCGTACCTTCCCAAAATTTCCAATCAACGGTTACTGCTTATTATGGTGCTTGACAGTTGAAAGTTCAATGCTACCAACATCAATTTTACTACGTCAACGAGTTATTAAAACACTTAATCATTCTAAACGCGAAATAGAAAAAGTATTTTACAACTTTTGTAGTTTGAGAAGAAAAAAAGAAGTTTAATAAGTTTTATTATTTTTATCTTGTTTAGTGTTCCTGGCCTAAAGCAATGCATAATCTATCAGTTTAATTTATTTGAATAGAAATGTGATTGAGATAAAGTTTAATTTGTAGGTTTGGACTGATTAATACCTACTTATCGGTGTGATAATAGATGTGGGAACACTTCATTAAGCAACAAAATAAATTTGCAATAAAGTTGACATCAATGGAATTATTACTGTACCATTTTGGGCACCCAACGTGGGTCAGGTTTTCAATCACACATCTTGTAATTACAATTCAATTTTGTGTATTTCATCAAAATAAGGATCAACTTTCAAAATCTTTATGGATTTCTTTATTAGTGTAAATCTTAATCTAAAGTGATGCAGTAAAAAGCTTTAAAAATATAGAAGAGAAAAAAACATGAATGATAAAATAGAGTAAAAGTATGGAAGATTCTATATTGGTACAAGTGAAAATTTGTTTTTGTGGACGTAGACCTCCTTGAATATGATCAATTTTTTTATTTTTGAATCAGAGACACGCACACTGAATGAGTGCCAGAAGTACCAACAATAATGAACTTTTCTCACAAATCATTGACGTAGTTAAGAAAATTCATTACATACCACCTCTCCAGCGAAATTTAAAAAAATGCTAAGCGCTTTTGGATATCTCGAGACTTCACAAATATCGCTACAGCTTTTCTAACGTATTGCAATAGATCGTAATTATTTAGTTAAAAAAAAATTTATTTTAATTCGAGACTCCAAAAAAATTATTTAGTTTAACCTCAGGGTCTTTAGGTTTGTTTAAATGAAATTATTAGTTTAGTAAAATAACAAATTTAATCTAATGTAAAAAGCATTTTACAATGAAAATACAAATAGTAATATTAACGAAAATAAAAAAATCTAATACATTCTTTTACGTCGTATTACAAATTAAATATAATCTTATTCAACTTACCTCTACATAATGAATTCTTCAAACCATTTGAGGCTTTATTTACCTCGTAGACTAAATTTTTCAGTTCTCAAATTTATACCGGTCACTTTAATGTATTATTCCACGAAATCCAACCATTGTTATTAACTGTCTTTATTTTTTACCAAATTTAATATAACTCTAAACTTCGATTACCATTTTATATGATCGGTGGTGGATTTTTATTCATTGATTCGTTTATTTTCAACTACCGAGTGTGTATTATTGATTTAAATGTTGACTCGTTTACTTTTACTTGTTTACCGGTTGACGAATTAGAAACAATCTAATTATTTAAATTCTTGTTGATCTACTAAACTGAGAGTGTTTTGATTACGTGTTGACTCTTCGACTACCAACTTGACAGTTTTTTAAAATGCCAAATTCCCCACTTTTAATTAATCTCTGTATCCTTGGGTTTATTTGTCCTTACTAAATGGTCCATTTCTCACGTACACTATGCATTGTTTGCTTTGATACTATTTTATTAACGAAAATGAGTTGCATAACTCTATTCACATTGTAATTTTAAATCTTAAATCTGTATTGCAACTAAACGAAAGTATTATTTACACGAATACATTTGATTGCTTTCTTAAATTAATTATAAATCGGCTTTTAGAAATTTTAAAATTTAAATACTTTAATTTTACGTTCGATTTGAATAGAATATTCATTATAATATTGATTAAATTTCGATTATTATTTAAAATAACTTTTTGAGTGCAGTATTGGACATGTGCATTAATTAACAAAGGTTGCAGTGTAAGCCATCCCGAAAATATCGCCGTACATATAACAATTCGACAAGATATTACTTGGTTTTAGAGAAGCTTCGTATCTGTTAGCGACATTTCCTTAACAAACTTAAGCTAAACTTTTAATATAATGATATGTTGATGGCTTATGACAATTTAATTCCCCAAAAAGACAGGAATTAAGTGCTTATTTCTTCACTCATTTCATAAAATTGCTAGATTATCGGATCACAAAAGTTGATTCAAGCAATGCAAGTACATCGAAAATATAGAACTTAAGTATACGTGTTCTAAATCTGCTTAAAGAATATTCTAGAACATGCTAAGTATTTCAAATTTTATAATATTCTAGAAATTATTATTTTATCCTCTTCTAGAAAAAACCTCCAAAATTACATTAGGGAGCGCGGGGGATTTTTCTTATTTATTTTTATTTTGCTTTCTACTTAACTTTTCTTGGTTAGGACTGACCGTACCATACCGGAAGAATTGTTTGTTTTATTATTGCAGTTTGAATTTCGAATAGAGCGATGTTGATATGACTACTTGTGTTGAAATTGAATATAAATAATTTTCATTGATATTTTGAATGTTCTCCTTCCTCCTGATCACTTGTGTGTTTAGACTCATTCAATGGGGTAGACGTAAAGTCGGAATAATCAATCTGAACAGATTTTTTCTTACATAAATTTACATTTTCATCAATTGAACAAAATGCATTTTACAAGGAAAATATTATATTTTCAGAATCCTGCTAAAATGTTTTTTGGGTGAAAGGATTTGATGATATGCCTAAATATATGAAACAGTTCATCCACGATTGTTAATCATGTCATATGTGCCCCATCACTACAAAAATTAAATAACACTTGGTACGTCCTTTCTGTATTATTTATGCAGCGTATGTGTAATAATTGTCATAAAAATTGTTCATTAAGGTCAAAAAGCAAATGATATTCAGCTTACTGAATTCTCTTTTTTGCTTCCATTTTTATCTTCTCTAGCTGTCTCTAGGATTTGGATACTAACTTCATTCAATCCCAAGGCGAACCTGAGGTAAATAAACACTAATGCGTGAGCATTTGAGCTGTCGTTCTTACAGGAGCGTAATCGGGTAATAATAAATGTAAATTAAAATAATGAAAGCAGTTCCGAATTCTTAGACTAAAGATTTTTTACAATTACGATTTTGTTACTTCATGCTTGTGTTGAATTAAATTCTTATTTGGTATTTGGGCTTTTACGGTGTTTATTTCCAGCGAGACCTAAGTACGGCTCTGGCTTTTGATATTTCTTCTTTTCTTATTTTTCCTCTTCCTTCTTCCTCTGGTTTTTACAATTTTCCATCTTCTTCTATCATTACTCCTTTTCTTTACTCTTCCTTTTTTCTTTGTTAATAAATTTCCATGCTTTCTTTACATTTTTCATTTTCGTTATCTCATCTTCCATTTCCCTTTTATGATCTTCTGTTCTTCTTACACATTCTTCTTTGGTTTTTCTCTTAATTTCTTATATTGTTCTAATATTTTTGGTTACTCTATAGTATATTAATAAATATTGAATATTAAAATATTGAATGTACATTTGTACAAAAAAGTATAAAGGGGCTCTATTCGTTCAAGTGAAAATTTTCAGCAGCAATACTAACAGTAATGCACCATTTTCAATTTCAATTAGAGGAAATATGAAAACAAACTGTAGGTAGAAAATAGGCAGCTGTAAATTCTTCGATGTCACGCTAAAAGTTAAGCGCTTTAGGATATTTCAATCGCGAGCTCAGAAAAATTACTAGAAAACTGCAGCCTTTTTTAACGTATGGTCCATGTGCATTCATGTTACAGTGTAAGTCACTTTCATAACATTGCCACTTATTTCAAATTGATGTTGTTTGTTGTAGAAGCTTCGTATCCATTGGCGACATTTCCTTGACCATCTTAGCAGACTTTTACCATAATAATATTGTGATGGCTTATTAACATCAGTTCCATCAATACGTCGCAGAAACAGAAATCTATTATTTCTTCACTCGTTTAACAAAATTGTCAAATTATTGAATCACAAAAGTTGTTCAGAAGCAAGATTATATAAATCTGCTTTAAGAACATTCTAGCACGTCATAAACATTCTGGAATGTTCTAGGAATTACAGAATCATTTTTTAAATTTTTCTAGAAATTTTGGCCAGTTTATACCAGTAATAACTGGCATCACAAGATATTATCATCTTGTAGAAAAATTTTCTTCGAGAACTAATTTTCTGAACATTATAAACATTATTTACGTATAAATGAAAGAAACTCCTCGTTTTCAACCATATTTTTCTCATCTAACCATACCGGATATTAAGAATTTATTTAAATAAACTTTTTTGTATTAAGTTATGGTAGTTAAGGCTGTTCTATCAGGGAGCTATAAAGTTTATGTAAATTTATCTCGCTTATTTTTCGAAATTTTTTCCTGATTTTGCACAAACATATAGCTAACATTATTATTTATGTAAAATGTGTGCCTTACGACATCTCGTGTATAACATTGACACGTATGAATAGTATAAACTAAGAAAAAGTTAATTGTAACGACATGTGTGCGTTTAATTATTATTATTTATGTCGTGCAGAAGCTATTTTTTTTATTTTCGTCTTCGTTGTATTTAATTTAATTAGAACGTAAAATAATAGAAAAATTGATTTCCTTATAAGCCCAAATTTCGACTCCTGCGCGACATAGATAATAATTTTCTGACAACCCTACTTTTTTTTTAATTTTTACTTAAAAATCAATAAGAAAAATTAACATTAAGTAAACGGTAAATACTGAAAACTCTTGGAGAATTGTGAAATTAATGTACTCGCGGGCGAATTTTTCTGAGCGCAACAGGCCAGACTTGGAAGCCGGTTAATATTAATAGATAAATAATATATTGTTGAATTGTTGATGTCAATTTTTTTTGTACATGACGTGCATTTTAAACAGTTTTAGAAACAGAAGAAACAACAAATAGCTATTTATGTAACAAGAAATAAAAATAGTGAACCGCCTACTAGAAATCTGAAATTGTCCCGAGTGATAAAACAGCCTTAAGTTAATTTGTAAAACCAATTCATTAATAAAGCCATGTAGTAAGACTAATAAAAATTAACATGTTGTTTCAAAATCGGAATTTTATGACTACTTTATACTTTGTACTCCCTTACAGAAACGTTTTAGTTACTATTTTTATAAACAATGAATGTAGGGGAGACAGGCCACTGTGGCCATAGGGGCACAGTTAAACAGTCAGCAATTCGTTACAATATATCCAGAACAACGTTAACTATATAAAAAAAATGCGTGGAGTGGAAAAGTGTAACGTTGGCTGATGTTCTCCGAATGCCGTCAAAGTATAATGCTCGACAAGTGTTCAGCGAAAACGAAGAATACATATTAGCTAATTATTTGAGACACTATATCATGGTTTACCACTGACAGAGGGTCGTCAAATTCCACATGAATGTACCAAATAGCCAACAAGATCTTTCCAACCTATTGGAATGGAAATAAAAGTGCAACTTGATTCACCTGGAATCCTGAGGTGACTTCCTAGCTACAGAAATGGGGTTTAATAAAGAATTGCCGAAAATTTCTACAACAACCTACAATATATTTTAGAAAATCACACCATAGGTCTTGGACAAATGGATGAAACAGGATTAAGCACCTACAGCTCCTGCAACTCATAAAAAGTGTAGGAGAAAAAGGCACTAAGCAAATTGGACCAATCTCTTCGGTCGAAAGGGAGTGTCTCGTAATTCCACCATTTATAATCTTCTCAAGAGTACAGCATTTTAAACAGCACATGATTAAAGGTGCACCTCCAGGCACAATAGATTGAGTTAAATAATTTTCAGGATGGATTTCAAGTCACACGTACATTTTATCCGTTTCAGCAAACCAAGCAAAAAATTGCCAATGACAAGTTAAATATTCTGACATTATGTTGATTCTGTATTTTGCATTTTCACATGTGACTTGATTTTGAGGCCACTTTGCACATTTTGTCTAAAAAATTAATATTTTCAACTTTATTTCCTTATAACTTCTGTTAGGCAAAAGACATGTAATTTCGGCTTTCAATAAAACCTTACGCTCTTAATCCTCTAGATAATTGTGTAAAGAAAATCATGCCATCGATAGACAAAGGAATATGCTTTCTAACGAGATCAAGTTTGTTAAATTACATTAAAAACAACCGAAGTAATTGACAATAAAAAAAATATATTTTGACGTCTCCCCACCACTTTATTTTTTAAATTACAACAAAAGCTTTTAAATAAAAAACTTTTGAAAATATTTGAGGATTATACCTCATGTATTTTAAATACCCTTTAATTAAGACGATTACTAACAAAATCCCAATTTTTTCTTTAAGTATGACCGGTGGTAATCTTAGAGCTTAGAGCCCTTCTCGTCGGAGTGCGACAAAAAGTAGTTGTGACACATGTTTTTCATACTATTTTTTCTATTTCGCAACAATTTACTTCAAGAAATAAATGTTAATATATAATCTAGTGTTTTTTTGGTTTAAAGCTATGTTGGTAGAGTAGTTGATATCCTAATAAAGTTAGCAACAAATGCTGTTGAAAGTTTGCTATCTTCAAAATAATGTGTTGAGATTTTTAATCACCGTTTAATTCACGAGTTAGTTACAAAACTTTTCCGTCGACCGTACTTTGTAATTTTAATAAAATTATATACTCTAATAATTTTAGAGAAGAAATGCTATTGTGAACGCACCACAACCACAAATTTATAACCTAACTTCATCGTTTCTACTTTTTGTGAGAGCTTCGTCTTTTATTGCCAACAGTATTTTAATATAAGCTCACCAAGTTGATGGAGAATTAAATTACTCATTTTCGATTGTTTTGTCGAAATAAAATAGTTTTCATCACAGTAAAACAAGAAGACTAAATTTTTTTGTGGGAACTGATTGGTGCTTAATCAATATAATGGTCCACCTACAAAGACAACACCAAAAGCGTTTGACAATGTTTGATATATCATGGATGTAACTTAAGCACATCTCGAACAAGTTGAACTTTATATAATGACTTGTCGCATCATACCGAAGAAAGGTATTTATATCCTTACTGTGTGCAAGCAGTTTACCAACTTATTGAGACAATTATCCTGCACATATTCAATACTGTCAATTGCTTTGCAACACTTATCAGAGACATATTTGCTTAAGACTCCTTGTCGATGAAGTTTGGTTTTACATTTACCGTTCTATAATTTCACAAACACGTGCATGTAGAATTTACAAAAAACATTTTGTTAAAGTGGTTCCGCTTCACCTCCAAAAGATCTTTTCAGAAGTCGGAATGTTTACTTTTTATAGTTTTGATTTTTTCTTACAGCCTTACTTAAAGAATCTAACTTTTGAACAATGAGTAAATAATATTGAAGAACTACGTGAGAGAATAGTTTGTAAAATAGATGACCTGAACACCCTTAACATGTTATTAAACGTTATCATTGGAATGTTGCATACAGTACAAAAATGTCTTAAAATCACTGTGAACAAATTCAAGATTTCTTACAATTATAGATTAATATCGATTTGTTATTATTAAAATTTGCTTTGCTACAAATTACGACAGATTTTTAATTATACTTTCATGTTGTAGTCGATTGAAGATAAAACGACAATATGTATGTATAGTTGCCTATACTAAAATCAATTTTGTTTACATTAATGTAAGTCATAAATGCGAGGTCGATGGAAGAATATTATTTGTTAAGTTTTGTTTCATAAACTAACATTAAATTTTCTTTGAATATTAAAATCTACTTAATAAGAACTAACCAAACAAAACCTCCCTTAATTTTCTTACGTCAAAATTAAAACTGTAAATTATTTGGTTGTACACTAAAATTTATAAAACCCCTAAAACAGTACGGAAAGAGCTTCTATTTCCGTATCGTGTACAATACGGAAACAAAGTTATAGAAATTGCGAAATAGAAAAAATATTTTCCAGCTACTTTTTATGACCACTTTCGTAATAAAACTTTTTTCCTAACCTTGTGGTACGATTGGTTCCTGAGATATGGCCGGCTGCCGTTTCTCAGTTGCCCACCCATTGTTTCGCTCCCCTTCCTAAATCCCATTTGCCATTCTGGTAATGTGTTCCTAACCTCTAGCTTTTTTTCTAACCTTACTCTTAACATTTACGCGTATATTTTGTATCCCACGTTCATGACGCTCACATCTCTATACTTTTTTGTCTCCTTTTTGTCCCTTCTTTTATACAGAGTGATTCAGGTTTTACTAGAATAACTTCAGGTATCGATAGAACTAACGGAAATAATGATAGTTTGTATTATAAACAATACTTCAAAAACGATTGCGTTTGGAGTAAAATGGGCTCAAAATTTGAATTATTTTTAGTTTTATTTTATTGTGTGAAAAAAATTAGATTAATTGCTATACAGGGTGTTGTATTTGTGGGTGTCAACTTCACGGGAAACTTGTAAAACTTTTTGCCGCACATTTTTAATGGCAAGAACGAAGAGCATTTAATAATAAAAATACATTTTTTAAACCGCAACAATAAACGTACAAGTGCTCGAAATGCATTCCTACAACCTCAATACATCTACTGCACCAACGATTCGATGTATTAACCACTGTTCCAATTGCAATAAGATCATTTCTTAAAGATGTTACAGGCGTTCTGTATTATTTCAATTACTTCATTTCGAGTGTTTATTGGTGTTGCATAACATGACCCCAAACATAATAATCCAGGGGATTTAAGTCAGATGAATGTGCAGGCCAAGTCACCGAACCCTCACCGGGAATTAAATTCTAACGGTTGTCGCCTAGACGTCCTATCTATCGTCGAGGATAATTCTCGTCTACCCATTAACGCACTTGCCGTTCATAGTATACCAGGAACACCGTCTAATTGTATCCAACTTTCTTCACGTAAATTTAATGAAACGTCTTTAAGAACTTCAGGAAGAAAGTTTTCCAGAAAATCATGGAACAATTTAACATTTAAGTGAGGATGGACAAAATGTGGTCCACACAGATTGTTACTTATGACGCCAATCCACACATTTGCACTGAACTCTTGCTGAAATAAAGATTGTCTAATACACCTAGGATTTTCGGATCTTATACTTACATGAAGGTTATAATAGATCGCGACTCCAGCTCTCGTGAAATTAGACTCATCTGTTCACAAAACATTGTGCAGAAAATGTGGATTTATTCTCCAAAATCCATCTACAAAAAGTAAGTCGTCTTTCAACATTTTCAGGTACCAAACCTTGGACAGGCTGCAAATGGAAGGCTTTTCGGTGAATTTGTTTAATAGCTCTAAAAACCTCAGATTGACATACACCAAGTTGTCTCTTCGACGATCAATGCGATTTTGGTTATTAGGAACACCAAATCCATGTTCACGAAAATGACGATGAACTTCTCCAAGTGTTTGTTTGTTTGGAAACTGTAGGAGGTGCTCTTCAACAGCAGCGTTAGAGTCGCAGAAACCATATAAACATAATTCATGTCGGCGCATTTGTAAATGGCGAGGAAAATAATGTCGTGTTACAAAACTGCCTCTTGAAAAAATGTAAGAATGTGCCATTAGAACTATATGCGCCTAATAATAATAAACAATTTAATTTAGTATTCAATCAGATTTGTTTAATTTAATATCTTATATTTCGACTCTTAAAAACTGCTACCCTACATTTATTGTTTAGAATTATGCGGCTGCGCTGTGACAGATTGAGACCACACCGATACCACAGAATACTGTAACGAGACTATTGGGACCCACCTATCATCAACTTTTGCTTTTACGTACGAAAATGTTACGAAATTCTGTAACAATAAGTTACGTTTACAATAAATAAAACTTCTTTCATTAGGTTGTTTTTTTGGGAAATGTTGAGGAAAAAATGTTGTGTCTAACACATAAGGAAAGGAAAAAAAATCGCTTTCCTCACTTGTTGGACAAATAACTATTTTGGTCCTCCGTCCATAATCACTGATTTTGCATCACTCAAAAGCGACCAGAAACAGCCCTTTTCTTGACCTCGGCCGGCAAAAGTTAGCATTATACTCATGACACTGAAATCAGTACAATGCTCATGCTGGAATACGTAAATAATACGTTGCAGTACTCTGTTACATCTTATTTTGAAGGATTTTATAGGCCTTTCGCCTTTTTACGTAAACATTGAAAGAAAACACGCATTTTAATATATGTCAAAATGACACCATGTTGAATGCTGCCGAATGGCGTTACCAACCGAAAATGTTACCTGTAGTAATATTTGAAAATTTAAGTTTCAACAAATTAGACCATTTTCCGGCCAAAAAAATCGTGGACAGAAACTGTTTTTGCGACTACCGGACCATTCTCGCACTCGAAAAGGTCAGTTTCTGGCCTAGTGATGCGACTAACCATTGACTTAAGACAGTTTACGCTAGTATGTGTTTTGTTGTCCAAGGCATGCTGCTATTTAAGTAACATTTTTCCAATGCATCTGAGCTATGTCCGGAATATTGTGAAATATCTCGTAAACTAAGCGACATATCAGAAAAGCTCAAGAACGAAAAAAGTTTAGTAACAGGACGGAACGTACCGGAAAAGAATACTAATTTATCCAGTGGCGTGAGACAAAAAAGTTCTACAAGGTTCTGTGAAGTTGACACCCACAAATGCAATACCCTATATGTGTTTCGAAGACTCTCCCTATCCTTTCCCTCATCTTCTCTCCGACATTTTTTTATTGTTCTCCTTGTATCCCATTTGTGCCTTCTGCTTTTTCTTTTCCATTTTCTTATTGCCTGATCCATTTCTTTTATGGTTATCCTCTGTCTCATATGTTCCCCTACTCCCTCCCTTTCACTTCTTCTTTATCTCTTTGCCTCTATTATTTACCTTCTACCATTTCTTGCAATGCTTTTATAATCTCCCTCATAAGTTCCTCTTTCTTCGCTAAAATCACAATGTCATCTGAATACGCTAACAATAGTACGAATTCCCTTCCTATCTTTATTTCTCTTATCTAGTATTTTTAGAGATCTCTTCCATATCCCTTATGCATATTAAGAATAGTGTTGGGTTTAATGGACACCCCTGTTTTAACCCCCTCCTTGTCAAAAATTCACATCTCCCCCTTCATTTTTATCTTACACCTTGTTTCTCTCTATATCTACTCGATTGCTCCTATTATATATCTTCCCTTATCTTGCATTTTCTCATTGTTTCACATAGTATTTTGTTCTCTACTCTTTCAAACGCGGCTCTAATGTCGATGAATATAGCATAAATTTCCCCCCTTTCTTTTCTAATCCTTTACTTACACTATATTCTATTGTACCTAAATCTCATCCCATTTGCCATTCTGGTAGTGTTTTCTTTATTTCTAACTCTTTTTCCCACTTCATCACGCTCACACCCTTATAATTTTTTGCTTCCTTTTTATTCCCTCCTTTATATATTGGGCATATTATAACCTCCTAAATTTTTCCATTGTTCTCTCTTTGTTCCATTTCCTCTCTTAGCCTCTCGTATGTACTTTTCAACATTTTTTTGCAATACTCTTTTTGTTGTTTATTTTAGTCTCTCTCTTTTTTCGTCCTCTTCTTTCTTTGTTAATAAACTTAAAGCTTGGTTTTTATTTTTTATTTTTCCTATCTTCTTCTCCATCAGCTCTCTGAATTCTTCTTTTCTTCTTTTGCAAGTTTAAAATCCATCTTTGCTTTTTTGTATTCTTCTTATACGGTATATGTTATACATTCTCTTTTATATTGCCTTCTCATTTTTTTTTCCTGTACCTCCTCTTCTATCTCTTCTGATGTTTTCTGGCGCTTCTCCATTTTTTCTTTATATTTTTTCGTATTTTCCTTTGTCCATATTTTTTCTTTCTCCTCACTCCTCCCCTTACTTTACTTAGAATGACTGGTGATTTCATCCTTCCTCCTCTCCGATATTCAAATTATCTATGTCTTCTCTGCATCTTTCAGCTATAATTACATAATCTATTACTGATCCTCCTCCATACCCCCTTACACTTTCTCGATCACTATCATCCTTCCTTCCTCTCCTGTTCTTAGGAGTTAAAATCTCCTTCTAAAATTATTTTACTCTCTTCTTCCTCTTTTACTGCTCTTTCTATTTTTTCCCATGTATCCTTCATTTCTCTTTTATATACCGATACTATTTCAACTTTTCTCTCTCCACGACCCTTTTGAATCCTCTTCTTCTGGTGTTTTTTTTCCAGTTTCTACCCTTTTTGTTATTAATTCCAACTATTTTTTTTCTCTTTCTGCAAACTAAATTTCCTATACGAATGTTTTTCAATCCTTCTTCTCCTAGCTTCCAGAAATCTTCCCATTTATTTTTAACCTCGCTATGTTCCAAAAAAGTATGTTATTCCTTGTTTTCTTTTGGTTTTGTTTCCTTCCGTCTGTGACTCGTATTTAACAATATCAAATAAATTATTTAAAATTGAATCAAACTTTTGATAAAAATGTTATGTAATGGTTCTTATTTCCAAGCACAAAGTCCTTTATAAATCGAAATCTAATGTAATAAAAATCATATATTCTCATAAAAACCGGGATGAAAAATCTACTAAAGCAACTTTTTTATAATAATAATTTTATGGAATTCATTTCTAAAAGCTTTTGATAGAAAAAAAAATTTCATTTAAGTTCTCCCTCTCTAAAACGAACAAAGATAGAAAATTATAGTTTTCACCAATCTTTACATTATAAAATGGTCCAATTTGGGACATCCTGCTAATTCAATTAGATCCTCCCGAACAGAGAGCAAATTTTGGAACTTGTATTCTTTATTAATTAATTAGTTTTTAAAATGTTATTTGGAGATACCCCCGACTTGCCCCTAAAAGTCAATACTACGTTGTCGTTATTCTTTCTTTTTTTTTTAAAAAAAAAAACTTGAGTCAATAACATAAATTAAAGATACTAAATGCAAATAAAAAAGATTTTTAGATTTACTTGTAATTAATTTCTAGTAATCACGATATATTTCGTGTATCGAATCTTTTCACAATGTCACAATGGGCTTAGGATTTAAATGCGCAATTTTACTGCAGCACTAAATTGCAAATGTTGTTTTGAATAATTAGAACGGTGGAAGGTTGCATGACTCTAGTACAAATTTAATTCTTATCTACTAACATTCTTTAAATTAGTGGATAAAGAGAGTTTTAATTATTTCTTAAAAATAGTTTTAATTTCATCGCTGACGCTACTACTATATTTAAATTTTTTTCTAAAAAGTGACTAAAAAGCGTGTTAAATATTTTTGTAATAAATTTTTTTTTCGTTCGTGTTACACCATTTCAAGTAGCTTAACCTACATACACTTTAGTTTTCTAAATATTCTGTATCGAAACTAAAACTATACATTTTGTTACGTATTTTTAAAGTTTATTGTCTTTTATTCTACCAAATTTAACATCTGTATATTTAGCGTAGCAATTTTACAAATTTATTTCGATCAGGTACCTTACAAATGAAACGGCAGTAATTTTAATAATGCGAAATATTTACTTCATCTTTAAATAACTTAAAACAGACGCCTATTTCTGCTAGAGAAATGCGACTTCTATATTTCAACACCGTTTACGCAATTTAAATTTTTTTAAATAACAATTTTTTTTCCTAATTGTCGCAACTGTATCTAATATACTTCCGATTGCACAGCTTCGAAATAGAAATATATTTATTTTTAGATTCTTCGAAATTATTTTAGGATTAAGCCGAACAAGTTTTTTTTTGTGAATACATACATTCATTTTATATACAATTTTGTAGTTTAGATTTTATTAGGTCATATTCAAACAGTAATTCTGATTTAGAAATGATCTCAACTATTTGGTTTTAATCAGAAATGTCGTTACGTAGCGTTGCTATAGTGCGTTCGCAAACGATGGGAAGTACCTAATAAATTATGCTTATATTAGTATCACCCTTAACCAAATCGTGTTTCAAGATTTAAATTATTAAAGGCATATGTCTAAGTGGGGAGCTTTGAGGTAACGATAATTGACAGCGATATTCGAGAAGCAAGGTAAACGGATTGATCCAATTATCTTATTACGACTAAATTGTCGAATTTTTATTCGGTTAAAACAATGTTATCTGAGTTGTGCATTTTGGCAATATATTAAATTCTTTATGACGTCAACTCTTCTATTATTAACGTTATCTTAAGATCTTTCCAACAAAACATCTTCATTATACAGCTTTCTGACAATGTAGGTCAAAACTTCACCTTGCAGTTGGTGGTATCCGATATAATAAGATTAATTAGATACAATTTCGCAATAAACTCGAAACACTTCGCTTTTTTCTTTCTTATTTTAATACCGATTATTTACTCTTAATTGATTTTCTATATACCTACCTTTAATTCGAATTTAATACTTTGTTACGATAGAATTCGGTGAAGTGACGTGTGCGTCATTAAAAATTTTTGCTTGCGTAATATATTTTTATCCTTCAATTATTTGTTGGTGTTTTTTTAACAATTACTGTAGTACAAACCGTTGCTTGGATTTCTCAAAATTGCTGCGTAAGCTATGTTTTCCCATTAGAAGCTTTATCTTCTTTCACAAAACTGTAGAGTAAACGGTTCTCAATATACCGTCGGTGTTCATCGATTGTTGTACACATTTAAAACTTGGACAACACAATTTCTGTAAACAAAAGTTTGCACATTGTGAAGCGGGCTTAAGGGTATCATTTACAATTCTAACAGCAGGTAGTCTCAGCAGGGGTTATCTTATAGAAGGACTGTAGAATGAATCATTACACTAAGCACGTTTTAGAAAATAGGTAATTTACGTTGCTTACTTAATTTTTTTTAAAGAATATATTTGAAGGTATCGCTAATTAAACACCATAGCTCGATTAATTATCGAATCAAAATTTTGTTTAGGAAATGTTTACAAAATAAAATTAGAAATAATTTTGATTTAAAAAACGTCTACAAGCAATAACTTTTAAATTAAATCAAAAAACTAAACATGGTTATTTGGGTTGACTGATTATTACTTATTTTTAAATAAATCTAACCTACTAATTATTGTAAGTTATTAAAAAAAATCATTAAACTCTCTATTCATAATATTTAGTCCTTACAAAATGTATATTTTATGACGTTTCATTTTTTCTGTAGTTAATATAAAAGTGAAAATAAAAACTAAGGCAATTCTTATTGTCAACGTATATATTTAGTTTTTGACAAGAATTTATTACATAATTATAATTAAGATACCAAGTTATAGTTTAAAATTAAATGAAAACTTTTTTTTAAATAAAGGTATTACTATATAAATAAATATAAGAAATCAATAATGGGTGTGACCTCCATTATTATTGATACATTCTTGGAGGCGTCTGCTCATTGACGCTATCAAGGTATCAATATAATTAATATTAATCGTTTCCCATGCGGTATCAATGGCTGCAATTAGTGCATTACGGTTTACTGGTATAAAATTTGGCCCTTGTTGTCTTCGGATAACAGCAAGTATTCGAGCCCAAACATTTTCGATAATGTTAAAATCTGGGCTTTTGCTGGCCAGGGTAACAGCTCCAAGTTATTTTCTCGTATCCAATTGCGCACAACCCGCGAAGTATGAATAGGGGCGTTGTCCTTTAACAACAAAAATACATTATGAAAATGTTAATTCAACAGATCCCGAACTATTTTTGGAGAAAGTATAGTGAAATAAGAATACTTACTTGTTGGAAAATATAATCTTCGTCTGGATAAAACACTTCGACTGAAGGTTTCATAATAGTTTCCAAAATATCTAAATACGCAGCAGAATCAAGACGTCCATCGATAGCCCAACAAACTCCTGGACCCCGCGCGCTAACCCAACCCCACACATTCACAGAAAAATAACCACTTCGTTTTTAGGACATATGTGATTATTTTCGTAACGAGTTCCTTCCATTCTAAAAACTTTTAGTGGTCCATCGTTGCGGCTATTGAACGTTTTTTCGTCGCTAAAAATCACTCGATTCCAAAATTCCAAAGGTTCGTTCACATATCGCCTTGCAAATTCCAGACGACGTCTCATATTTCGTCACTGAGAACTTCTTTCGCAGCAGCATTATACTTCTTTATTCCCATCTCCTTTAATCTTTTTGTGCAGTTATACGGCATCCGGGAAAATGTGTATCTGCTATAGCCCTGGAGTATGTAGCAAATGGTTGTTCTGTTACGTAATGAAACAACTCGAGATCTTGAGCACGTGTAGATACTTTAGGTCTACCACTTCCGATGGCTCTTTCCAAAGTGTGTTCAAGATTCCATTTTACTCGGTAATGCCCTACGGTGCTTTTTGGTATATCTAACATACGTGAAATTTCACGCACGCTACGGCCCGCCGCTAATTCCGAAACAATCCGCGCTTTCAAATCAGCACCGAGATGAGGTGGCATTTTCACAACACTTGAAATTTTAAACTAAAATGGAATTTACATTTCTTACTTTATTTATTGGTTCACACTACCCCTTCTCAAACAGTAGGTAATTGTTTATTTATTACATACTTCTAATGACCAATGTAACAACCCTTAGAGCAATATGACTCAAAGGAAGTAAATTAAACAAGCAAGGATATTCTATTGTTATTGAAACTTATTCATAAAGTAAAAGCCATTTCCTTATAATGCTAATGGACAGGATTTTTTTTAAGTATTAAGATTACAATAGAGGACTTATAAACTTTCGAAAATATCTAATTATAAATATTTACACTGCAATTGCGCTTTTTCCTTAATAATTTCTTAGCAATAACATACACGTTCTTGGTTTTAAGTTGTCATAAATTTGATATGATATAAATTTGTGTTTCTAATATTACATCACAAACTAATCTTTATTCGCCAAAAAATTGTTGCTTAAGTTGTAAAGCTTCGTACACACCTGAACAACAAACCGAGCAACAAACATAACAACGAACCGAAAGTCAAACAGAACGACAAACGATCTTTTATGATTTCCACAATCCGAACAACAAACGGAACGTTTGTGCTGTTCCCATAATTATTTTCAGTAGTTTTCAGTTCATATATATTTATTATTGAGAAGAGAAAATTGCGGAAAACAAGAAGATAGTGCCAACCAAATTTTTACGCACAAAGAAGAGTAAACAATTATAATTTACTTCCTTTTTTTTATTTTGGAAATTTCCCGCCCAAATGATGCTAATAGGGAACGCCGCAAACCGTTCGTAGAACAATCAGGACTTGCGAATCTGTTCTAAAATTCGTACGTAGCACCGTCCAAATTAATGTTCCGATTGCCGTTCGGTTCGTTGTTCTGTTTGTTTGTCGGTTTGTGGTTCAGGTGTGTACGAAGCTTTACAATAAGCATATTAATATGAACTATATCTTATGAAAGGAGAGTTGTGTAACTATAATTAACGACTTAACGTTACGTTAGTAGATTCCATTTACTATTTACACATATTTTCTTGGAACATTCGATAATTAACTATCGGGATATGATGACCCTATACTACGCAGGTTGTGCGCAACTGGATACAAGCAAATAACTTGGAGCTGTTAACATTATCGAACATGTTTGGGCTCGAATACTTGCTGTTATCCGAAGACAACAAGGGCCAAATTTTATACCAGTAAACCGTAATGCACTAATTGCAGCCATTGATACCGCATGGGAAACGATTAATATTAATTATATTGATACCTTGATAGCGTCAATGAGCAGACGCCTCCAAGAATGTATCAATAATAATGGAGGTCACACCCATTATTGATTTCTTATATTTATTTATATAGTAATACCTTTATTTAAAAAAAAAGTTTTCATTTAATTTTAAACTATAACTTGGTATCTTAATTATAATTATGTAATAAATTCTTGTCAAAAACTAAATATATACGTTGACAATAAGAATTGCCTTAGTTTTTATTTTCACTTTTTATATTAACTACAGAAAAAATGAAACGTCATAAAATATACATTTTGTAAGGACTAAATATTATGAATAGAGAGTTTAATGATTTTTTTTAATAACTTACAATAATTAGTAGGTTAGATTTATTTAAAAATAAGTAATAATCAGTCAACCCAAATAACCATGTTTAGTTTTTTGATTTAATTTAAAAGGCTTGTAGACGTTTTTTAAATCAAAATTATTTCTAATTTTATTTTGTAAACATTTCCTAAACAAAATTTTGATTCGATAATTAATCGAGCTATGGTGTTTAATTAGCGCTACCTTCAAATATATTCTTTAAAGAAAAAATTAAGTAAGCAACGTAAATTACCTATTTTCTAAAACGTGCTTAGTGTAATGATTCATTCTACAGTGCTTCTATAAGATAACCCCTGCTAAGACTACCTGCTGTTAGAATTGTAAATGATACCCTTAAGCCCGCTTCACGATGTGCAAACTTTTGTTTACAGAAATTTTGGTGTCCAAGTTTTAAATTTCATGAGTACACCCTGTATACAGGATTACTCACGTAAGATTTCCTAGAATGTTCAAATAAAAAACTGGTTCAAGAAAGGGGTGGAAAAGAGGATTCTCAGTCGTGGAGACAGGGGAAGGAGATAAGTATGAAATAGTAACGAGTAACGGTATATGGAAGGGTTATTAAGGACACAAGGGAAAAAAATAGAACAGTGGGAGAAGAGGATGGTAAAATAATTATAGGTGATGATTTTAACCAATGAACAAAGGGGATGGAGTGTGATAGTGAACTGGGAGGTGAGAGGAAGGATGTCAATGGACAAAAAATAAATGGACTAGGCCAAAACTGTTAGATGCATGCGAAGAAAGAGGATGCATCATAATGGACATTATTTAATTTAATGATGTAATTATAAATGAAAGATGCAGAGAGGAGGAGATCACCACTTAGTGGAAGTAAATGTAATAGGGGAGGAGAAGAAGAGGAAAAAAAAGGGTAGTGAGAGAAGAAAAAAATATGGACAGAATACAGTACGGAAAAATGTAAAGCAAAAGATGGAGAAGGAACAGGAAACATCAGAAGAAGAAGTACTATTTGAGGGGAAATACGGAATGGGGTGAAATGAGAAGATGGAAAGGAAAGTTGAAAAAGGACATGCAACAGAAGATTTAGAGAGCTGATGGAGAAGATGAAATAATAAATGATAACCAAGATGGAATAATGGAACGGATGTAGAAGAATACAAAAAGCAAGGATGGATTTTAAGCAGACATGCAAAAGAAGAAAAGAAGAATTCAGAGAGCTGATGGAGAAGAAGATAGGAGAAATAAGTAATGAAAAACCAAGCTTTAAGTTTATTAACAAAGAAAGAAGAGGAGGAAAATTAGAGAGACTAAAATAAACAACAATGGAAGAGCATTGTAAAAAATGTTGAAAAGTACAGGGGGTTTCGGCCACTTTCCGACTAAAGGTTGTCGAGCTCGAATTTTGAGAAAATTTAAATTCCGCTAACCGCATCTCGTTATATCTTCAAATAAAAAAGATACAGGGCGTTTTTCACATTTGGTCCAAAACGAAAACTGCTCATAACTTTTTGTTTATAAAATTTCTTAAAATCTGCTTGCGCATTATACAGGCACGTTATAAATTCAAAACCAGTGGCTTAGTCAAAAATTTTCTTCAAATAATTTTATTGCTTCTTTGTTAAATTTAAATTTTTTTTATATGGGAGCCATATGTAATTTGTTTGTCATTAGATTTCTTATTTTTCGTACATTAAAAAATTTAGCATCTGTAACGGTTTTGTTTGAAAAAGTTAGTAAATACTTTTTTTATAAAAAAAATTTTAGGATGTAAGAAGGTATTATACAGTGACCGGCAAAGAGTTTGCATCAAATGGGAAAAAAATTTGTAATTGAGATATCCGAAAATTTCTTTTGCAAATGAATTCAGCATATCAAATGACAAAAAAAAGCACTTTGACAAATGTCATGTGACCACTGTCATGCGGGCAAATTTTAAAAATATCCGTTAAATATGTTAAAAGTGAGGTTAGATGACAAGATATTGAAAAATGCCTAAGAGAAAAGTTGTTCAGAATTAGCTTATACGTCTGTGTGCAAATTTTTAAAAGAAAATAACAATTTTTCAAAAATATTTTTCCGGAAATATTGAGAAAACAAAATTTTTGCGTTTGATTGGCATAAAACACAATAAAACCAACAAATAAACTTCACAATCCAGTAATTTTATTTATTAGTCTACCAATGGACGGGTAAGAACAAACAACATTGTATTTTTAAGACGGACTTTGTTGAAAACTCTTTGCCGGTATGTATATTTTCATTTTCTTTCTAATTTTAATTGTAATACTTCCTTGGTATATATTTTTTGTTCTATGAATCCAGCGCCTGCACCCTAAAAATTTTTTTTACAAACAAAATTATTTTTACTAACTTCTTTCCAACAAAACAAATGACAAACAAATTACATGTGGCTCCCATATAAAAAAAATTTAAATTTGATAAATAATCAATAAAAATTATTTTAAGAAAATTTCTGACTACGCCACTGGTTTTGTATTTAAATAGTGCCTGTATAATGCACAAACAGATTTAAAAAAAAATTATAAATAAAAATGTTATGAGCAGTTTTCGTGTTGGACCAAATGTAAAAAACGCCCTGAATCTTTTTTATTTGAAGATATAGCGGGATGCGGTTTCTGGCATTTAAATTTTCTTAAAATTCGAGCTCGACATCCTTTAGTTACTTTTTCTGTAAAACGTCGGGAAGTCGCCGAAACCCCCCCAAGGAACACTAAACTGACTCACCCTTTACATACGAGAGGCTAAGAGAGGAAATGGAAGGAAGAAAGAACAATGGAAACGATAAGAAGAGTATTCGTAAAATATGGAAAGGCGAAGTTTCCCGGAAAAATTAGAAGAAGTTATAATATGCCCAATATACAGGGTGTTTCAGAATTGTATGTCATAAATTTAAGTAGTGATTCTTCTACAAGTGATTTTGAGAAAAAAGTTCATGTGAACCTATGTCCGCTTTAGCTTCTTCTATGAAATACAAGGCATTAAATTTTTTTTTTTTTAATAAGCCCGGACTTGCTTTAAATCTATTTTTCTAATTTTGACATGTAAAATAAGATTTGTCGTAATCAAAGTAAGTGTTGAAACCATCTACTTTTCGAAACTAGTTAGGAAAAGTAGAAAATCAGTTGGTATTCCTCAAACCATGCTTACTGTTTGAGGGTATATGGATAACATCCGTTTAGCTTTTTTAAATTTATACAGCGTCATACCCAAAGTCTCCACCAAATGGGAAACTTCTTTATTATGGGTTTTTCGATAAAAACTTATTCTTTATAAAAGTTTGTGCATCCCCTAAAGCTAAAAATGCACCAACACAATGTAGCCAAAGACGCGTAATATACGAGGGGCATTCAAAAATTTGATTTTAAATCAAGAGTCAAGTACCCTTATTTTAGTAAATATCAAAAATTTTATTTGAAAAAGTTGTTCTTCATTTAAAAAACATCAAGATTTGAATGTCATGGCCATCTAGAAAATATTTTAATTTTTTCCATTTTTTTTTAAAATGGTGGTTATAAGAAAAAGGATTAGCTTTAAATAATAATTAAACGACATCTTGTATACAACAGTTTATTTAAAAGAGCTTGTAATTTACAAATTCCCCAATGATTGTGCTAATTATGGTCAATTTATTTTGTTTACTCTGTTTTTGTCAAAATTAGAAAAAATCTTGTATGTAACACGTAACGAAACATGATTTTTTTTAACTTTTCGTCACTGATTACATAAATAGCTATTATCACACTCGGTAGGCATTCTTTAAATTACATTATTATTATTATTATTACATTATTGCTCCGTGACATCAGCCTGTTTTCTATAACAAATTACGGCTATTTATTCATTAATTTTTTACACGAAAACGCTTGGTGATACGAAAAAAATTTAAGAGACTATTTTTTTAACAGAGTACTAGAATTAAGAAAACAATTTTTGTTTTTTGAAAAAACAGAGACGTGACATGTTTTTCGTCAAAAATATTCAAGGTCATGCCCTTGGGAAGCCACTGTTTAATTTTAAAAATTTGTTTTCTTATTAAATGATCTCTTTCTACATTTAACGTATGCTCACCAAGTGTGATAAATAGATTTAAAGCGGGTTCGGACTTCTTAAGAAAAAACAGACAAAAAATGCAAATTTTAACGTCTTGTATTTCATAGAGGAAGCGAAAACGTATATAGGTTCACATGGACTTTTTTTTCACTCATAGAATCACCACTTAAATTTATGACATACTATTCTAAAACACCCTGTATAAAGGAGGGGATAAAAAGGAAGCAAAAATTATAGGGTGTGAGCGTGATGAACGTGGATATAAAATATACGCGTAAATGTTAAGAGTAAGGTTCGAAAAAGAGTTAGAAATAAAGAAAACACTACCAGAATGGCAAATGGGATGAGATTTAGGTACAATAGAATATAGTGTAAATAAAGAATTAGAAAAGAAAGGGGGAACATTTATGCTATATTCATCGACATTAGAGCCGCGTTTGAAATTGTAGAGAAGAAAATACTGTGTAAAACAATGAGAAAATGCAAGATAAGGCAAGATATATAATAGAAGCAATCGAGTAGATATAGAGAGAAACGAAGTGTAAGATAAAAGTGAGGGGTAGGTTAGGACTGAATTTTTGACAAGGAGGGGGTTAAAACAGGGTGTCCATTAAATCCAACACTTTTTTTAATATGCATAAGGGATATTGAAGAGGAAGTCTAAAAATACTAGATAGGAAGAAAAGTAGTACTATTGCTGGCGTATTCAGACGGCATTGAAGTAAAAAGGTACAGGAAAGGAAGTAAAGTTGTGGTAGGAAGGGGAAGAGATATAGAAAGTAGATAGATTTAGGTACTTGGGATACCTCAGGTATGACAACCTGACAAGTATGGGGCATTGGAGAAAGGATATTTGGGAAGGACGTGGGGAAGAGAAGGTGGCTGCTCGAACAATTGGCAAAAAACGTTATGATGTACGGAGGAATTGGAGAAATTTCAAGAGAAATACTGGAGATGGACGCTAGGATTAGAAAAGGAAACACCAGGGTATATAATAGAAGAAACGTTGAAACTGGAGAAGATAAGGATACAGGCAGGAAGACGAGCGTTGGAAAGGAGTAGAGGATCAAAGAGTAAAATACGGAGAAGAGGGCAAAAAGGCATATTATGAAAGAGGTGGTTATGCAATTGAGGAAATAAGAAGGTTAAGACGAGAAGGAACAAAGATGGAAGAAGAGATTGTTGGCCACGTCCCTGGTTTTGGTTTCTTGACGTTTCGAGAAATATATAGTTCTCTTCTTCAGAAGGTTTGATCAATTTCCTGATCTTCTGAAGAAGAGATCGATATATCTCTGGAAGGAAAAAGAAACAAAGCGTAAGTGAGGGGAGGTTAGGGATGAATTTTGGACAAGGGAGGAGTTAATACAGGTTGACCATTAAGCACAACACGTTTCTCAATATACATAAGTGATATGGAAGAGGAGATTTAAAAATACCAATTAGGAGGAATAATGATAGAAAGGAAACAAAAATAAATGAAAGTATACAAGTGTAGAAACAAATTTAACATTTCCAATAGAAATAAAACAATGATTTAAATACAAAATAAACAATAAAATGAATAATAATAATAATAATCAGGGAGAGAAAAACGAGAAAGAGAAAACAAAAATCGAGGCATTCAAAAAAAAACGGTAGAGGAAAGGAAGTTAAATGGTTGTGGGGAGAGTGTAGCATCCCAGTACCTGGGATACAACCTCAGGTATGACAACAAGATAGGACCAGATAAGAGAAGACAAAAACGAAAGAAAATCATTGAACAAGCATCGGAAATTGGAGAAAGGATATTTGGGAAGGACATGGGAAAGAAGGTGGCTGTTCAAAAAATTGGTAAAAAGCCTGATGATGTACGGAGGAATTGGAGAAAATTCAAGCGAAATACTGGAGATGGACGCTAGGATTAGAAAAGCAAACTATATAATTTATAGTTATAACCTATTCATTGTAAACGTAACTTACTGTTACAGAATTTCCTCACAATTATGTACAATGAAATCTCCCTTGGACGGACACCAACGGGACCAACTGAAAGTGTCCGTTCAAGAGGGGTGTCAGCCTACAAGAAGTACAACACAAATCTGGGGCATTAAGAACGTCTATGTATGCAAATGCTCTTAAAATAAACATAAACTTGAGAAGAAGGGGTTTGTTTCGTTTAAATAGAGATAAAATATAATATAATATTATATATTTAATATGTATAAGTAATAAGTAGTAATACAAAACAATAAACTGAATATGTAGTCACTTTAAGGACGCAAAAATTCATATATTGTCGTTTGTCTGCTCTTTTTCTTCAAAATGGCGTCTTGAAATCTTATTTCCAATTTAGAAAGAAGCTCCAGAGACTATCTCCGTGATTTTCGACAAAACTTTTGAACTGCTTGGTCAGGATCATAGCTTTACCATAATTTACGATAGATTCTGTTGGTACTGGAACCTCATAGACATCAGAATCTTCGGAAAGTTCTTGTATTTCAACTGGATTTGCAATTTCTCGCCCTGGATCTGGATCTTCAACATACAAACCTTCATCTACGTTTAAGAAATCATTGAGGTTTCCAGGATCCTCCAGTTTCAATAAATTTTTGTTTTTCAGGATATCTGTTAGTACATTAAGTGGTAAGTCATCTTCTGTGTCAAATGAATCAGCCACAGTTAACTGGTCTTCCCTTAGCATATTTTCATGCTTGAATCCTGCTTTGCGGAAGCAATTTTCAACTGTTTCTTTGGTTACCAGGTCCCAAGCGGCTATTGCCCAATAAACTGCATCCAATGGCGTGTCCGCGGTTTCAATGTTCACCAACAAGTGTTAAACTTCGGTAATGTTTTAAAATTCTTTATAATTCCCTGGTCAAGTGGTTGACAAGCTGCAGTTAGGGAGCAAAAATAAGATTTTTATATTATTTAAGTGAACGTCCTTTGGATGAGTTCCTGCATTATCTAAAAAATAACAAAATGTTTCTGTTTTCTTTAACTATTTTCCAATCTAGGTCTTGCAACCACTATGTCATAATTCGCCCTGTCATCTAAGCTTTCTTATTGTGTTTCCAAGTCACAGGCAGGTTATTTATGTTAACGTTTTTAAAAACTCTGGGTTTAGCTGCCTTACCAAGGAGTTTTTATTTCTCACCTGCCATATTTGCACAATGCAAAATTGTGAATCTTTCTTTGGGATACTTTCCCCCAACACATTTCTCCTTCTTCAGTGTCAGAGTTTTGTCTGGTAGAACCCTAAAATACAGACCTGTCTCATCGGCATTATAGATGTCTCTCGATGAATATCCCTTAATTAAGGAAGGGCACTTTTTCAAAAACGATGAAACATCTTCAGCATTAACTGAAGCACCTTCGTCCGAAATCGCTTTAAAATTTATGTTGTGACGTATTCTGAATTTATTGGGCCAACCAAAAGAAGCACGGAATGTAGAATGTCCCAAAGAATCGGCTTTTTCTCTTGCCTTGCATTGTATTAGCGGACCTAAAGAAGATTTGAAGATAAGTTTTTGAGTTTTGTAATGACACTGTTTTCAATACGTACATATTTCAGAATTATGTATGTAATATGAAAAGAAAATCAACACATTACAGTACAAGAAACAAGAAAACCTTGTTTAAAAAGATTATATAGTTCGTAATTCACGCCAGACAGGAATGCGCGACATAGGCTGCGTTTTTACCGAAACAACAAAGTCAGTGAATTCCGGTTCACTGTAAAGTCCTAGCGACGCATCGCGATAGAGAAATGCAATAGCGATACTCCTGACAGATAAATAAGACAACGAGTCTGTTTTTATTTGGTTTTTGTCCGGTTAGGAGAACATTTCCTCGTGTCCGCGTCCGTTCAAGGGAATGTCCGTCTAAGAGAGAGTTGATACAATACAAAGTATATGAGAGTTGGTCGGGACCATGAGAAACTGTCTGTTTAAGGGAAGTGTCCGTGTAATAGAGGTTTCCGCGAAGGGGAATTTCACTGTACGTACAAGCAAAAGTCAACAATAGGTGGGTTACAATAGCCTCGTTACAGTATTTACCCTGTGGTCTCGGTGTGGTCACAACCTGTCATACCGCAACGTTCCCGGCCGCGTAATTCTAACCAATAAATGTAGGGTAACAATGTTAAAAAAGATAATAAATTAAATAAAAGTGACTGAATAATCAATCAAATTGTTTAATTAAGTTCTAAGAACCTTTGAAATTTTGGAATCGAGTGATTTTTAGCGACGAAAAAACGTTCAATAGCCGCAACGATGGACCACTAAAAGTCTTTAGAATGGAAGGAACTCGTTACGAAAATAATCACATATGTCCTAAAAAACGAAGTGGTTATTTTTCTGTGAATGTGTGGGGTTGGGTTAGCGCGCGGGGTCCAGGAGTTTGTTGGGCTATCGATGGACGTCTTGATACTGCTGCGTATTTAGATATTTTGGAAACTATTATGAAACCTTCAGTCGAAGTGTTTTATCCAGACGAAGATTATATTTTCCAACAAGTAAGTATTCTTATTTCACTATACTTTCTCCAAAAAATAGTTCGGGATCTGTTGAATTAACATTTTCATAATGTATTTTTGTTGTTAAAGGACAACGCCCCTATTCATACTTCGCGGGTTGTGCGCAATTGGATACGAGCTGTTACCCTGGCCAGCAAAAAGCCCAGATTTTAACATTATCGAAAATGTTTGGGCTCGAATACTTGCTGTTATCCGAAGACAACAAGGGCCAAATTTTATACCAGTAAACCGTAATGCACTAATTGCAGCCATTGATACCGCATGGGAAACGATTAATATTAATTATATTGATACCTATAGCGTCAATGAGCAGACGCCTCCAAGAATGTATCAATAATAATGGAGGTCACACCCATTATTGATTTCTTATATTTATTTATATAGTAATACCTTTATTTAAAAAAAAGTTTTCATTTAATTTTAAACTATAACTTGGTATCTTAATTATAATTATGTAATAAATTCTTGTCAAAAACTAAATATATACGTTGACAATAAGAATTGCCTTAGTTTTTATTTTCACTTTTATATTAACTACAGAAAAAATGAAACGTCATAAAATATACATTTTGTAAGGACTAAATATTATGAATAGAGAGTTTAATGATTTTTTTAATAACTTACAATAATTAGTAGGTTAGATTTATTTAAAATAAGTAATAATCAGTCAACCCAAATAACCATGTTTAGTTTTTGATTTAATTTAAAAGTTATTGCTTGTAGACGTTTTTAAATCAAAATTATTTCTAATTTTATTTTGTAAACATTTCCTAAACAAAATTTTGATTCGATAATTAATCGAGCTATGGTGTTTAATTAGCGATACCTTCAAATATATTCTTTAAAGAAAAAATTAAGTAAGCAACGTAAATTACCTATTTTCTAAAACGTGCTTAGTGTAATGATTCATTCTACAGTCCTTCTATAAGATAACCCCTGCTGAGACTACCTGCTGTTAGAATTGTAAATGATACCCTTAAGCCCGCTTCACAATGTGCAAACTTTTGTTTACAGAAATTGTGGTGTCCAAGTTTTAAATTTCATGAGTGTACATTCTTAAAGTTGTTTAAAGAGACATCCTTGCAACATGACATTTTTTTTCCTCACTAGTAGGGGAATAGTCATTTGGATCACTAGTCTAGAAAATGATATTTTGCGAGTGTGAGTGATATTGCCTAGCCGAGGCGAAGCAACACGAGCACTCGCAAGACATTTTCTGGACGTGTAATCCACAAAATTTTTATGCCGACAAACTTCAAAATATTTACAAAATTATTTTAATTTACTGGGGATTTATTTTTTTTAGTTGGTACCCACTTGTGATTGCATAACTACTTAATTTTCAAATTTAAAATTAAAGTGATATTTTCGGCGTAATTTTACCAAATGTCACTTTTGTAAGGTCTAGGCCGGGAATTTGATGTTCTCGGCCGATTTTGAATTCTACAACAACCGGACGCATGAAAAACCAATTTTCTTCACTATGTGTAGAGAAGAAACGTCTATTTTCTAAGAGTGTCGTGGAATAAAATTATTTCTTTTATTATGGTACATAAAAGGGTGTCTACAGTTATAGACAGCTGACAAGGGGTAGCTGGACCGAATTCTGAGGCTAAAAGTACTTTCTTCGATCTGAGCACCCTTAATTAGTTTTTAATTATTTACAATCCAACCAATTATAGGGCGCTGTAGTAGAGCGGAGAGAGATAGAAGGATTGAATTGTGGGAGGGTATACAGGTAATTAATGACTAATTCGGCGAAATAATCATGACTTAACCTCTAAAGTAAAATTAAAACAAATAGTTTGGTTACTTTTTAATTATGTCGCTTACAAACTTAGATTAGTAAAAACCCTAATAAATTAACGTTTCTAAACACGCAGTTGCGTGCGGAAATGAAAGCATGTGATAGAAAAACCTTTTCTTTTTCTAATACATATTAGTTTAGATGTACAATTTTGGCACACTTGATATATTTGCTTTTGCTTGTCAATTGTCTGTTACATTCTCCTTTTTAATGTTTCTTCAGATCAAGTTTCCATCTTCGTGTTTACTTAGTGTTCAACATCTTTCTCTGAAATAGAGTTTATGTAACAAACCTCAATATTGATTTGAGAATAAACATCTTGTATTTTTTTAAATAAAAAGGAATATTAAAAGTCGAATTTTCGTAATTTCATCGAAATGAATTTCTAAAGTAATGTTACTCATAAAATAGAGAGAGTCGTGTCAAGCTATTACTGTTTTATCATTGAATTTTTTATGGACGTTATTTCTAATATGGGCATATAATATTTTACTTCTTGCTTTACGTGCTATGTGGCTTTCGGATGTTATAGTTATTAAGTTTGTGTAAACTTTGATGTGTTCGATTATTCTTGTCTGCACGTTGAATCCTTATGTGGTGGATCATAAAGTGCGAAATGAATGTTGATTCAAACACAAGCGAGATAGCCAGTTGTTGTACATGCATTTCTAATTAAAATTGCAACATGCCAACCTGGGCTTACAATGTAATGTACGGAACCGAGAGAGACCGACCAGGTTGAAACGCAATAACTCGACCTGGATCGCGTATTTAGTGCGCGAAAAGCGTCACACCTAACACGGCATCCAGAACGGAAAAAGAGAACTAGAAAAATCTAGCTAGTCATGATTAATTTAAAACAACAAAAACCAAATAGTCACAATGTTTTTGTTTCTTTGAATAAGACTAGTTATTGTGAATTAATATTGCTAAAAGACTTTTAAATTTACAAAAATATAATGAAAATAAAATATTCGCATCAAACCCAGCAAAGAAATAAAATAATAAATAAAAATTAAATCATAATTTATTTAATGTTTGGATGGTAATAAAATGTATTTTCTTTTATTTCAGAGGTGCATTCTCCGTAGTTAGACGATGTGTTCAAAAATCAACGGTGTTGGAATTCGCTGCAAAAATTATCAACACGAAAAAATTGTCAGCAAGAGGTAAGATAATTAGAAATATTTAAAAAAATTGTCTTCTATGCATTCGTGTCTAGTACAGACTCTATCTGGTATTGGATTAGTAAAGTGCGGAAGTTACTTGTTGAATCAATGTGGTAAGTTCATACGTGCACTGAAATTTGACCACTAATTATTTTTTTGCAAATTTACAATAAAACGGTTTGTAAAATATATCTGACCTCTTATTAAAAGTGTAAATGTCTTCTATTGTTAACGAGGAAGTTCGTAATTTTGTAATATGTACACATTTTGTAGGCGTACGTTATTTCGTTGAAACTTTTAAAGAAATACTTTGAGTGATAGACAAGAGTTAAAATTAAATAATTGTACTAGAATATAACTCCGACAGGTGTATAAGCAGGATCGTCAGTTTACAATCCCGCTCCCACACCTGTCCGTGTAAGATTCTTCTATTGTTAACTATCGTACGTGTTTTCATTACACGTATGTATACATTTGTCGCTTTATTGTAAATTTCACAAATACTTCTAGTCACATGCTTTTTTTTCTTTTATCTACACAATCGATTGTTGGTTTTAATTGAATGGATGCAGCACATTTTTGTTTCAGAAACAGACTTTTGAAACAGTATTCGAACTATATTCTAACTATATAGTCACTGTATCACTTGAAACCGTTATTTTCAGTAGCCTATTATTGTTAGGCTCGTTGGTTAGGTTCATTGTGATGAACTTCAAGGCGAGTTTCTGTTGGGCCAAGTTCTCTTCGAATAACAGTGTAAGGAATCGCTTTTGGTTCGACTTGGAATTTGTCTACAAAAAGCTGGTTTTTCTAGGTGAACTTGGATATACTTGATTTCTTCTACTTGTGTTGAGTGGATGTTGTTTAAATGTATTGAAGGGCAGGTTTCTCTTCGTGTTCGATTGCAATAATATTATTTACTATAACGACAAAACTAAAATCGGGAGTAATTTGGCAACAGATGGAAGTGAGGGAATTTATACATAATAACATAAAACTATTAACTAGGTTTTTATTGCTCTACTGTTGTTAGCTAAACAAAATTTTATGGATATTGAGATATTTTGTGGTTATTGGGTTCGGCGACGAGAAGTCTCGGTGTTAATTAATTAATTTTAGAGCTGGACCAATTTTGAACAGGGTGCTTGAAAACAAAACAGGTCCACCCGAACACGACGTACGGAGTGGGATCTGTTAGAAGGTATTGAAAAGGGCTCCGGTTGGTTTGAACGTTCATTAAAGTTGCAATCTGATGTTATTATGTTTTTTTTTAAATGGCGGTAATTGAACATTAACAAAAATTAATAAATTGTAATTAAATAACGGTGGCTGAAAATAATGAAAATTAAGTATTATTCTAGTAGAAGTTAAATTTTTAGAGGGAGTCAAGTGATAGTTTTCTGGGAATTACGGGAGTTGATGACTTCTAGAAGTTCAAAACTATCCACTTCTTCAATACAATAACTTAAGTTAATGGGCAATTAGAGCTCTTTAATCGGTTACACACATAATTGTGCTACACAAAAAGTATATCGGTAGCAATACAGAATATCGTGCTCTCTCGGTAATATTTACACATATAATCATAAATTAATTAGCGACACAGCAAACAAGTAATAGACAAAACTCGATAGCCGTTGCTATAGAGTGAGACGGGTTCTTATCCTCTTTGAGCGCCGAACTTATCCCGCTAGCTACGCACACAGAGCGTGTGGATTCAAATGTAACAATGAGTAATTTAATTTTAAGCGCCACCTTCACTTAAAACGAACTTCATCAAAGCAGTCAAGGTTACTTTAATAGTAATACGAATAAACAGGATAAGAAACCGTCGAGTATACTTGTACAGCAATACACAATTCTTCGACATTAACATATAGTTACCTGGAGATAAGTTACTTAACTAGGATCACATACGTGTATCGTTCATTAAGGCGTCCTTTTAGAGCGTTAGACATCAATAGTTCCCAGTTATAATTATGAAATGGTTTGGTACTAGTAATTGGATTGTTCTGATACACACGCTAAAATTGAAATATCTGCAAAGTAGAGCACTGATGGCGATTTAGGTCGGCGACACAGTATTGAAGGAAAGCCCTTTCCGGTGTTAAGGCGAGACACCCCAAATTGCGTGACAGAATTTTAATCGGCATCTCCTAACAGCATAGGCTTATTTCCACATATCACTTCCTCGAGTACAAGTAAGGGTCGAGAGGCTAATCCTTCTAATTACAACAGCATAAGGCAGGAACGGTTCCAGACGACAACCCACAATTTCTGGAAGTAATCAAATCTCAGCAAACATCAAGCAAAGTAATCCCAGAAAATACAAACGGACAAAGAAACTGTTATAATTAGAGAAAGCCAATGCAGTGACTACTCGCCACGTGGTGAAATATATGTCATAAGCTCACCAACAAACGTACATTCTAAACAACATTCCGGTTTATCACTCATTACATATTCGGTGTAATTTACGTTTCACAACAGACGGGTTAATCTATCACTTGTGTTTAGAATTTCCTTTCGCAGTTCTTTTTTACAAAACACGACTGTTCCCTTTGACAGTCACACTAAAAAGAAAGAACGTGAAAACGACCGCAATTGGATTTTGGCTTTGACTTGTCCTATTAAACTCGCGGTGAAAGTAGACAGGGCCGTAATAAGCAAAGTAACACGTACGCAGGAAAATCTCAACGTTAGAAAAGTAAAAGCTAGTAAACGTGATTTTTTATCATAACAATTTGATACATTCAAACTTAGCTTGAAAATCTACCGAATGTTTAAATTTAAAAATATGAAAAGAAGAACACGTTAAATTTTGGTTCTTCCTCTAAAATAGAAACAATGACTTTTTTCAACGGACATTCTTTTGGTTATTAATAGGGATGATTGCTCGAGAACTAGTTTAAAATTCTCTCTTTAGTTTGTGAGTTATACCTGGGAAGCTGCGATCATAAGGAAACCACGTAGGTGTTGCCACTTCGTGTTTAACGAAATGACGTACGATATTTAATGGTAATAAAAGAGTGTTACCCTGAAAGGGGCGAAATAAGATCATCAGTTCACGATTGTCATCGTTGAAAGTCTTATTGATACTGTTGCTGTTTGTAGATGTGCACCTTCTATAATTGGCTGGGTGGTTTGAGTACTTAGAATGCAACAATCATAAGGAAACGATGTTGGTGTTGCCGCTTCGTAATTAAAGAAAATTAATACAAGACAAGGTTTTTTTGTTGCCGTTTATAAATGTGTACCCTTTAAAATGTTGAGGAGTTTTGAGTACTTGGTAAGCAGCAAGTGTAATGGAACTATGTAGGTGTTGCCACTTCGTGTATATTTTTTTTCTTTGAGAAAATGCCATTGCTACCAGTAAAGTGGTAGTCAATTTATCTGTGATACGATTGTTCTTATCTACGTATTGTTCTTATCTACGTATAAACTTATGTTTTGTATATGTATACTTGTGACACAATTTGTAAGCTCTCTGCTTTTCTCGTTATCAGTTTGTTCTTTTATGTCTTAAGTTCCTACTGCTTGAGATCAAATGCTACAACTCATAGGTTGGCGCCCCTCGTCTCGGAAGCATTTTTTCTGCTGCATGCGTAATTTGTCCACGATCACTCACCGACATTAGCTTCGCGTAAGTGCTCTGAAACGATTTTTTTTTTTTTTCTGAAATCAATTATCTACGATAACAAACTGTAACAAACCCTTTTTGGCGAAAAGGCATACTATATTTAATGTTAATAAAACAGTGTTACCCTGACAGTGAGAGGAGTTGACTGTCGTATAATCACTAACGAGCAGTGGCGTACCCATGAGGATGATATGGGTGTTAGAGAGACTTGTTCCTGTAATTGAAGCATTATTATTATGTGATCAGCAGGAATTGGCGCTTTGTGGTCATCGTGATTTTAGAACCGAAACAAAACGAGGGAAATTTTCGAGCAGCGCTACGTTATAGAGCAAAAGGGGATGTCAATTTACAAGCCGCTTTAGAGGGACCCCGTTATAAATATCTCAGCCCGTAAATTCAAAATTCCATATTAAAAGTTTGAAATCATATTCTAGTGAAACAAGTTGTTGCCAATGTTAACAATATGGTCAAGGCCAAGTATTTTGCTGTTCTGGGGGACATCTGGAGTTGAACAAATTTCAATTTATGTAAGATATATTCATTCCGGAACGAACACGTTTTGCGAAGATTTTTTGAATTTTGTCCCTACATCAGATGTAGCGGTGTAAGATTATCTGGCCTAATTTTGAGCAGTCTCAGATTTTTCAACATTGACACTGCATATCTTCGTATCCAAGGCTTGTGAAGTTGTGGATATTCGGAAATTCATTGGTATTATGTAAAGCACATGATCTCTTTAAACCACCAAAACCAAAAGATGTCTTATGTAAAGGAGTTGAAAACTCAGAATTTGCTACTAACATTAAAACTTTAAAACGAAACTGTGCTACACGTTTAATACTAGTATTAGAGTCGTATGATTGAAAACTGAAAGGATGTAGATACGTTACAAAATGCGACACTGTTCAAGAACGCAATTTCGCGACCGCAATTTTTGCCATCATTGGTTATCTTGCCCAAGTTTTCGGGATTGGTCTTCCACTTAGTAAGCACTTACCTTAAGGCTTCTTTAAGTTTGGTGACTTGCGGAAAAGGAACTACAAGCTCTACGGAATGATGCTGACACCCAATTTCACAATGTTTTTGAAGACGCGAAAATCATAAGCGAAAAGCTTGGGGTTGTCCTGAAAATTTAAGTTCATAGAACTTTTTATTTTCAAATTGGAACATAGATTCATTCAAAACAGAGAAATATTTAATGGATTTTAGGTACTGTTTCCATCTTCAAATTCCCTTTCAATTAACGGTTAGGAACAAAGGAATTTAACGGTTCATCTGGAAACTTACGTCACCAATCTCAATGCACGTCCTTTGGACGTGAGTTTAAATTGTATAGAAAATGTCAAAATTCAGAAAATCTTCCATATAAAACAGCAATGAATGCGCTGACTATGTGCAATGTTTCTCAATATATTCTAGTTGCTACAAATCCTTAGTTTCTTATATTCTAGTTGCTACCTTGCAATGATTGCTGTGTCAACTCCAGCAGGCGAAAGATTATTCTCCACCTTAAAAAGAATTAAAAGTTACCTTTGAAATACAACTTTCACAAGACAGCTTGGATTTCTATTGTAAGATGTATTGAAATTGTAAAGTCATCGTTAATAAATAGTAAATAAACAATCTAGAAGTGATCGAATAAATGTCGAAACAAGATTCTGCAAAGCCGCTAACGAGTAGCATAGGTTCTATAGAAGATTATTTAAAATGGAAAAGAGGAGACAAAAACACAGAGATTAATCTAGACTGCGAAGTACAAATACAGTCGGAGGCATTTAAACGTACCAAAGTAATAAACAGGTCACCCACACTAAGATCAACTGTAACTTCAGGGAACGAAAAGGAAGAAGAAAACATGGATTTAAAATACTAATAAAGTTAGAAAGTATAGAAAAAGATATGAAGGACATCAAGTCAGAAGTTCAAAGTGCAAGAGCAGAGATAACAGCGAATAATGAGGCAATCAAAAGATATGGGGAAGAAATCAGGAAGATCAAAGAAGATCAATTAAAAAAAAGAAATATAGTGGGAAAAAGAAAAAATATTTTACGAAGAAAAATTCATACAAGTAATGGTGGGAGTAAAGGAAGCGTTTAAAGTTAGTAAAAATGAAGAAAGAGCAATGGTGGTGGTAAAAATGGCTTTCTTTAAAGAAAGTTAGAGGTTATGGAAAATAAATGGAAACTAAGAAGAAGCAACATGTATATAGAAAGTGACCTTACAAAAGAATAGCAGAGAATTCAGATAGCCATAAAATCAATAGCTGGGAAAGAAAAGGAAAACGGCAAGAGAATAAAAATAGGATAGAGAAGACTAAAAGTAAATGAAACGCAGTATGAGTGGTCAGATAAAGCCGTAGGAAAGCTAATAGAGAAAAAAGAAGATGAAAAGGGGTTTCCAAAAAACAAAAACAATTAACACAGAACAATAAAATTGTGGAAACGGAGAACACTAGGCGAAAACAAGGATATGAAAAATTAGAAAATGGAAAAAGAAAATCCATAGACAGAATTAATGATCGCATCTTGGAATGTCAGAGGACTAAATAGAGAAGGAAAACTACACTAGCTGGCAAGAGAAGCACATAGATACAAAATTGATATTCTAGGGATACAAGAAACAAATAGTAGAGGGAAATAAACACGAAAATACAAGAACATATATGGTTAAACGGAGGGGGAGGAAAGCAGAATTGAAACAGGTTTCTTGATACAGGAAGAAATGAGACAAAGAATAATAGGATGGGAAAAATTAGTGAAAGAATAAGTATGCTATGAATAAGAGGTAAACATAGGAAAATAACCATTATTAATACATATGCATCCACAGAAGTAGCAGAAGAAGAACAAAAGAGAAATTCTATGAAGACTTAGAGCGTACAGATGTTAAAATGCCAAAATTTGATACAAAAATAATCATAGGAGATCAAAGCGCACAAATTGGAAAGGAAGAGAAATTCAGGAAATAGCAGGAAAGAAATTATCAGAGACCATTGACAAAGGGAGCATTGAAGAAGAATGGAACTTTCTGAAAGAAATTATGTTAAAAAGCAAAAAGATCATAGAATATAAAAAACCTCATGGCATGAAAAAAATATGGTTTGATAAAGAATGTGAGAAGGCAGTTGAGGAAGGAAGAAAGGCAAAAGTACAATGGCTACAACATCCCTCGGAAGAAATAGAACGCAGATACAAGGATATAAGAAACAAAATAAAAATAAAATGCAGGAGGAAGAAGAGTGAACAGAAAAAAGAGAGAGAAAGAATGCAAAATTACGAATAAAAATTATTTTATAATTGTATAAAACGCCAAAGGAGGGGTAAAGAACCAAAAAAAACGAAAGGGAAGTTATGCATGGTAGGAAAACAGACAGCAAAAATATTTTAACGTTACTTTGAAAAATGTATCAGAAATGACAAAGACCAACGATCAGAAACAGAATTAGACGCAAAATATGAATATGAACCTACTCCTCTAACGTGGGAAACTTTCCAAAAAATAATGAAACAAACTAAAAACAACAAAACACCGGGACCAGATAACCTAGAAATTGAACTGATTAAATATGGAGAGGAAGAAATGGGGAAAAAAATTTATAACTTAATTAAAAGTATATGGCTAACAAAAGAATGGGAGATATGCCCTATATTCAAAAAAGAAAAGAAAGAACAAGCAGAAAATTATAGGCTAATATCGCTATTAAACACAACGTATAAAATATTACCATTACTACTAACAGAAAGAATCGAAAAACAAAATAGGAGCATATCAAGCTGGTTTCACACAGGGTAAATCGACCATTGACCAAATTTTTATAATCAGGCAAATACACGAAAAGTGTAAAGACAAAAATATAGCAATACATGTAGTGCTGATAGATTTAAAGCAAGCTTTTGAGAGTGTGACACGCACAAAAATAACGGAAACAATGAAGGACTTGCAATATGAATAAGAAACAAGGGAACTAGTAGAAATGACATTAAGCAGAACAGTAAATAGGATAAGATTTAAAGGACATAGGTCATCCACCTTTGAGAGTAATGTGGGGTTCAAACAAGGTGGCCCCTTGTCGCCTCTTATATTTAACATAATATTAGAATCTATCATAAGAAATGCAAAACTAAAAACTCTAAAATTCTAGCTTACGCAGACGACATAATAATGATGGCAAGAACAAAGGAACAGCTGAAGTTCATGATTCAAAATTTTGAAGATCAAGCACAGAAAGTAGGACTTAAAATCAACACACATAAAACGCAATACATGAACAAAAACTACAAAAGAAAAATTAAGTTTCAACATAACAAACAAAAGGATACAAGAAGTTAATAAAAGGGTTTTAAGTGCATCAAAATGTGGGGGTACTCTAATGCATATACTAACAGACAAACATGTGAAAAGAGAGACAAAGTTAAACTTGTATAAGACAATAATAAAACCAGTGCTAGTGTATGGAAGTGAGACGTGGGTAATAACAAAACAAATAGAAAACAAAGTCAGGATATGGGAGGGAGAATGTACGTCGAATCTTTGGAGGAGTAAAAGAAGAGCAAACATATCATGCGCAAAGAAAGGACTGACCCTACAAACAAGAGGCAGAAGGCAAGAGAAGAAAAGGTCGCCTAAAGAAGACATGGTGGCAACAATTAAAGGAGGACCTACAAGAGTCAAATGACTGACAAAAAGAAATGGGAAAGAATAATTCAAGCTATAGGCCATCCAGGCCTCTAGCGCTGTTATATATATTAGGTAATTTATATTGAACGCTTATTTCTTTTTCATTTTGGTTGTAGATTTGTAGAACACTTCCAGATCATCTCCTAGACTGTTAGTTGCTCGTTAGTAACGAGGTTCTTTGGTCGCTGTTTATAGATGATGCGCCCCCAAAAGACTGGTACCCTCACAGTGGCTGAAGCAAGATCGGGATTATCCCAGTTTATGAAAGATGCGCCCGTTACAATTGGTTGGGTGGTTTTGAGTCTTGGTAAGCAGCAAGCATTAGGGAACTAATAAAAGACTGTTACACTGACACTGACGAAAGTAAGATCATCAGTTCACGATTGTCATCGTTGACTGTCCTATCATCACTAACTAGGTTCTTTTGTCGCTGCTTATACCTAGATGGTGCTCCTTTTATAATTGGTGGTTTTGGGTACTTAATAAGCAGCAAGCATGTTTAACGAAAACACATACGATATGTAATTGTGGTAAATGATCGCTAGTTCGTGATTGTTATCGTTGATGGTCAAATGATCAGTAACGAGGTTCTTTTGTCGCTGTTTATAGATGGTGCGGCCGTTATAATTGGTTGCGTGGTTTTGAGCACTTGGTAAGCAGCAATTATAAGGGAACCAAGTAGGTGTTGCCACTTCTGGTTCATCGAAAATACATACAATATTTAATGTTAATAAAACCTGACAGTGGCGGAAGCGTAGGCGCTTGTCATCATGGACGGTCGTATCCACATTAACCAAGTTCTTTTTTCTTTGATTGTAGACTTTTTCCTCGCATCCTCCTCCTCCTGTTTGTAGATTGGTGCATCCTTTACAATGGGTGGTTTTCCCACATTGGACACAATTTGTTTCCTCCGGCACTTCGCCATTATTTTTCCTGCGTTTATTGATGGTGTCTCCTTTATAATTTGTGGTTTCTCCTGCAATTGACACATTTTTGTTTTCTCTGGCACTCCACCATTATTGTGTCTCTGTTTGTAGATAGTGCATCATCTTTTATAATTGGTGGTTTTCTCTGCAGATGACACATTTTTCTTTTCTCTGACAGTCTGTCATTATTTTGTCTCTTTTTGTAGACGGTGCATCCTTTATAATTATTGGTTTTCCCTTCATATGACATTTTTGTTTTCTCTGCCATACCGCCATTATTTTTTATGTTTATAGATGGTGCATTCTTTATAATAGGTGGGTTTCCCCGCATTTGACACATTTTTGTTTTCTCTGCCACTCCGACATTAAGTGATCTGCTGCACACTTAATGAAACTTTTCTTTGTGTGCAGTTCGAATTTAATTTTGTATGTATTTTACATTCTTAATATTAGTCGATTTGGTGTAACGGAAAGTATTGATCGAAACATTGAACCTAATGGTCAGATTGTGAATAGTAAATGAATGGGATTATCTGGAAATGGTTGAATCTACATACTGTAACCTCACGAAACAAAGAAGAGACACGAAACTTCTAGCGGTTGACCGTATATACTGCAGAGAGAGTCCTCCATCTATAAATTAAATAGTAGTAAAGGTGAAAAAAACTGTGAAAAGAGCTATGTATATTTTATTAATCTGGGAACCTTCAGTGTAGGTAATTTTATTGGCGATTGCTTTTCTTCCAGAAAATTTGCACATTAAATTAATTGCCCTGGGCTGGGATTTATTAAAAATAGAACAGTGCATATTAATAACTGGAAGATTGTTTAGGATTTTAAAATTTCTAGTAATATACAAGCTATACCTTTTAATCTACTCTATTATATTTATTCCTGAGGTTTGAACTATTTTTTTTTAGAATTTAGAACATTCAACATCACTCGTACGTGCCTAGGTATAATTGTCGTAAGGACTGAGGGCGAAAAAACATTAACATTGAAAAACTTGCATAACTTTTAAACCGCTAACTAAATTTTCAAAAAAAAAATTAGTTTTGGGTAGGTTATTTATTATATAAAAATTAAGATAAAACAAAAAATCAATCAGACTTATCGTCATAAAAAATTTTGAGCTTGTCGGGAATGGTCTCCATCATGGCTTTTATGGTGGTGCTCGACACTTTCTTGGTCGCTACGGTCCACATTTTCTAAAACTTTCAATCGATTTTGTAGCCTTTTTGTCTGCCTCAAGCTTCTTTTCACCAAAGCCCAGTACCGCTCGATTGGGCGAAGCTCAGGGCAATTTGGTGGGTTAGCCTCCCTGGGTACAAAATCGACATGATTCTCTTCGTACCATTTTTTTGTCTGTTTACTGTAATGGCACGAAGCTAAATCCGGCCAAAAAATGGATACCTTATGTTTACACAGAAAAGGCCGCAATCTTTTGGAGACACCCTTCGTGTAAATATCGGAGTTAATTGTTCCATTTGTTATGAAAGATTGGCTTCTTTCACCGCAGCTACAAATCGCCTGCCAAACGAGATATTTTTTGAAAACTTGGACTTTATTTTAGTTCTAAACTTCTTAGGAACATTTCCTCGTCCACAGGAAACATAAAACTCCTGACCAGGTAGTTGAGAAAAATCGGCGAGGACGTAAGTCTCATCGTCCATCACGCAACATTGACGTTTTGGAAAAATCTGCTCTCAACTTTCTGGTTCGTTTCTTGGCTTCAATGTTTTTCTCCGCATTACTATCTGGAGTTGTTTGAACTTTGTAGGATTTAAATCCACTCTTTTTTCGAATTGTCTTTTCCGACAAGTCGACTTTTGCAGCTAATTTCCGGTTCGATATCAGCGGATTCTTAACCATCGCAGATATTGCCTTTTGCACCTTTTTTTGGTAAGTGAAAACCCTCTAGTCGTCCACTTCCTGGTTTCCGTGTTATGGTAAAGTCTTCCTTGTACCGCTTGATGACTTTTGCTGCCACTTGCCTGCAAACTCTTGCCTCCTTTGCAATGCGAACGACTGACCATTGTGGATTCTCAACAAATTTTTAATGATTAATCTATGTACTTCCACTACTTTTGCCATTGTGAACACAATTTGACTCAAATAAAAATAAAAATTTGACGACATATTCTGACAACTATTTCAAAGCCTACTATATCAAAATTTTGTAAAAATTATATTGTATAAAAGTTATGCAAGTTTTCAATGTTAATGTTTTTCGCTCTCAGTCCTTATTATAATCTATCGACTCTACATAGTTAAATTATAAAAATTACGTAATTTGATTTAAAAATGTTACACAAGAAATGAAAAGTTGTACACCTTCATGGGGTGAATTGGTAAGACTCTCTTATTTTGAGTTTTGGACAATTAATGTGTACCTAATTGTTTCGAAGAGACGGAGACCGAAAATATCGTCGGATGAGTGTGTCATCGAAGATTCATGTAAAATGACTATTCGTGAAACATGTCACTGTGCAGCTGCAGTTCAGCACGAGGAGAATGAAAGTAAATGGTTTGAGTTTACTCTTAAGATACGTTAAAGAAAACGTAGTCTTTTATTAGAAGCATTAACTAAAATCTTAGGTATGAATATGACAGAAGTTTGAACAGTACCATTGAAATATAATTTACATAATTTCAAAATTACTATTAGTTCATCAAATATACAGTTCCGTATGATCTCCCGGTTATTAATATACTTGTGTTCTCTTGTTTATTAATTAGGAAAATAATTTTTACAAAATCATTTATAACCATGGGTAGCTTAATTTGATTAAAATGTGTGCCAGGTGTTCAAAATACATTTATTCATTATGAACAACTCAAATAATTGTTAATTTATTCCCAATTCCCAAGATACCAAGATAATTAAGTATTCACTTTTACAAATGGAACAGTAATATATTATGTGTTAGTGAACGGGCAAGAAATAGACAATTTTAAGATTTTAAGATAGAGTCTGATCACTAGTAGTTAGAGTGAACGTTAAAAAGCAGAGAAAGCAGAAGTAAGTGTAGAAAAAAAGTATGGAAGGAAAAGAAAGTATCAAAAATATAAGGAAGAAATAAACTAAATGGGTAGAAAAAGTAGTAGAAGAGGCAAATGGAAGTAGAGAAGTAGATGTATCATGTAAAAAAGGATGGTAGCAAGAGAAAAAATAAATGTGGGGAGTGGAATGTAGATAACTGAAAAAAGAGGATAAACGTGGAGGAAAAGAAAAATAGACTTTTTAAAAGTACAAAAAGAAATTTTAAAAATGTGAAGAAGAAGAAGAAGAAATATAAGAAGGATTGGAAAAGTGCATAAAAGAAATAAAAATTGAGGAGAAATGTCGAAGATAATAAAGGAAGAAACGGCAGAGGGTAAAAATATATTTGGAGAAGTGGAAGTGAAAGTAGAGGTAAAACAAATTAAAAAAGGGTGGAAAAACGAGATGATATAAAAATAGAAGAAGTATATGAAGCAGTATATAAAATAAAAGAAAAAGAAAAACGATGGAAGGTGATAGAATGCAGGGGGAACAATGGTTATATACGGAAGAAAAAAACAAGAAAAACATTGGTAATAAAAAGGATTTTCAAGTGACTGGAGAGAAGCAATAATAAGTCTAATATACAAAGAAGAAGATCGGAGAGAGGTGGGGAATTATAGGAGAGTGACTGTGAATGTATGTATGGTTATAACGTATATGCGACAATAATTTAGAAAAGTATGGAAAAAGAGATGGCGGAAAAAGGTTTAGAAAAATTGGCAAGCGGGTTATAAAAGAAGAAGAACAATAGATAATATATACATTTTGAAACAAATAATACATAAAGAGTTGGGGAAAAAGAAAAAAGGGATAGGGGAGCACATGATAGAGAGAATAGAAGAGATAATGCGGAGACAAGGTGCAGAGTAAAAATAGGAGAAAATCTGAGCGAAGTGTTGTGCACATTATTTTCAATATACTTGAATGGGGAGGTGTTCAAGGGTCAACATGTCACTTGTTTGGTGGAAATTATTACTCCACATCTTACGAAATAAGATTGGGAGTTATGCGACCGAAAATTTTAACACCCCTTTTTTTTCACTTTTTTCGACGAATTAGAGTTAGTACGTTATAATAAAGCAAAAAAAAAATTTTTATATCCGTCCGTATGTAAACAAGATTAGAGAAAGCCATCCGTCCGATTTTTATGAAACTTTGTAGAAGGACCTTATTTATAATTCCGAAGGTCTGATTAGTTTTTGGGCATAATCTTCGTAGCTAAAAGTAACCTACACAGATTTTCGAATTTTTTAATATTTAGAAAAATATTCATTTTACAGATTTCTGTTTCAAATAAAAGTTGTTTATAATTTAATTATACACATTTTTTGTTTAAACTATTTTTTGATCCGATTAGGAATTACTGAGGTATAACAATCGCGTGACTAATATCAATATCAAAAAAAAAAGTTGAGGGTGAAAAGTTGTTGAAAATCGTATTGAAGTGAAGTTCTGGGGTAAACGCTTGTTTTTTTTCTTACGCGTAAATTCTTTTGGCCTTATTCAAGTATTCGTTTAAAGTAGGTTGTACTGTATTTTAAGTACATTTTGTTTGCGTTAAAAAGCACGTCTGGTGTCGATCTCACGGCCGGCAATAATTATTTCCTTGCCCTTGGATATTTTCAAATCCGTCGCGCTCACAGTTAAGCTTGAAAGAAATGATTATTTTGATAGTTTTTATCAAATGAGCCCCATAACACCACCTTACTTCTTTCTTTAAAAACTTTTCCTTTCAAGTGTTTACCTTATCCCGGATTTTTGGTAAATATTTGTGTACATTTAGAAAAGATCTGGGTGGCGCCCATTAAAACCTCGAATCTGACGAGCGATAAGGATCTTTTAGTCATCTGTGAAGGTAAGTGAGAGACATCTTTCTAGACCCCACCCTCGTCCTTTGTGACGCCGCGTGGCGTTTCGAGTTACATGACGTAACAAACAAAGTGGGGATAGTGATTGGGAAGGAGAAGGTGTGAGTGCTGGAATACTCGGACGATAAAAAGGAAGGAATGAAAAGCATGATAAAGACGATAAAATGATACTTTGAAGGGAAAGTGTTCAAAATTAAACACAAAAAAACACAAAACTAGTGATTTTTCAAAAAAGAACAGATAGAAGTAGGAAAACAGAAATAGTGGTGGGGAGATGAGGAATGGTAGGACATATGTGGGGTATGGTACAGAGTATTTGGAAAGGAAAGGTGAAAATGCTATGGGAAAAAGTGTTATGGTATATGGAGCGGAGATATGGGAAGAGAGGAGTAAGAACAATTAGAAAAATACAAATAAAATATTGAAAATGGAATGTTACTGGAAAAAATTAGAATAAGAGCAGGGAAGGTGGCAATTAGGTACGAAGAAAGTATGAAAGAGATGAATGTAAGAAAGAAACTACAAGCAGCATGGTAGCAAATGGAGGAGAAAAATAAATAGAGGACAGGAATACGGGTGGCTATATAATGAAAAGTGAAGATACGCAAGAGAAGAAGAAATAACAGAAAGAGATGGGGATAATCAGAAGCAGGAGAGAACAAAAATTAAAGAAGGAAATTACAACGAAATAATAATAGCAAAATATGCCTGTAAATTAAAGAAAATGAAAATAAATATTGGCAAGAGGACTAAAAAAGAAAATATTTTGTGGGGAATGTTGGAAAAACATTGAGCATAGGGGAGAAGAGTGTGAAGAACTAAAGCACGAAAAAAAAGAAAAACGATATTGGGGGCGGAAGGTGATGGGGCGAAGTGAATGGAAGAGATGATAAGAAGAAGAAGAAAAAGTTTATTTTTTTGTTTCTTTTTTAATTTGTTTACTTTTAAGATATAAAAATGTAATAATAACAGAATCCATTGTAAAAAAACAGTGAATAAAGTTTTGATTTGATTTTCAATTGGATGATGGCAGTATTTTTTAAACAACGAAAAATGCCTTTCGCATCTAAACAATTGGATCACTAATTGGCAGTCCGGATTTTTAATGTTTTTTAATTGTTGTTCCCTTTTTTGTTTCGTTAGTGTATATTTGTGATTGGTTTTATTAAAATTTAGGCTTAGATCTCACTGTTTTCAGTAAAAAGTTATCGAAAACCGACGACACTTGGGAAGAAACCACTTGACGGTGAAAAAATTCATTTTATTTTTCTTGTTACAGATTTTCAAAAGTTAGAAAGAGAGGCAAGAATATGTAGAAAACTTCAACATCCAAACATAGGTGAGACACTCTTATTGTTTAGTTTTAACTTTTCAAATTTTACGTCCACCATAGAACATCTTTTGAGTATGTTTTTCAAACATTATTGTAGATAACACTTGCGGACGCTTTTTGTTAACTTTTTTTCCGTATTTTTGTTTCGTAAGTGCTGCGTAGTAATTAATTCGTTTTGTGTATAGTTACGCATTCTGATGTTCTCAAACATTTAGGTAATCACTTAAATACATTTGAATTTTTTTACATTATATTTCTGATCATTTCTCATAATTTTTTCTGTTTTGCGAGCATGTCCTTTTTACAACTACTTACTAAACAAGTAGTAGTCGAATAAAATCGATGACACTTTCAAATAAATCGGATGGGTTAGTTTTGTTTGGTTGTAAGTTGTAATGGAATGATTCAGAATAATGATGTTAAATTTTTTTGGCACTTTTGCATTTCGTCGCTTGTGCATAGCAAACAAATTGCACGAAATTTTTTAACATAAACATCCCGTCACATAATTACAGTATTTACACTTTAAAGTCTTATTAAGTTAATGCTATAAAATGGGCTAAATGGATTCTAAATATTTTTATTTTTTGTTCTCATCTGTTGAAAAACTTACTCAAAACAATCAGGGCTTGGATGTTGTAATCAGAACATCAACTAGAATCAAATTAAAACAAGCAACAATTGTTTTTTGAGCACTTTAACCTTGAGCAGGTTTTAGAACTTGAATATTTGTTGTACAAAAATTCATAACTTGGATATTTCTTGAAAGGAATTCATAGCATCCACCAGAATCAATTAAACAAGTAGTGTTAAAAGTGTCAAGTCTATTTGTGTTAGTTTTATCTAGTTTCCTAATTATTGTTTTTTATTAATTGTCAGTTTTAATTAATGTCAATGTTAAAAATTAAAAAGATATTCAGCTTCGAATTTGTATTGATCAATATAAGTCTAAGGTTTAGGCTCCTGTTGTAACATTTATGGCGACCGTGACAGGACTGGACAAAAATTCAGAGACTCTTGGAGATCCATCGTGTGTCCTTCGAGAGAATTTATGGTGACATTCTAGAAAGCATTAGTTCTTTTGAGCCCGATTTCAGTGTTATTCAAGGTAAAATGCGTCTCCTTGATCAGAAAGTTGAAATGTTCACTGAATTAAATAGATCAAATCTTGATACCCTTCTTGATATTGAATGTTCCTAAGAGAATATTGATTTATTTGTTGCAAAAGGCGATGATTTAGTCAGTCGATACAGTATTCTCAAATACAAAGTCGAACAACTTCTTCAACGAAGTTCTTTGGTCGAAAATGCATCTAAACATACTGCGAGTCATTCAAGTTTAGCCCATTCTAGATTACGATTACCTCGTATTGAATTTAAAAAGTTTAGCGGTCATGTTAAAGATTGGTTGAGATTTTGGGGCCAATTCAAGAGAATTGATGAAGATGATACTATTGAATTGGAAGATAAATTTCAATATTTAATCGAATCTACAATTCCAAAGTCACCAGCCCGAAATTTAGTTGAAGCATACCGCTATGAATTACGCTAAGGTATTAGAAACTCTGAAATCTCGTTTTGGAAGAGACGATTTGCTTATCGAATATTATGTTCCTGAATTACTGAAATTAGTACTGAAGAATTTACAAACCAAAACTTTATTTGATGAGCTTGAATCACAGTTACGAGCCTTAGATACGTTGGGAGTAACATCCGAAAAATATGCGGCTATGTTATTTCCCTTGTTGAATCGTCGTTACCAGAAGACGTATTACGAGCTTGGAAAGATCTCTCCCTCTGATGACGAAACTGACTTTCAAGTTATTCCTGTTCAAAATCGTCTTACAAAATTGATGAACTTTTTACGAAAAGAAGTATCTAATGAGGAGAAAATTTCGATGGCCCTTTCTGGATTTGAATTGAAGTCCAAGAAAAAGGAACTTCAAGATAGTTCAGTACCTATACCTACTGCCTCAGGGTTAATGAATCACAAACCATCTTTGAATCAAAGATGTGTTTTTTGTAAGGATGAACATACGAGTTTAGAATGTAAGAAAAGTGCAGATATGAGTCTTTTAGATAGGAAGAAACTGTTAGCTTCAAAAGGTCATTGTTATATTTGTTTGAAGTTTGGACATATAGCACGAAGATGCAGAGTTCAAATAGAATGCAGTAAATGTAAGTTACGACATTCAACTCTGATGTGTCCTAAACAAGAAAATACTCCTGAGATCCAAGAAAAACTTACAACAAAAGAAGTTCAAGATACCGAAAACGTTGATAACCTAAGTAACTTAACTTACAGTGAAGTCTTTCTTCAAACACTAGTTGTCAATCGTAGTAATGGAAGTATTTCTGAACGTGTGCGAGTTATTATAGACACTGGGTCTCAGAGATCCTATATTAGTTCATTTTCTGCAAAACGGCTTAGTTTTACACCAGTTTCAGAAGAAAAGTTAGTTCACGCCTTATTTGGTGGTTCTAAGACAGAAATTGTTGTTATAAAATTAGGTTAACAAGTTTAGACAAAAGATATGCTTGTAATATACAGGTATTAGATCAACCTATAATATGCAGCAATGTAATATCAGTTAAAGAAGGTCTATGGATAGAAGAATTAAACACTCTTCGAATTTATAACTCTGATAGAATCGATGGACCGATTGAAATACTTATTCGTGCAGATGTAGCAGGGAAGCTGTTTACTGGTAAAAAATACCTCCTTCAAAGTGGACTCGTTGCTATGGAAACTCTTCTAGGATGGGTCTTAATGGGAAAGGTTGAACTTGAGTATACAAAAAGCATTCATTCTAGTTTGTTATCTACTTTAACAATAACTTCTTCGTTTGATAAATCGTTTAACATATCTGATTTATGGAGACTTGATATATTAGGCATTTCAGATCCTGCAGATGTTAAAACCAATAAAGAAAAAGAAGTTGAAGTTATGAATCAATTTGTAGAGACTTTCTGCATCAACAAAGAACGTAGATATGAGGTTACACTGCCCTGGATAGATGATCACCCACCTTTGTCTGATAATTTTGAAATTTGTAAGAAGAGGTTGGATAATTTGATGCTCAAACTTAACAAAGATGGACATTATACAGATTACAATCAAGTATTCTGTGAATGGTTGAAGGAAGGGATAATTGAGTATATTTCTGATGATCAGTTAGAAAAAGATTGTCACTACTTACCTCATCGACATGTTCTAAAGTTAAATAACACTACAAAACTTCGACCCGTATTTGACGCATCTTGTCGAACTAAAAATAATCCATCCTTAAATCAGTGTTTAGAAAAAGGTATCAATCTTATAGAGCTTATTTTCTATTTTAATTCGATTTCGAATGGGCCGATTTGGAGTAAGCTTTCCTTCAAATTAGTATAAAACCTTCAGATAGAGATTTCCCTGGTTTTATTTGGTATGACCAAACAGGTAATTTAAAGTATTTTCATCACACCAGAGTTGTTTTCGGTCTTACTTGTAGTCCTTTTCATCTTGGAGCGGTTATTCAATACCATTTGAACACAATCGTTTCGAGAAACACTTTATATTCTGAAAAAGTTAAAATCTTCTTCGAGGTTTCAATGTTGATAATTGTGTCGTTAGTTTTGATACTGATGAGAAATTTCAAAATTTGATTCACAAATCTACAGAGATACTGAAGGAAGGAAAATTTGACTTAAGAGGTTGGGAACAAACAGAACTAGAAGCAGATACTAAACTTAATTCTATGTCTTCTGTTCTGGGTCTTAAATGGAATAGACAAAGTGATACTCTCCAACTATGTCTAGATAGATTTCAAGATATTAATTTAAATAAAATAACGAAAAAACTTATTTTATCTATTACTAATAGAATTTTCGATATGATTGGTGTATCTTGTCCAGTTTCCTTATTTACGAAACTAATTTTACAAAAATTATGGACTTTAAAAATTGGATGGGATTCAGAAGTTCCTTCAGAAACAAGAGACTGTTTCTTGAACTGGTTTCGAGAGTTAATTTTATTAGATAATCTTAAGATACCTAGATGGTTTTTCGAATATTTCTTCCAAATCTAACAGTTGGAGCCTTCATATGTTTGCAGATGCATCGAAAGATTCGTATGCCGCTACTGTTTTTAAGATCCGATAACTATATTCAACTTGTTCAAGCAAATTCTAGAGTTACTATATATTCCTCGTCTAGAATTACTTGCCGCTAATATTGGAACTAGACTTATGTCTTCTATTTTTTACTGGTCTGACTCAACTACAGTGTTATCTTGGATTAGACGTGAAGATAAATTAGAAAGACATTCGTATGGAATAGAGTCGAAGAGATTCGAAGTCTCAGTCATATTGAAGATTGGTATTTTGTACCGGGACATCTAAATCCCGCAGGTTTACCTTCTAGAGGTTGTTCGCCAAAACATTTGTTGAAATCTAAGTGGTGGGAGGGTCCTTCTTGGTTGTTATAAGATAAAAGTAATTAGCCTTGTCAAAATTTAGATTTAAATGAAGATACTGTGATAGAAGAGCGAAAGAATATTGTAGTATCTTCGGTGAATATAAACAAAGTTTTTAGTTGGTTATACAGATATTTTTCGAAATACCAATCAATTGTAAAATTAGTCGGATAGATAAAAAGATTTCACCGAAACTGTCTGGAGAAAGAGAAAATTAAAACAGATATCCTCACTTTAGATGAAATTGAAGAGGCTGAAAAGTTGTATTAAGACTTGTGCAAGAAGAGAGTTTTACTGGTGTTGATGACAAGCGATTATTATCTTTACTTCCGTTCAAAGACAATTATGGTTTGATTAGACTAAAAACAAAATAACGGAAAGAGATGATTTTTACAATTTTAGATATCCAATTATTTTGCCCTCGAATCACCCTGTAGTACATCGGATGATTTGTCAATATCATGTGGATAATTATCACATTGGCGTTCAGGCTCTAACAAACATGTTAAGAGAAAAATATTGGATTATCAGAAGTCGAAAAACGATCAAATCAGTTATATCCAAATGTGTGAGATGTCGAAGACATGAGTTAAAGAATTTAGAGACTCCACCAGTAACATTACCAGCTGATAGAGTAAGAGACGTTGCGGTTTTTGAAGTTACTGGTATTGATCTATGCGGACCATTGTATATAAAGAATAACGAAAAAGTTTGGATTTGTATCTTCACCTGTGCTGTCTATCGTGCAGTGCATTTAGAACTAGTAGCTAACATGTCTACTGATAGTTTTCTTCAAAGTTTGAGAAATTTTATTAGCAGAAGAGGACGTCCAGAAATTATTTACAGTGACAATGGATTAAACTTTGTTGGAGCTGGTAATGCATTTAACTCCATTGATTGGGACGCTATTAAGAAGTTCTCGACCATAAACCGAATGATATAGAAGTTTAACCCTCCTACAGGAAGTTGGTGGGGTGGATGCTGGGAGCGTCTTATTCGACTACTTTACCAACTGTTGAAGAAAACACTTGGAAAAATATCATTGTCTTATCAAGAATTGTATTCCATTTTATGTGACTGCGAAGCGTTGATTAATTCGAGACCACTCACCTTTGTGTCTGAAGATAGTCAAGATTTACAAACTCTAACACCGTCAATGTTTTTACAAGACGTCAAGGAGGTAGGTATAGCAGACATTGATGAAATTGACAGAAATAGTCTTACTAAACACTTACGATATAAAGTAAGACTTCAAAACGAACTCAGGCAAAGATTTAGAAGTGAATATCTTAGCCAATTAATCAGTACTCCAAAAAGAGTTCCACAAATTGAAGTTAAAATTGGTGATGTAGTATTAGTGGGCAATGATTTATCTAAGAAAACAGACTGGTCATTAGCTGCAGTTGTCAACGTATTTCCAGGGAAAGATGGAAAAGTAAGAGTCGTACAATTGAAAACTAGTTCAGAATTTTTATTGAGACCAGTTAAGAAACTTTTCCCTTTAGAAGTAGAAGCTCAAGAAGCTGAAAACTTGAAGAAAGAAATAACAGAAAATAAGAGAACGGGAAAGAAAATATCAATTAAGAAAGATGATGAAGATACTGAAGATGAACCAATAATTACTACACCTTGTTGTAGGCGAATTATGCCTCCAAATAAATTACAAATGTAAAGTGGTTCTGGACTTGTGCACTTTCATTATATTGAGATAATTCTTCTCTCAAGGTGGGAGAATGTTAAAAGTGTCAAGTCTATTTGTGTTAGTTTTATCTAGTTTTCTAATTATTGTTTTTATTATTTGTCAGTTTTAATTAATGTCAATGTTAAAAATTAAAAAGATATTTTCCAGTTCTTCGAATTTTCTCCAGTCCTCTCACGGTTGCCATAAATGTTACAACAGGAGTCTAACTAGCAATTGTTTTTTGAGTACTTTAGCGTTGAACCGTTTTTACGCTGACAAATATTCTGCGAGCAACAAAAGCAGAAATTGAATATTAGTTAAGCAACAACAACAGAACTCACTTATATTTGTTGAAACAAATTCAAATCATCGTCTCGAATCAAATCGGAACAAGCAACAATTGTTTTTTGAGTACTTTAGCGTTGAACCGTGTTCACGCTGACAAATATTCTGCGAGCAACAAAATAAGCAGAAATTGAATACCAATTGAGCAACACATTCAGAACTCGCTTATATTTGTTCAAACAAATTCAGATTATACTCTAGAATTAAATCGAAACAAGAAACAATTGTACTTTAGCGTTGAACCTTTTCCACGCTGATAAATATTCTGCTGGCAACAAAAGCAGAAATTGAATATTTGTTGAGCAACAAATTCAAAACTCAGATATATTTGTTGAAACAAATTCATATTATCTTCTAGAATAAAATCGAAACAAGCAACATATGTTTTTTGAGTACTTTAATGTTTAACCGTTTCCACGCTGACAAATATTCTGCGAGCAACAAAGGCCGAAATTGAATATTTGTTGAGCAACAAATTCAAAACTCAGATATATTTGTTGAAACAAATTCATATCATCTCCTAGAATCAAATCGAAACAAGCAACAATTGTTTTTTTGAGTACTTTAGCGTTGAACCGTTTTCACGCTGTCGACAAATATTCTGCGAGCAACAAAATAAGCAGAAATTGAATACTAATTGAGCAACACATTCAGAACTCGCTTATATTTGTTCAAACAAATTCAGATTATACTCGAGAATTAAATCGAAACAAGAAACAATTGTACTTTAGCGTTGAACCTTTTCCACGCTGATAAATATTCTGCTGGCAAGAAAAGCAGAAATTGAATGTTAGTTGAACAAGAAATTCACAACTCGGATATATTTGTTGAGACAAATTCAGATCATCTTCTAGAATCAAATCGAAACAAGCAACAATTGCTTTTTTAATACTTGATCGTTTAACAGTTTTCACACTGATTAATATATTCTGCGAGCAACAAAAACAGAAATTGAATATTTTTTGAACAACAATTTCAAAACTCAGATGTATTTGTTGAAACAAATTTAGATCATCTTCTAGAATCAAATCGAAACAAGCAACAATTACTTTTTTAATACTTTATCGTTTAACCGTTTTCACACTGATAAATATTCTGCGAGCAACAAAGGCAGAAATTGAATATTTGTTGAGCAACAAATTCAAAACTTGGATATATTTGTTGAAACAAATTCAGATCATCTTCTAGAATCAAATCGAAAAAAACATTATTCAGTGTTTTAATGTTCAACCGTTTCCACGCTGATAAATATTCTGCGAGGAACAAAGGCAGAAATTGAATATTTGTTGAGCAACAAATTCAAAACCCGGATATATTTGTTGAAGCAATTTCAGATCATCTTCTAGAATCAAATCGAAACAAGCAACAATTGGTTTTTTAATACTTGATCGTTTAACCGTTTTCACACTGATTAATATATTCTGCGAGCAACAAAGGCAGAAATTGAATATTTGTTGAGCAACAAATTAAAACTTGGATATATTTGTTGAAACAAATTCAGATCATCTTCTACAATCAAATCGAAAAAAGCAGCAGTTGTTTTTTTCAGTTCTTTAATATTCAACCGTTTCCACGCTGATAAATATTCTGCGAGCAACAAAGGCAGAAATTGAATATTTGTTGAGCAATAAATTCAAAACTTGGATATATTTGTTGAAACAAATTCATATTATCTTCTAGAATAAAATCGAAACAAGCAACATATGTTTTTTGATTACTTTAATGTTTAACCGTTTCCACGCTGACAAATATTCTGCGAGCAACAAAGGCAGAAATTGAATATTTGTTGAGCAACAAATTCAAAACTCAGATATATTTGTTGAAACAAATTCAGGTCATCTTCTAGAATCAAATCGAAACAAGCAACAATTGCTTTTTAAATACTTTATCGTTTAACAGTTTTCACACTGATTAATATATTTTGCGAGCAACAAAGGCAGAAATTGAATATTTGTTGAGCAACAAATTCAAAACTCAGATATATTTGTTGGAACAAATTTAGATCATCTTTTAGAATCAAATCGAAACAAGCAACAATTGCTTTTTTAATACTTTATCGTTTAACAGTTTTCACACTGATTAATATATTTTGCGAGCAACAAAGGCAGAAATTGAATATTTGTTGAGCAACAAATTCAAAACTCAGATATATTTGTTGAAACAAATTCAAATCATCTTCTAGAATCAAATCGAAACAAGCAACAATTGCTTTTTTAATACTTTATCGTTTAACAGTTTTCACACTAATTAATATATTTTGCGAGCAACAAAGGCAGAAATTGAATATTTGTTGAGCAACAAATTCAAAACTCAGATATATTTGTTGAAACAAATTTAGATCATCTTCTAGAATCAAATCGAAACAAGCAACAATTGTTTTTTTAATACTTATCTTTTAACCGTTTTTACACTGATTAATATATTCTACGAGCAACAAAGGCAGAAATTGAATATTTGTTGAGCAACAAATTCAAAACTCAGATATATTTGTTGGAACAAATTCAGATCATCTTTTAGAATCAAATCGAAACAAGCAACAATGGTTTTTTTAATACTTTATCGTTTAACATTTTTCACACTGATTAATAGATTCTGCGAGCATCAAAGGCAGAAATTGAATATTTGTTGAGCAATAAATTCAAAACTCAGATATATTTGTTGAAACAAATTTAGATCATCTTCTAGAATCAAATCGAAACAAGCAACAATTGTTTTTTTTAATACTTTATCTTTCAACCGTTTTTACACTGATTAATATATTCTACGAGCAACAAAGGCAGAAATTAAATATTTGTTGAGCAACAAATTCAAAACTCAGATATATTTGTTGAAACAAATTTAGATCATCTTCTAGAATCAAATCGAAACAAGCAACAATTGTTTTTTTAATACTTTATCTTTCAACCGTTTTTACACTGATTAATATATTCTACGAGCAACAAAAGGCAGAAATTGAATATTTGTTGAGCAACAAATTCAAAACTTGGATATATTTGTTGAAACAAATTCAGATCATCTTCTAGAATCAAATCGAAACAAGCAACAATTGTTTTTAATACTTTATCTTTTAACCGTTTTTACACTGATTAATATATTCTACGAGCAACAAAGGCAGAAATTAAATATTTGTTGAGCAACAAATTCAAAACTCAGATATATTTGTTGAAACAAATTCAGATCATCTTCTAGAATCAAATCGAAACAAGCAACAATTGTTTTTTTAATACTTTATCTTTTAACCGTTTTTACACTGATTAATATATTCTGCGAGCAACAAATTCAAAACTTGGATGTTTGGCGAATAAGTTATTAACAACAAATTCAAATGTTTCCTGAGTTCATGCATATTTAGTGAGCAACTAAATGTTGTTACTGTTATATTCGATTTTCTTATTTACTAACTTTATACAAATGAGGAACAAATAAAAATGTTATTTAGAATCCTTTGCTCTCTTTTCGTTCAGCTTACTTATAAATATACACAGTAATACATCATTTCACGTTAAATTTAGTTTTGATTTTGTTTCTTTTGGTTTGATCATTTGGTTGCATGAATTTGGCTAGTACAGTACAGTGTACTTTATCCGAATGTTCAGACGTTCGAGTGCTTGTAATACGTCAATTAAAGTATTTTCTACGAATTTAATTGGGTGTTACGTATTGGGGTTTTTGTGAAACTCTTAAAATTGTTACTGTCCCGCAATTATCTCATCTGGTTGACATATGCTTTAACCTAAACATTTCGAGTTATAAACATTGTACGACAATTTTCATCATATGAACCACGTATTATATAAATTTTTTTTGTGTGCGCGAAACAAAGCAATGAAATTGATTTTACTTCTCTAATATTTTACTAATACAATTTTTATTAGTTATCGACAGTTTGATTATAATAGATATGACTGGGACGTCCTCTATTGATTAGTTCAACTCGTCCGCGTGCCCCATAAATGTATTTGTTCTACGTTTAGTTTAAATTTTTTTAGAGTCAATTACAAATTAACGAGCGCCACTACAATTATGTTAATTGAAAAAAATTAAATGACTTCGATTTTTTTAAATTATTTTACTCGTCACTTAACGAGCTTTAAGCAACTTATCGTGTTTAAATTATTGATAATCGATATAGTAACCTTCGTTTTATCTAAACACAAAAATCAATGAGCGTATATTATGTGGCGAATGTGCTACATTATTTAAAAGAACTTTTTATGATTTTCTAAAAGTAAAGTTTATTTAATGTGCTGCGGTATTTTTTATTCGAGTAAACAATAAATCCGTTGCTAAAATTATTACTCTGTGATATTCTATTGATTTGCATTAGCGTGCGGTAATGGATTCCATTGTAACACTTTATTCGTTGCACAGTTGTTTTAATTCAATGGCGTTTTACATATGCGACAAATAATCAAGGACACTAAACTCACCTAACCTAAATATTAAACTACCATTTCAATTTTAAGAGTAAATTCTAGGGAAATATAAAAAGTAGTATAGAACTTATGCTGAAAATCAGTAGATCTGGTTTCATATTGATACTTAGAAGCGTGCGGTAATGCAACACGCTATTTAGTAATTTTTTCATTATTTGTGTTGGTAATTTGTAAATTGAAACAGTGTGAAGTTGTAGTGAAATGCGCTACTGTGCCAAAAAACAAAACTACCAACCTAACTAGAAAAAAAAATTAAAACAGAAATTTTGACTTGAAAATGTAGATCGAACTTTGTCTTCGTCTCATTAAATTTTATTAGATACGTCTTTACTTGCGATGAATAATAGTATATTACATAATAAGCATGTAATGCGTACTGTTACTGAGGAGAATTGGTTTTATAAATTTAATTTGAAAATTATTTTATGAATTAGATCTACGACATAAATGTTTTTGAATTCTTTGATTGTTTAAATTTAGATTTGTTGTTTTGGTTAACCTGTAGTACTTTTAAATTCCCACTAAAAACTCGTAATTCTATTCGAGAATCAAATAAAAATAAAGCTAACCTAAGATTTCAGTTATTGGCGTTTTTTGTATATTTTTAATTTATCTAATAGAATTACTAGTTTTTAATGGAAATTTAAAAGTATTACAGGTTAACCACACCAACAAATCTAAACCTTAACTCCAAAAATTTCATGCATATGGTTATTTAAAATGTTTAAACATTAGAGTATTTTCTATTTAACAGTTGGTACTGCTACTACTGATTTTCAAACTTCTGGTTAGAAAATGCATACAGTTATACCAACTTAATGTTTAAAGTGACTCTTTTTTCATGTGTGCTTTTAAAAAATGTCTTGATTAAACAATTCAGTTTCTATTTGTTCTAAGCTTTGCAAACAACATGTGAGTATATCGTTTTCACTAAATTTTAGTTAAATAAAGTTGAGATTTTAGAGGATTTTACATTTGATTGGTAGTATTATTACTGAGTTTCAAACTTTTGATTAACAAGAATGTAGTGCCAACATAAGATGCTTTGTAGTGTCTTGATCGAAAACATCAGTTTCTATTTTTGTGATCGTTATGTGATGCTTTAAAACAGCTCTATGTGTGTAAAATCCTTTCATTTCACTTATTTCGATGACGTCATTTATGCATTAAATCACGAAATGACCATCATCTGTAATTTAAAGCATAAATATGGGCACTGATACCAACCATTCGTTATTTACTTATTTGTTAATTGAGGTTACGTACTTTACTTTGGTCTTTGTTACAAGTTTGTTGTGTCGATATTCAGATATAAATAAAATACATAAGTAATACTTAAGAAGTCGTTTAGAAGCCCACCCGAAGCTCATTGTCGTAGAGTGGGTCGCAGGAAGGTATCGAAGAACGTTGGTGGAAATTTCTAATGGACACCACCTAGTGAAATAAGGCAAGTAAAGCACACAAACTCATAGAAGAGCGACTAGATAATGTATTCTGACAAGTATCATGTAACATACAGCAGAGACAAACAATAAAATCTCAATTAACGACATAGTATACGTTATCACAGATAAATATATTCATTCAAATTTAGTATAGACGCCACAAATATATCTCATACCAATAATACAGATCAATACTTAAATTTTAATCACCTAGCTTGTTATATAGCGGTGACAACTTCTTCAGAAAGATAAGTTTAGTATCACCACGCAGGTCTGGATTAATAACAAGGTGGGATAAGATATCGAGCAGCTTTCTAGGTCTAACCCCAGGTATCAGCAGTGCAACACGTCGAAGAAAATGTACGGCAAGGTAGAATTTCCTTCAAGAAGACATTTTTATGAATATCACCAGACGTACATTCCACGGTGCTTAGTAGATAGTTAACCTGCGAGTGAGTCGTCCAGTGATAACGATTGATAGCGATTTTTGAGCTTTCGGGGGGAATTGACGTTCATCAAACGTACAGAATTAACGACTAATCCAAAATTTCTACATCTACTAACAAATAATGACATTGTTCGACATGTTCGTACAAAGAAACGAAACTTGTTGTTGATGTTGTCCTTGTTAGTTACTTGAGTTAATAAGAGACATGCAAAACGACAATCTTGAAATAATACGTTAGCTAATCATGTATAGGTGGTATTCAATATATAAAAAAGGATAGCCATACACAAGTGTGCGATAAATAAAACGAATGAATTATGCATTCTGACTTCTGATTACTGCTTGCCGTATTCATTTATTTATATGCGTTGAGTAGGTCTTGATGATGCGACAAGATTGCGAATATATAGCTCTCCTTGATAGATTTCTGATCCACGATAAAGTATTGTGGGGGTAGACGTCTCATCTTGGTGGTGCTTTTCTTGGGCGATAAAGTTCATGAAGTCCATCAGCCCAAGCCGGTGTGTTACGTCTTGGTGAAGGTTAAATAGGGCAGGAGGCTGGCTTCTCTTCGGTCGGCACTAGTGTTGATGCCGACGGCGGGTGATGCGGTGACGGATGTAGTCATGTCGGGTTTGTAGGTAAGTTTTTAAGAAAATTGCGTTGTTATACCTGTTGTTATTGCGCCACCTTGTTACCTACCTCGGCTACCGATTTTTCACGTTAGGGGTCACCATGGGTGTCACGTCGTTGTGGATTGGTGGACTATGTTGCCGCAGAATTGGAATGGAAGGAATACGCCACGGCAGTTTGTTAATAGTTACTTGTGCAACACTTATACTATAATATGTTGGTCACCACATCCTTCGTTCGAATCACCGGAATGTTTTGTGCATTTGTTTGTTTATATTCTGCATTCTTAGGAAATTATATTTTATTATGAGGATGTTAGGGGGTTGCAGCAGGCAACCCCATAGGGGCCCTTCCTTGGTGGATTACCAATCTACGATAAAGTATGCTGAATGAGCGAAGATAGGCAAAAACATTTGTTTGTTATTGCGGGTGTAACTTCTAGTTTCATTTTTGTGGATGGTGTAGGGGGTTTTTGTTAGAACCGTTGCTTAAGATGTTGCTGTATTGCTCACTTCGTAAGCTCGATGTTGGGTATTTTGTTGTTGCTGCTGCAGATGTACCGTTTGGAAGGTTTTTCTGGCGTTACTCCATATGCGAGGGTTTTGCTAGCCTTGCTTAAGATGCTGCTGTGTGGCTCACTTCATAGGCGAATTGGTGCGATGCTTTTGACAGCGATAAAACGTTGAAACTGGACATGATAAGCTTTGTGAGGTGTGTCAGATGCGTGCTGTATGCGACAGGCAATATCTCACATTTGAACGTTAAAAACTTAGGCCTGTTTAGTCCAGTCCCAAGACACATGGGTTTGTGTATGTTTGTGTTTGATCGTGGACAGCTATCTCGTCAATTCGAGACGTTGATTGTCCTTCATAGGTTGATTCTCTAAAGAAGTGGTTGTGGCTGACGTGCGTTACATCGTGATGAAAGTGAAATACAGCTGTAGGCTGGCTCCTTTTCGATCGGCACTAGTGTTGATGCCGACGATGTCTATAGCGGCTGAAGCGGTGTGTGAAGGGCATAATCATGGCAGGCGTAGTGTGGCGAGCGTAGCATTAGTTGGCGAAATGTTGACGGGTATAGTGATGGGCGTTTTGCCGTTCATTTTGTAGGTATATTTTTAAGGAAATCGCGCTGTTATACCTGTTGTTATTGCGCCGCCTAGAGTTTGTTTGTTACCCTTAATTGTTACTTTTCGGCGCGACCGATTTTTCACGTTCGGGGTCACCACTGTGACGTCGTTGTGAATGGTTGGACACCTATTGTGCACGATGCATGGGGTTGATCGATTGACTTAACTTGATTCTGGTTACTGCTTGTCGTACTCATTTAATTATATGCGTTGAGTAGGTCATGATGATGCGACGAGGTTGCGGATATTGCGTATCGGCACATTCTTAATTTGTATCGCTGGAATGCACACAATTTGTTTGTTTATATTCCGCGGTAGTAGTATTTCTTTATTCGGTTTGCAACCTTATTACTTCGAAGATTGTGAATGAAGAAAGTTGAAAATTTTGTATTTGACAGTTGGTAGTTTTGATTAAGAATACCAACTGAATGTTTAATTAATATCAGTGACGTTTCTTATTACATTTATTAAAAAATTTAACTGCAGTTATTGGCAATTTCAAATTAACATATCAACGCCGGCTTTGATGCTTACTTTTTAAAACACCTTTTACGTAAGATAGTACAAATTAAGCTTAAAATAAACTTGATTCTGTCATTGTACTGTGTTTATATTTTTTTACATCAAGTTAATATAACATTAATGATCAGAGATTCGCACTTTACTTAATAAATCGAACAATAGTTCTATAATATCAAGTTGCTTTTCATAGTAGTATTTGATAAAGAATATTATCTGATGTTATCTGATAAATGATTATTATGGTTATGTGAGGATCCCATAGATGGCGTTGAAATCAATACTTTTTCTACACGATTTCATCATTTCGGCGGCAATTTTCACCGTCGTGTTTTACTTCCAATCGAATAATTTCACTTTCCGGAAAGAGCCTCCTAGTAAATGCATAAATCTTTTGAAACTACAAAAAGATAGTGTGACTTTAGATATTGTCTGTCAGGGTCTAACCAATGAAAAGTTCACGTTACCCATTAGACCTAATCTAACCTAAAAACTAAATTGTTGTGCTTAAACTGAACTTAACGTCCCATCTAACCTTACTTTTCACCTAACCTAACCTCCAACTTAACATAAATGCACGCAAATAATAATTTACATTTATCATTTAAAAAACTGTGATAACGGTAACCTCGTAACCAACACAACAACTGGAATGTGATTAGTGTTCAATAAAAAATGTAGATTTAATAGTTTGCAGTAATTATAAATAAAAGTAATTAGTTAATGATAAAACAACCTACTTGCTTCAGTATAATCTTTCGAAAGTAAAAACTATCGAATTTTGAAAGGTTTTAAAATTTCTTGAAGGAGAAAAACTCTTATGACTCAAAATTATATTTTACCTATTTCTCCGGATCACCTGGCGCTAAAGAGGTTTAATATGGAACGACATATTTTGTCGATCGGGACTGGAACTTACAGCCGGAAACATTTGGATATTCATAGTCTTGTCTAACCTACCAACATAGATTTTTGTTTTGAAACTCAAGTTAACGAGTAAAGTAACTTCTTGCGTAACCTAACCTCTTACTAAACATAAGTAACACATCATCCTTATCTCAAATAATCTACTCTTAGTTATATTTATCATTTTTTAAAGCTGTGATAACGGTAACCTCGCAACAAAAATTTGCAAGAAAATTTGTTTTTGCATTTTTCTTATTGCTAGCAGTAGTTTCTTTAATGCTTGATTAAACGCTCTAGTTTTTATTATCTCGCTTAAAACAAGAAACATATTGATATTAATTTGTGTTTATGTTTCAGTGAGGTTGCACGACAGTATACAAGAAGAAAATTTTCATTATTTAGTGTTTGATTTGTGAGTATTGCGTTTGGACAAATTTACGATGAGATTTAACTTTGTTCTTCTTTTTTTGAAAGGGTGACGGGCGGAGAATTATTTGAAGATATCGTAGCCAGAGAGTTTTATTCGGAAGCGGATGCTTCACTGTATACAACAGATATTGGAATCGGTAAACCACTGTCACCAAAATGGGGTTGTACATAGAGATTTGAAGGTTGGTATTTGTTTTTCGGCATTAACATTGATTTTTATATTAAATTAAACTTCTCCAGCCCGAAAATCTTTTATTAGCAAGTAAGGCGAAAGGCGCGGCCGTAAAATTAGCAGACTTTGGATTAGCCATTGAAGTACAAGGAGAACAACAAGCGTGGTTTGGTTTTGCCGGTACACCCGGTTATTTATCGCCGGAGGTACTGAAAAAAGAACCCTACGGAAAACCGGTGGATATATGGGCGTGTGGCGTAATTTTGTATATTCTTTTAGTTGGATATCCCCCTTTTTGGGACGAAGATCAGCACAGGCTGTATGCACAAATTAAAGCTGGAGCTTATGACGTAAGTATTGGGCGTTGTAGTGTTTATGCGTGGCGAGTACCGTTATTTTTTTTTAAGTATCCGAGTCCAGAATGGGACACCGTAACTCCGGAAGCCAAGAATTTAATCAACCAAATGTTAACTGTTAATCCAAGTAAACGCATAACTGCTGCCGAGGCACTTAAACATCCATGGATTTGCGTGCGTTATATTTTGTACACTGTCGAAATAGTCTGTATTGGTACTTATTCTTTTGCAGCAACGAGAACGCGTAGCATCCGTTGTACACAGGCAAGAAACTGTCGATTGTCTCAAAAAATTCAATGCAAGGCGTAAGCTCAAGGTGAGATGAAATTTTAAAATTCGACGTCGTTAACATCAAAGTTTTTTTTTGCTTTAGGGTGCAATTCTCACGACGATGTTAGCAACTAGAAATTTTTCAAGTAAGTATTCATCCATATTGTATATGGGACTCTTTATTTTAATTGTTCAATATGCTTTTGACGAAAGAGACAATTTTATTCAATATCGATGCGCTACTGTTTTGATATTTTTTTGTACGTACAAAAGTGGTGGTTGTTAGTTTTTTGCCGCGTGCGTTAATGAATCTCATCTAATATTTTTTTTAATATAGCAGTCGACTTAACGATTTAAACCGAGAATTTAGAAGGAAGGATGTTGTTATACCAAGAGTTTACTTGTTGCGTTTTTTACAAGTTTCAAAGAATTACTGAACACGCACGCGAACGCGTAACGTGCCAAAAGAAAATTATACTTTTTATATTAATTATTTACTTGATGTGTAATCAGGGGGAAGTGAGTATATAAATGGATTTATTAATTTACAAAAAAAATAACAACCACTGCGAACAAAGAGCTATAAAACATCAGTACAAACAGTTCGTAATTAATTGGTTTTCTTATATTCTACAAAAGGGTGTAAGTGTTTTGCATCCTTTTCTAAACATATGCATTGTAAACCAAAATGTACGAAAAGAAAAAAGTCCTTTGGCTATCTTTGATTTGAATACTACTTATTGTTTCGGAGGTGGTTAAACTGCAAAATCGGTTTGTTTTTCTAGTGTAGTTCATTAAATTCAGGCCCCAGGTTGGGCGCCAAATTATTTGTTACTGAGCTTTTTCGTATTATATCACCTGCCTTCCTTCCATTATTAAGTTCGCTCTTCTGTCATTCTCATTAACCACGGTCAAGCATAAAAAAGGACTTACACGTTGTGACAGCCATGGTGCAATATCAGGTGTACTTCTTGCATGGCTTTATACCTTTAGGATCAGACACCTATCTATTGGTGATGGGTCAGGCCTCCAGGTGTTTAAAACTTTCAAAGCAAGGACGGATAATCTCTCAATTGATACTTGACTATGAGAGACAATCAGAATTTGTGTGAAACTCGCACATCTTGTTTTGTCTGGACTACACATTGAGGTGACATGAAATTAATTGCATCACAATGATTGTTCTGATTAACCTAACAAGAAGGAGGGAGTTCTTGATCCATTGCTGTACAAGAACAGGAAATATCCTTTGCCTTTTTCTTAAAAACCATTTTTGTCACTTTCTACCGATTGTTTCTAACTGAGGAAGGAACCGAAACATTCCCTACTGTTTTTGAGAATTTACGGATTTTAGTTGAATGATAAAAGTATCTATATAAAGGAGTAAGTAGAATAAAGTACAAAGTAGAAATAAAAATTGTATTAATTTATACTTAAGACCCGATGTTGGGCGCTAAATTATTTGTTACTTAACTTTTTCGTATGCTAAAGGCTAGGTTTCTTCCATTACTCAGTAGGGACCCGTATTAAGCTCCTCGAGGTCATTCTCCTTCACCTACACTCCTATTTTACGAAATAAATTTACTACAAGTTTAGTTCAAATAAAATGTGGTGAAAGTTCTTTATCTCTCCTACTAGGAATTTGATGTCAGATCCAGTGCAGTGGTTCATTAGTTCTTCCGTTTTTAAAATAGCTAGCTGATTCATCATAAGGAAGAGATTATAACTGGTTTTACACTCCTCTGCGTCTTAAGTAAATTAATTTAGACTACTTTCATATCACTGAAACGGAAGTGGGTAGGTTTTGCAGAGAATATAGTTTTAGCTGCCATCTTACCTACAGATTCTTAAATGTATCTTCTACTATGCTCATATCAGTTTTAGTATCGTGGAAAATTCTGTTGAACACGTTTAGAGCAACCTCTGACTGTAAATAGGGTTCAGAAATATCCGCTGAGGCTACGCACCTCATCCATCAAATTGTCCAACTCTCTCGTCTGGTTTTTAGCTAGAATCGCTCTTCTGTCATTCCAAGTAACCACGGTCCTGATTTCTCCCGCGACAATTTATACGTGGTGGCATCTATCCCGCGCGATCTTGTATGATTTTTCTGCTGATTTATACAACAGGGTGCAACGGATAAACCCCCACCTATGTGTACCAACCAGTTCTTGTTTCAGTCCTTTAGTATAAAGGACATTAAAGTTGTAGGCCCGCCATCCCTCTTGCATAATGTGATTTTATCAGCTGCAGTATCGTAAAGTATTCTGCCACTATCCGGAAATCACCATCGACTCCTCTTGCACAAGGCCTACATTTTGTCACCTTACCATTTTCAGCATCGTAAGATTTTCGCTTTATGTAGGGATTCGAGCGCTTACTAATAATTCCCACCCCTCGTTTTTTTTTGTAGCTCTCCGTACCTTTAAGACCAGACACTCAACTATTGGTGACGGATCTGGTCGCCCGGTATTTAAGGCTTAGAAGGCAAACCGAATGATTCCTCAATTGATGGTGGCTATCAGAGAGAATAAGAATTTGTGTGAAAATAGTTCATCTTGTTTTGTCTGGACTAGACATTTAGGTAACAAGAATATATTACTTGCCTTGAATAACATAACAATAATCGGATGAAGGTCTCGATCTACTGCCGTACAATAGCAGGATATATGTTGTTTCACCTTATCAATAGAAACGATTCGTTTTGGTTACTTTCTACCCCCTGTTTCCTACCCTATCATGTCAAGGAATTGTTTTTTTTTAATTTTGGTATTGTTCACATATTTTGTTAAATAAAAACATAAATACCTGATGGACACGCTGACGGCGAACCCCGGTTATTGCGTAGATGAACCAGAGGTTGGTTGTTGTGGCGGTACGGAGACGTTACAAACGAAGCTGTACTAAAATTATTCTTTTAATAAACACCAAAACTGGCGATACTAGGTAAAGACTGCAAGTTTCCAGTAAACTTCGAAGTTTAAATTTTTCGGTATGAAGAATTTCGAATATCCGCATACTTGCGAAACGGTGAAAAACATCCCCTAATTAACTTCAAACACGAAACGTAACTAGAATCGGCGTAAGCCGATCGTCGACTGACTTAAATCAGCAAATGGGGCATTCGTATCATATCTAGTGCACGTACCGCTACCAGAACTTTCTAGATGATGACACTTCTAATTTCATTAAGAAATTACAATGAGACAGCAAGTTAATTTTATTTCAAGGTGAAGTCAACGAACTGACCGCGACTTGTAACGATGCAAAATAAGGAAATATCACCTACAATTCTAAATGAAAAACAATATTTCTGTGTGAAAAAATTAAACACAATTTAAATATTCATAATAATATATTAACAGATTTTCCGCAGGTATTCTTTAAGGGCCATGTGTACCGTTAGGAGCTCTGCCTTAGTCTTCAGCTATGCCCTACTTAGTGTTAGTAGTTTTACCGTTTTGCATGATTTTTTTGCTGATTTATATAATTTACAAAGTGCAACGGAGAGGACCCTACGGCACTCTCTTTAATACCACTCGACCACTCCTTGTTTCAGTCTTTTACTACGAAGGACATTAAGGTGTCGGTTTTTTCACTTTTCTGTTCAAATGTTGCACATCGCCTGTATTTTGTCATCTTACCAATCAGTATAAGTATCGTAGAGCTTTCCGTTTTATGTAGGAGTGGGGCACCTAAAGAGTACCTTTGGCCACTCATAGAATTTCTTTTATCAATTTCGACGCGGTTTATCTCATTACCGAGCTTGAGGTCTGACATAGGTTTTCTTCAGTGGTTCCCTTACTGGTAACCAAAAGAAAGCCAAAAAAACCCTTTCAGAAAATGGAAAAGTGGAAGGTCAAATAATGAATTAAATACAGGTAAAGAGCTACTGCACGATTTGAAGTCGGATTTTAAACCAACGCTTAGTTGGCTAGAATAATGGAAGAATCGATTTTTTATTTACACTATCTGAAGGCAAAATTTTGAAGTAATAGATTGAACGTGCTACGATAGCACCAGGTTTTGGCACTACACCCAACTGATAAATAATTGTCTTCTTCCTTCGTAACTCAGTTACAAGTGGTTTCAGCGCAGCTTTTCTTTCTGTTATGCTCCGCTTTGGTTTCCTCTATATTTTCTGTGGAAAAAAATTCATGGTCAGCATTTATATCTTTGTTTTTTTTTGTTACTCATTTTGTTTTTAAATGGATCGAATTATTCTGACTTACGATTATATGATAACCGTTACTACAGGGTCTTCATAAACGACTGAACGATTTTAAACCGCTAAACCTTTAAAACATAAAATCTATTGGCGGGGAAAATGTAAGAGTTCAAAATCGTTCAAACATTGTTGAAGGGGCTGTAAAAAACTTATTTTACAGTTCAATATATTTCGCGATGTCATTACAGTAGCGCAAACAGTAAACGCGCGTAAATGTATATGTATTCTAACCTTATATTTCAATTCGAACACGTGTAAAATTTAACAAAACCCGTTCTAATCTAATAACAATTAAATGTGGTTTAAATAAGAATGTTAATTTTTATTTGTGTCTCTAAGCATATACAGTGTTTTAAATAATATATTGTGCATATTACACTGAAAAACAAACACGATGACAATCAAATATAAGAACAAATTAATTTAATATAAAAAATCATTTACACGATCCTCACTGTGCACACAAACGAACATACATACACAATTTTATATATAGTACACAAAAATAAACAAAACACGAAACTTAGTTGTGCACACTAGAAATAGCATAGAGAGCATTAGATAGTTTGTAACTTTGTTTTGTTGGTTGTGGCGGACTTAATTACGTCACCCTACCTCATTTTCTATCTTCACCTTGATGCTACTAGAATGTGGTGGTGGTAAGAACACTGTTACCCCTGCATTTTTACCTGCCCTTCACTAATAACCGTTGCTTTGTTAAAAGTTGCAAATCTTACTATGTAGAAAATGACGGTGCAGTTAAAGAAACTATCGTGATAACATGGCTGTCTCCGTTAATTCTATTGCCTATTCAGTGAACAGAATGAGTTAAGCCACTCCCTCATTTTGAATAGAATTATTTTATTGGTTCAATTCGTAACTCTTTCTGTTGAGTGAATAGTTTTATTTTTCGGACGAAAACGTATTAGTGAGATTTCGCAACGATTTTTTGAAATTCTTAGATGTGACGCTTATTGCATGCCGCAAATTTGATTTGTTCTTGATTATCAATTTTTTTAATCGATGTATGTGCACATTTTTACGTCACTCACACTGCCTAACATACTAAACGTTTTAAGTGTTCGACGTTGTGTCTGAATTTTTGAAATCATAATCGAATCATTTTTAGTATGAAATGTTTTGAGCCTGTTTTTTTCTATATTATTGTTATTAAGTATAATTTTGTTTAGAGAATCTGCGTTTCTGCACATTTTTTAATTTAAAAAAAATTAAAATCGATTATTAAATTAAATATATATTCTTCATTAGTACCAAACGCTTAATAAAATATCACGATTTATTTTGTTTTTCTTACTAAATAACTAATTTTTGGTGAATTTGGGAAGTTTGTATAGAAGAATTGTGTTATTATAGGTCGGAGTATTGTTGTCAAGAAAGGCGACGGCTCTCAAGTTAAAGAATCTACGGACAGCTCGACAACTCTCGAAGATGACGATATAAAAGGTAGGAAAACTCATACACTTAATCGCGTCATATGTTTTTGAATTAAATCATTGTACACAAAATCACATTCACCTAACATACCACTGGTTTATTTAATGGAATATACTTCCAAAAATCGTCTACTTGGACAAGTAGTCGAGTTCTTTTGGAACGGTTTAAAAAAAAAGCTTTGCATGCTTCCCGGCGCGGTTCCATTAAGAATGACCGTCTAAATCATTATGCGCACCCATTGCACACCCTCATTTCATGATGCAAAAGCATTATTGACAACCAATTTTCATATTTTTATATTATATTTATATATGTACGTTTTTATTGCGAAGCCTGTAAATACTTTTCTGTATGTACAGAAATAATTTGATGTTTAGAACGCTCTGTATAATCCACTAATAAAGAGATAATCTGTTTGTGTTCCGGGAATCGCTCAGAGGATAAGAAGGGGGCGGTGGATCGCAGCTCTACTGTCATTGCGAAAGATTCCGAAGGTAATTCGCTTTCCTTAATTTTTTTTTCGCTGCATCGTCTATAACAATTCGTAGGTAAAGAAACAACGTCACATACGTATAGTCGATTCACTTTTATTTGCTTCGAAAGAAACAAAATGTACGATCTAATGCGCATGCGTAGGTGATTGAAATTCTCGTTCGTACGAATTTCAGTGAGTTGAGCGCAGTCGGTGTTGCCAAGAAGTTTTATAAGTATTTTAAATATGAACTTACACCGGGTAACAACGGAACTAATAATGTAATTTTTTTTTATTTTCGGATTTGCATTATTGGTTTGACTGGAAGTGACTATAACTTATTTGATTTGTAAATAAAATATTTTACATTTGTTAATTCCCTACATTATTTTATATAACTTGAAGTAGTATTGTCCGTTATTTTCATCAAAAATTCCATTTTTTTTTAAATATAACCATAATATGGAAGTTCGCTCGCAAATAGTCACAGGCAACTTGGTTTTGCGTTATATTTTTTAATGAATCGTGTACACTGCTGCAAAAAAAATGTAGTGTTCCATTTACATGGAAAACGTGCGATTTTTAGGTTAAGTTTTTTAATGAATTCTAAACTAATTTTTCACGCACGTAAACTTTCAAAATAACATTTGATTTAAAATTATGTGATAGGCAAAAAATATAACCAAAAATTGTTTTTGGTTGTTTTGTTGTTTGCCCCTGAGTAGTAATATAGGTCGGTTCTGGAGCAGCGCTTGGCGCGAAATTTGAATTTATGGAGGGAGGGTCAAGGTCATCTCAAGGTTATGAGTTTGCATCTTAGCTAAGTAGGCCGAGGACAATGACACCTCAAGATCAAGGTCATCGAGGTTCGGGGTCGTTCGGAATCGATCGAGAAGGATCGGGAACGTTCAAAGGTAAACCGCGAGGTAAACGCTCTGTAACTTGAAACCGGATGTTGGGATTATTAACCTTTATTTAGGTCAACACTTAATGTAATTTTGATTTATAAACGAATTTACTAAATTGGAATGCTGATGTTTATTAAACAGAGAAACATTTAAACAGATCTGAAATTTCATGTTAAGGGGCTTATGAGTGTAGGGTAACTCGAACGCATAAGTCTACAAAAATCATACATCACTGGGAATAGCTACGAATATCAACTCATCAAGCGTTTGATCCGTAAGAAAGCGATAGCGTTGTTGTCATGTACTATTGTTCATCAAATTGAAAATAATTTGTAAAATCTGTAGTTAGTCAAATGCATTCATCAACATTGCGAAAAAGCTAAGCACATCAAAAATCACAATTCACTGGGAATACTTACAAATTTCAACGCATGGTGCGTTTGGTTCATAAGCAAGCAATAGAGGTGTTGGCACCTCATTAATAGTGGTCATGAAGTAAACATTCATCAAATTGAATTTAATTTGTAGAAATCTGTAAAATGATGCCGGCTATGCAACAAAAAGCTAAAAACGCAAGATATCGAATTTTTGCCAATCGAATAACTTAAGCAGTGATAATTGCAGAATTAACAACAACAATATATATCATTTTATTTTATATCAAAAAGCTCATAATCAAGTAAAGATCAAAAAAAGATGAAGAGAATGTATTTCGAGAGCATCGAGAAAATTGCAACAACAATAAAAATATACAAAAACGAGTCAATTTTTACATTATGGATCCCAATGACATTGCACGTTCATAAAATGGGTTCGGGTGTGACCTTCACAAAATCGCTTTTCGGCTCAACTTCGTTTTAATAAGGAAAAATTTTAACCGACTGGAGATCGCCTCCTGAGTTCAAATATGTAAACTATTTTGATAGGAAACGCCCACATTAAAAAAGTTATGGCACTTTCAATGTCAGTGTCTGCTTGCGGTTTTAGTCGGCTCAAGACAAATGAGAGAGAGTGGTTTGTTAGGTTAGGTTACATTGGGTTAGGTTTCGATCTTCAAAAAAATATAAACGAAGATGACAAGACTCTGGTGCAAATGTGCAAATAAAAAATAATGGGTTGTATCTGGTAGTAACGGCGCACCAGAACAAAAATGAAGAAAGGAAAGAAAGGTTTAGACGTCATACGACACGGAACGACATACGAAAATAACGATATGTCAATATAAGCGACAGCTGAATGGTTCTAGAGGTGAAAATGGCGACTCCACCAACACGACGTATGGAGTGGAGGAGGTCGAACTTTTAATTTTTAAGACTAAACGGATACAAAACGATAATTGCCATGATATTAAGAAGAGAGAGAAGTGAGATGTTATGCGTCCTAGTTAAGGCGCCACCCTGTAATTAATAAATAAAAAATAAAATAAGTACCTAATGGTGGTAAAGCGAAAGTTTAAACGAATAATTAACATAGGTTAAATAAATTTAGTAACGGTGGGAAAACTATGCGAAAAAAATCTGTAGAATACAAGGTTAATGTTGTTTGTTGAGGGTGAGGAGGAGGGGGAGATTTTATTACCAAAAAATTGTTTAAATAAGACTCGTATACTTATTATGAGCTACTATGACAATAAAATAATTGAAAAAAAAAAAAAAAAAAAAAAAAAAAAAAAAAAACCAGAGCTTCCCACTCTGTGTCACAGGTATACACACAAAAAATATAGATATGGTTAACAAATAGGACATGCAGATCGTATCACAGATAAATAGACTACTATCTGGCACACATATCGTTTCTCTAAGAGAAATATAATACGGCACAGACCGAATTCGTAATCCACGACTTCAGAACAGTTTTAATTATAGTACGAACGCGAATTCAATACTAATTATTTCCCTAATCACGTTTAAAATAACCGATATAACATTAACATTTAATAATTAAATATTGGCGTAAACAAATGTGAAATTAATTTGTCGGGGGATCCCTCGAGCACAAAATTGTCATAAAAGGCGTTAAATAATAATTCATTTTGTTGTTAATTATCTGTTCTGAACATACATGCAATTATAATTATGGAAGTTCTCAATAACAATCGCGTGAAAAAAAATATCTTAAAATTAGATCAGCTTAGCTTTTGAGTCGGGTTACGTGTTGTTGTTGGGGTTTGTCATATTCTCCAGGTATATATCAGGTTGTTGGACGCCAACCATCGAGAAGAAAGAAGGACCGAATAGCAAAAACTGGTTGGTATCTAAAAGTGATGACTGGTGTCAAGGTCAATGGTCTATCAATAATTTGCAGCGGCTCCGATGTAGGTAGATTGTCTTATAAGAATATACATCCAAAAGATATCGCCAGCACTATGAAAAAGGAACGTACAAGGTGGTAGTTTTAAATCTATTTTAAACTTACGGCATTCGACAGTATGCAAAAACAAAATAAATGCAGCATTGAGTCACTCCTTAATAGGATTTCTACTCGTATTTAAAGAATTTGAAAATTTGTTTAATAAAAAGGTTTTTACCTTTTACCGCAAAGAAAAAAAACACGTGCACTCCATCCAATGCCACGTACCGAAACAAAATAACTGGAAATTGTGTATATATACCAATTCACGTAACCAACGACTAATCTCGAAGTTAGGTTGCCTATACGCCAGACGTAGAAGAAAACGAATTTATTAAATGAAATTTACACAGGAGAAAATGTAGAGTTTATTATGTTGGTTCAGATTCAGCTGAGAAAATTCGGAACATTCGGATAAAATTCTGTTATTAAAAAAGAAATCTAATATTTCTCTTATCGTGAAAGTTATAATCAAATTTTTCAAAACAAAAGTTGCTTGTTAGTCACCAGGTGCAAAAGTCATTCAGCAGGGTAAAATATCAGTAATCGGAAAATAGTGTTACGTCAAGATTAGTGGTAACTGAACGGTGTGCTCGAGGGTCGAAAATCGAGACCCCACTAACAGGACGTACTCTGCGGAAGCAGAACGTTAGAAAATAGTTTCGCATCATCTTCAGCGATAGCTAGCGGCGTGCTCGAGGAGTGAACATATTCACACCACCAACACGAATAAAGGTTGGATGGGATTCAGATCGGCATTTCTGGACGGTTAAAGAATCGTTTAAAATGGCTTAGGTACTTCAAGCTTTCGCTTGCGATGCATAATTTTCTTGTGCTTATTCTGAGCTTGCACCTTTACAAGAAGTATTTCAATCATGCTAAATGGGGTTTGTGGAAAGGTTGATTAACGGTTTCGAATATATGCCAGTAAAACATCAGAAGCCATCTTGACGTACCAAGATGGCGCTATGTCAATATGAGGGGTAGGTGAATGGCTCTAAAGTGAAAATGGAGACCCCACCAGATTACTGTAAATGCCGGTTAGGACATTATATGCGCACTAATAAAATAATGTTTAGAAGGTTTAGAATAATAACTAATTAATTATATAAAAGCACCTAATTGTGGAAACACGAAAGTCATGCGAAACGGTCAGCGGTATGTTAATCATTATTAAATAATGATTGGAGGTTAGCGACGTTGATTGCGAGGTTACCGTGATCACTGTTTTGTAAATGAATAACCAAATCACATAAGTTAAATAAATTCAGTAACTGTGGAAAAACTATCCAAAAAGTTCGTTTAACCTTTGACATCATCAACCCTTGACGATTATTTTTAATTTTGTGACCCACACGTTTTTTAATTTACTTTTAGCCTCGATAAAGTCCTCACAGATTTGGGCGAAACGTCGGCCATATATCTAATTTTAAACCGTTATTTTTAACTCTACCTTCACCTTAACACCTATAAACTCAACAATTGGAGGAAAAAATACTCTCAATTGTGAAACTATCGAGATTAGAAGGTAAGCAACCTAAAATTTTTAAAACAAATATTATATTGTAGTAATTAGTGAATAATATACAGGGTATTTTATTTAGAAAATACTAATATGACAGTATCTGCCAAAGTTAAACTTTTTATTACCAAATTACCAATTGTTTGGTATCCCGAGAAAAATGTGTCTAATTTCGCATTTTACCCTGTATATATCATTAACGAATAGAGATATTCGAACGGGACAAAAAGTAATCTATACCATTTCTAAGACATTTTACTAGTACGTAAAAAAATTGTCCCTTAGTCACATTTAACCTAAACATTTTTAATAGCATCTGTTTTTTATACCGTGTGTCCTACAGAAAAGTTGACTATAGGTATGTTAAATTCAAAATTAATTATTCTTTTTTTCTGGTATAGTTTGAGCACAAATAACAACATTTTTTTTTACAAAAATAAAAAATAATTTATTTTTTTTTTTATATTTTTAATTTTATAAAATTAATTTTTTTTTTATTTTTTTTTTTTTTTTTTTTTTTTTTTTTTATTTTTTTTTTTTATTTTTTTTTTAATAATTTATAAAATGAGTTAACAATTTTCCAAAATCTTAATTCATTCTTTTCTTAAAGTGTAATTGTATCATAATAATGTTTAAAAAAATACTTCAACAGGAATCGAACCTTGGTTAGAAAGCGCAAAAATATTACTAGGCAAGAAAGTAACCAATTCCTCCACAAAGGCGCTTATTAAACGAAAATTTATTCGGTTAATAAATAAAGATTTATTAAAAAAATATCTTGTTTTACTGATTTTTTTAGTAAAATACGATTTGAATATTCATTATTATCTCATAAATTTATTCTAGTTTATCTATTGTTGTTGTGTTCGAGTTGTGTCAGAAAATGGATAAACTTCTTGCCAGGAAAGAAGATCCCTGCGTCATAAGTATGTGCATATGAATCAATATTAAAAACTCTCCGAGTCAATTCGAGCATTTACTATTTAGTTATTGGTTCAAATGACAAAGTTACTAAAACAGTGTTGGCAAGATATGTGGTTGTCAGTTGAAATACTAACCTTAAAAAGTAACAAGTGACAGCAATTAATGCCAAAAATACAAAATGAGAGCGACCGACATTTGACAGAACATCAATTTGAAGTCAATTGAGTAACTTTATTCATAACGCATACAGTAAATCTTCCCTCTTTATTTTACACATATTGATGTCTAACTCATACATTGATCGGTACGTTATTTCGTACATCAAAAAATAATGTCGCAAGTATCTTCTTTAGTGGCACTATGTTTATACGTTAATTTTTAGTGTCTATGTCAACTTTTCGGTGGAACACACAGTATAAGTGGTGTTTATGTAAAAAACTGAGCTGAGTAGGTCTTGGAATTTTCTTTCGACATTTGGTAATTTTTAAGAATGTTTAGGTTAAAATTCAACGTATCTAAAAAAACATTCATATCTCTCAGCTTTCAGGTTATATTTACCTATGTCAGTTTTAATACAGAATAATAATTAAATCAATTCAATTCCAAGGCCTGCCTAGCCCAGTTTTTTATTTGAACACTCGTTATATTTTCATAATTTCGGGTGTAGTTCTGCGTAAGGAGTGGATTTTGCTTCGGTGTCTCAGAAATTATATGGACTAGTTTTGTCTTATTCGAATATTTGTATTCGTTAATAGGTAATTGTACACCCTACATCTAATTAACGCAGAATGGCTTTTAATGAAACCTAACTGATGAAAAATGTTGAATAACGGACCGGTTTTGGGAAAAATCACCCCTAAAAAATACCATCCCGCTTTAAGTTTTGAACCATCCCGAGTACTAAATATGGTGAAGCTGGGTTGTGTCCGCTTCCATTTCGGGTGCTAAAGTCATGCCTAACAGTATAGTCGATGGTTTTTTGCCAACTGCGATTCGGTTGCAAGAAGCCGGGTTAGATGGCGCTACGTTCACACCAATGATAGTTGGGATTGGGACGAAAATTGTGGAAAGTTATACACATTGTTACATAATGGCGCTGTAAGCACTAACGATGTTTATTTATTATTCCTTCATCGCTTTTCAATCCCAAAAAATCGTTCGTCTTCAAAATTCTCAAAAATGTTCTCATCACATTGTTTTTGCAACATCTATACGATGTAAACTACAAATTGTTATGACGATGCGGCGCTTAAAAAATTTAAATATTTTTTTTTTTTATTTATAAAACGCAAATTCTATTTTGCACTTTAGACCAAACTAATGTTATAAAACTGTACTAATTGTTGCGCTTTATCACAATCTAAACTACACACACACACATATTATGAACATATTTATGCATCGCTAATAACACAATTTCTCTACTAAACTTGGCTCTCAATATAATTGCACTTTAAGCATGTTATTTTTTCAATCGCAAAAGCGACGTCTTAATTTAGAACAATTGTAATAATAATCTTCGTCGTTAATGGGGTAAAGAGAATCTGTCCGAATTTATTTTAAATCAACTTGTTCAGTTCTGGCACGTACACAGGAAAGCTTTGTGTTATCTGTGGACTAAATTAGATCGAATCGTATTTTTAAATTGTACCTAAATTTTTCGTTTATATTTAAAAAAATTGGTTGTTTTTCGGATATTATGGCTGCCCTTGCAGCTATTTTGGGCACTAATAAAAGAACCGAGAGTATGTATTTATTTATTAATTATATAATCGCTTCTTAACCGCTGCTGTTATATTTATGTATTTGTATCTTTTATAATAAGATTTGAAAAAAAATATTCAGGCTCGGGCACGCCGCCGCAATCTCCTCGAGTTGTTGCATCTACATCGGCCACTACTTCTGTCGCTACTGCACCTCCTCGTCCGACTGTACTTAACTTAGGTCAAGCGTTAGTGCAGAATGTACAAGGTTAGGGGGTTGAAATGTGTGTCCATAACATATAATGATTAACAAAATGTTTTATTCTTAATGTTTTTTTTTTGGTTTTGTTTAATTAACATTTGCTTGGGGGCGCATGTTATTTAAACAAGCATAGACGATAACCCCACGCGCGGGTTTGACATGGATAATTGGTTCGACTCTACGATTCAATATCAAAGATTGCAGCATACGAATACAGGTTTGTTTTTTTTTTTGTTAATTAAGTTGTTCGCTTACGCATTTTTATTTACGAAAGAGGGGGCTACTTTAGTAAAATTTGTTATAACTAAAAACTCTAAATTAGTGCTGAAAGAGGGATGTAGTGAAAAAATAAAAACCCTAAATTGTAGTGCTGAAAAATGTTTTGTTTCGTTACGATGAATATTTTTTGTAGTTATGTATCGCTAGGTAACCTAATAATAATAATTACAAAATTAATAAAAAGTTATTTAGAAGAAGACTCTTTGCTTGTGGAAAGCGCCCACTGTTGGAATCAGGGAGGACGCCGCCGACGGTAAGATTTTTACTTCACCCTCTACGATAGTAGCTATTTATTAGTCCCTTTCGACACACAATTTAAAGACAACAATTAGTACATAGCATTTAATCGTGACGAAATATGCAAGTACAACTACTAACTTGGGTTTATTGCAATTTATTTTAGAAATAAAGGATTGTGTGTCCTGAAAAGCCCCTCTCACAGCTATCCACAAATTCACAAAGTTCAGGTATGCTACCATAGGTATATGCCGACATATACATATTATATCTTACATTTATTATATCACTTGTTTTTTATTTTACAATTAGTACTCTAACCTACTTTCCAATAGAAATACAAAAATAGTAGTACGTAATAAATAGTGTTGCGTAATTCTTCTTTAACGCATGTGTTTTTTTTGTTGTATTGATTGCACTATCTTAATATAAACCAGTGGTACTTTGATGCTTATACGTAGTTTTTCTGTATATATACATTTTTGTATATGTAACGTAGATTGATTTATTAGTTTTAATTTCGTTTGTAATGTCGACTTTTCTCTTCGCAGCTCGGAGACAAGAAATTATTAAAATGACCGAACAATTAATAGAAGCGATTAATACGGGAGATTTTGAGGCGTATACGTAAGTAAAATTTATATAATAATTACATAACTTATCCGTTGCACCAAAACCGTGTGTACTTTGGACTTCATAATTTATTTAATGTCGTTGGGTTTACCAACCTGCATTACTTTAATATCTTCCACCAAAAAAGTAACCTGAAACTTTGTTATGTAGAAACTATTCAATAAGACTATTTATTTCTATGTATATTTGATTTTGGGACCAGTCAGGCCCCAACGAATATATTTGTCATTTGCGATTAAATTTAGTAGTTTATGTAAAACTTGTATAATCTCGTATTCCCTCCTTTATGTTAAACAAATTTCGATTCGCTTGTAGCACATTATACAGAGCGATTAAAAAGGAAAATTAATTGTTGGTCATAGTGACAAATCTCTTGCTTGGAATACATTACACCAAAAGTTTACTGGTTTTAAAACGAAGAGAATAGAAAAACAATTAAATAACAAATAAAACCTCAATGACACGAAATGACAATAACACTGTAATATTCAGTTTATCCAATATAAAATTTCTTGTATTTTTGTAAAAAGAATTGCAAACTATTTTCTACTTTATCATCTCTCTGTACATCTACTATGCTTGTAGTGTGTAATATGTGATTTATTGTGTAGACCCAGCTTTATTTTTGTATAAAATTTGTATCTATTGTGTAAACGCAACTTTAATTTTAAATTTTGAACAAACGCGGCTTTAGAGCGTTGTAAACTAGGCTGCACTTTAGTTATAGACTTCTTAAGATAGATAAATTATGAATGTATCTGAACTCATGAAGTCATAACGAGTCCGAAAATATAGACCATAACACCGCCGACGTAAATAAATTACGTCATAATAAATAATGTTTATTGATAAAATCGGCCAAAATAACAGTGAAATAGCTAAATATGCAACAAAATAAACTACTTCAACCTAACCTAACATAATTCACATCACAACACTAAACTGCACTTAACAAGTTAGTCGGATACACAGTCTTTATTTCTTTGCACAACTGGTTGAATGGATCCATCCCTTTCTGTCGCACATCACGATACCAGATATGCTTGTCGATCATTCCTAACTCCAACTTTCGAAGCTAAATGTTTTGGAATTAAATATATTTTAATGAAAAGTTGTGAATAAATTCAGAGAAAAATTTACAAAATTATGAAAATATTAAAATTTGATGACGTAATGGCGGTGGTCATGGCCTATATTTTGGTCTAGTTTAGACGTCTATATACAAGGTGTTTCAAACTGAGTAGGATTACATGGCTATCTTTGTTATTAATGGAGATACAATTTTGGTTAAATAGGCAATAATGTACAGTTTATTATACTGAATCAGATTCTGCAGAAAAAATTCAAAAATTCCGAGTACTTCCGAAGATATACGGGAAAACACGAAAAACTACGTTTTCGAAAAAGTCCAATATTTCCGTTACCGTGCAAGTTACAAAAAATTGCAGACAAAAGTTGCATGTTGCGTCTAGGGAATTTATTGTGATTTTCATTTAAAGTAACTACTTTCACAGTTTTCGAGATACTGCTACTAACTGAAAATGATGAAAATCCATTTAGAAAAATAAAGTTAGTATCGGTGTCTCGAAACCGTTTAAGTGGTTACTTTAATGAATATCACAATAAATTCTCGTAGACGCAACAAGCAACTTTTGTCTGACAAATTTTTTTGTAACTTCACGGTCGAAATATTGGACTTTTCGGAAAACGTAGTTTTCGTGTTTCGGATATCTTCGGGACTCAATTTGGGACACCCTGTATAGTAAAGTTGTGCCCTAAACTAAACGTCAAAATAAAAATCGCCAAAATATACAAAATAAGGTGTCAGTTTCATTTACAAGGAAATCAACAAAATTCAATCAGAAGCAAAATATAAGGAAGGTTTATGAATTTCATATTCGCAAATAAAAGTTTTAGGTGGGAGATTTGACAACGTTGCAAGTTGGACATCCAACAACGTTAAATTTTGTGCGTATGGTCAATTAGAGCCTGAGTTGGCCTTACGGGTTATCGCGTATGTTATGTACTCCTAGGATTTTCAAAGTCTGACCCTCGCCCAGACACATTCTGAACTCAACCAAGCTTGACGTTTCACCAAAGATTAATCCAATGATACTCGACGAAGGGAGTACCCTTCATTTTCCTTAAATATGACACACGTCATCCACAAGGGTCCCGAAAGGTCAACCCGTGAAAATATAATTTTGGACATTCCATCATCATTTTTTGTCTAACCATTTTTTTTGTGGGGAGTGGGGTTGTGAATGACCTCCCGTAGTCACTTAAGGTCAACTTCTAAAACATTATTTTTTAACGATTTATAATCTGGAGGTTTGATTGGTTAGGTTATCCGAAAAGCCAAAATATGAATTTCTAAGGATTTCTTTTAAAATAAATTGGTTAAATTAAGTTAGATTAGGTATCGAAAAGCCAAATTTTGGATTTTTTTGAGGATTTCTTTTACAATAAAAATAGGTTAGGTTAGGTTACGTGAAAAGCAAAAATATTGATTTTTAGAATTTCTTTGTTTATAAATAGGTTACGTTAGGTCAGGTTATCCGAAAAGTCAAAATATTAATTCTTTAGGATTTCTTTGAAAATAAATAGGTTAGATTAGATTAGGTTAGCTACCAGGTCATGAAACATACAAACTCTAGGAGTCAGGGGTCATACTTAAAAAAAATGATGAGTAGCATTGAAATCCCTTCGTCGAGTACCATCAAATGTATTTATTGAATTTTAAAAAAATTTATGCCACCACTTGTAAAACTTAACTAATTAGTCTTGCTTGCACTGGGTGAAGTGGACTGCACAGTTTTCGAAAAGCTTTAGTGAAGTTACGACTTCACGTAATCCATATACTTTCTGGATCAATTAGCGGACCCGGTTTTCAAAGGCGAAACGCGTCACCACGACCACGATGCACTGTCGGGGGACTAAGCTAACAACTTAACGGAAACGTTTGGAGCTTTTGGGCACTTATGACTGTCCAAAGGACATATTTTCGTCGTTTTCAAAGCCATAAATGTAGGAGGACAACCTTGTACCCACAGTACAAAACACGTTTCCACGAATATGCAGCACGGACCGGTACGGTATTTGAAACTGCGAAATGACTCATGATTCCTACTCCCACGCAACGCGTTATCTTAATTACTAAAACTAGTAAGTAATAACGAAGTCCGATGCAGTAGCGATGGTTGCATAGCAAAACACGAAGTTAAATTTAATTATCTGAGAATCGAAGTCGTTAGCAATAAACAACCGTGTGTTAAAACACAAATCAACTACAAACAACCGAAATTAAAACTTTACGACAAATAACAGACTACAAAATTAATGACAGCATAAGAAACGCTCGCATAAGACAGTCAATAAAGGGAAAAATTAAGAATAGACTTTCGCAAATTGCAAAAGATAATCAAGTCAGAAACTACCGGGTTACCTGGAAGATCATCGAAGAATAAAGGTACAAATCACGGGGCCGGAGATAGATGGCGTAATCGAGGTACAAAACGCTTCATCACAAACACGACGTACGCAATGAATCTAGTGCAGGTCTGCATCCTTAGAACCCTATTTATGATTGAAAACTCTTGTATCCCACAAATTTCAGTTTAAAAACTTTGACACTTGAGACTCACTTTTCTTGCATTCAACAAGGCGCGCATATATTTGAATGCGTTGTGCACTATTATTTTACTGGCATGGCCACGCACATATACAGGGTGGGGCACTACCAACGAATTATTTTATATCATTAAAACGACAAATAATGTTAGAAATTTTAAAGGCGTCAAGATTATTCGAAACCATATTTTAAAAATATTTTGGATTGTACAGGGTGCTCTATAAACATGTACCATATCAAAGTTGGGTTATTTTAAATGGATCACCCTGTATTTTTTTTATTTTTGAATTGTACAGTAAAAAATAATATATGTTCTTTAACATGTCTCTATACCTACTTACTTCCGTTTTTGGGATAAATCGATTTTACCTGATTTGCAGACCCTCTAAAAAAATGCAATAACTTCAAGATAAATAAGAACAAGCAACTTTGGTTTACAACACCTTACTAAGAGCCTTCAACATCCCCTTGGCAATATTTACTATTATGTTATAATGTACAGGGTGTTTTTAATACTACCGCATAACACTAAGACTTAAAACTTAAATAACTTGCTTAACTGAAATGGAACATCCTAGATTTCTGTAGCCTGTTGGAAGCTGGAACTAATTATATTTTAGTCGGTATTAGGGTTACCAACCCTAACTCTGATAGTTTTCGAGATATTTAAAAATTTGATAATTTTAACAATTTACGATGTACTGGAGTCTAAGTTACATAGTCCACAATATGGACATTATCTTCCAACTTTCAGTTTTAAATATTTACCTTAAAAATATTTATTTTTTCAGAAAAAATAAACAGAAATGTGCTTATGACTAGTATCCCGGGCTTTAGAGGCAGTCGAATTACGAACCTGTTAACTAAGAATGTAATAAAAATCGCTAATAGTAGTACGATAATTTCGAAAACCATTATTTTTAGAATTTTTTAAGAAAGTCACCAATGTTTACAGTGTCATCGATTTTTACTGAAACTAATAACGGTTGCTGTTGTTTGTGACAGGTGGGCGTGATTCGACTGAGTCTTTGAGCCCGGCATAAGTCATGAGCATATTTGTGTTATTTTGTTCTGAAAAAAAAAATTTTTAAGGTTAATATTTAAAGTTGGATTTGCCTATACATTAAAAATGTTGATTTTACTGATATTTCACAAGTAACTTAAATTCCAGTAAATTGCAAATTGTTAAACTAGCAAATTTTAAAATATCTCGAAAACTATCAGAGTTAGAGGTTGGTAACTCTAATACCGGTAGAAAGGTAATTAGTTCCTGATTCCAAAAGGCTACAGAAATGCAGGGTGTTCCATTTAAGTTAAGCAAGTTATTTAAGTTTTAAGTCGTTAGCGTTATGCGGTAGTATTTAAAACACTCTGTACATCATAACACAATAGTAAATATTGCAAAAGGGATGTTGAAGGTTCTTAGTAAGGTGATGTAAAACAAAATTGTTTATTCTTTTTATATTGAATATTTTTTTGGAGGGTCTGCAGATAAAATCGATTTATCTCAGAAACGGATGTAAGTTGGTATAAGGATATGCTAAAGAACATAAAATGTGGTTTCAAATAATCTCGATATATGTATGCTTTAAGATTTCTTATATTATTTGTCGTTTTAGTGCTACAGAATAATTCGTTCGTAGTGCCCCACCCTGTATAAAAAGCAGTAGAACAAAAATTAAGTTAAGTGAACACATGTTGAGGAGAAATGGGGAATTTAGAAATAAATCTGTTCGATAGAGTAATAGTTAGAACTCAGATTTTTGTCTGTTTGCGGTGAGACGTTTTTTACCTGATCAAGTAGAAGAATGGAATCAGTTGACGTCTGAAACGATGATAAAACACGTGGCCGGATTGCAAAACCATCACCACGAGTACGACGTACAGAAGAGAACGAAAGGACTTGGTTTTATTCTTTTTCTCACTACCATTATAGGGAAATTAAATAGAGATGTTAACCAGTAATTAAAAGATTATATACACTAGTCTCGGGGGCCTATTTTGTAGCGCAGTGACGTCGTTATATGAAAACAGAACACAACGAGGCTTTCGTACCAGATTTATTAATGGAATATACTCTTTTAGCCGCCGGTTTCCTCGATCGGGCAGAGTCAGTGAAGTAATTCTCTTCGGATCCAATTGTCTATAAAAATAAAACTCGGAAGAGCAATGAAAAATGTAAATAAACTACACTCCTTCAAGTATTAACTTGGGATGTGAGGGGGTTAGTGGGAGTAGAGGATCGACTGGTAAAACACTAAGTGGTTACGTGTCAAACTGGATTGGAAGTGGACGGCATAGTCGAGGTGCGAAACGCGTCACCCCTAGTACAACGTACGAAAGGGAACGGAGGACGGACTGGAGCGGAGAGACAAAAACAGCCTTTTTTGGTTAATTAACAGAAAGTGTTTTTTTTATTGAACTGTTTGTATATGATCAACAACACCATGGTGGCAGAGAAAAACCCAAAAGCCGCTAATGTACGGCTCATAACCAAACTCAAAACTGGTTGAGTTATTGTAAAATGCTAGTGATTTTGTTAATCAGCGTCGAAAAATACATAAGAATCACATATCAAATTTAATCCATCACAACGGGAACCCTGCTACGGACGACGACCCACAGAATAGCGATCTAATCCAATTGCAGTTGACAGAAGCAAACATGCTACCTGGTCGGCGGGTACAATGTCGCTGTGCTCTAAGTTAGTACACTCAGAGAAACAAATAAGAAGAAAACGAACGAAATAACAAGCTCGTGAGCAGCGAAAACAACAACAAACAAACTTTCGTCGGCGAGTATACCGCTACGGCAATTTGTATTGTGATTGGTGGATTGCATTCCCACTATCAATTTTTAAATTTAGTTGACATATTTTCCGGGAACGGATGTTTGCTTCTGTGTGCTGTACCATGATACAAAAATGTTTACCAAAAGTTACTCTATGGTTCAATTAATGCCTACTTCGATTTTCAGAAAAATTTGTGATCCTCACCTAACGGCGTTCGAACCTGAAGCGATGGGAAATTTAGTGGAGGGGATGGATTTTCACAAATTTTATTTTGATAATGGTTAGTACTTAAATTTAGAAGTTATTTATAGGTATTGATAAATCTGTTCTAGTTTTGGGAAAAAATTGCAAAGCGGTCAACACGACTATATTAAATCCCCACGTACACCTTCTTGGGGAAGATGCTGCTTGTATAGCTTATGTACGGTTAACTCAGTATATGGACAAGTAAGTAAATATAATCCTACATTACCAAATGTTGATGGTACCACTAAAAAATTAAGAGTTTTCAACCAATCGATGGAAATCGTTTCCTGAGTAAAGTGATATAAACTTTTGGTTATAGGAACTGTATGGTTTATTCTTTATAAATTTCTATGGGAATTTTTAATTATACGTCTACTTGTGGAACTGTTGAAACCCAATGTAACTTATCTTATCTGATATAATTCAAACTAACATAAAATTATGATTTTTTGGTTATGTTAGGTCAGTTGAGGTTATGTTATGTTATTTTAGGTTAGTTTGCGTTAAGTTTGGTTTAGGTTAGATTAGGATGTTTTAGGTTAGGTTAGTTGATTCTATTTTTGGTTAGGTTAGCCCAAAAATCGATCAGAATAAAAATACGATAGACTTGACATTGGAAATTAAAAAATTCATTTCTTTTTGAATCGAATATTTTCTGAAAAAAATTCTTAGCACTGATGAACTTAGGAGTTGATTTCCTATATTTGCAGAAACAAATTTATTCAGCTATGGTGAAGTCCTACCCGAAACTTTAACAATTATAGTCAACCAGAAATACATCATCTCCCCCGGAATGTAGAACGTCCCATATACAAGCAGTAGATTCTCTATACGTGTTAGTGTTTCCTTCAGTCACCGATAGATGGCGTGTCGTGATGGATATCGATTATATTTTATCAAAGATGGTTGCGCACTGTAATACCGGAAATAAAGTTACCCCACAACGGAACAACGCAATAATTTAAAAATAATTTTTAAGTTTTTAAAATTTTATTTGTATAAATATTACTAGAATATACTATTCAGTTTGTTTGAATTAATCTTTAATTTAAATTGAGTGTTAGGTGTGAACATAACAGGAAACTAAAATATTATAATAATGTAAGACGTATCGCCACCTATCGGCAACTTCTGGAAGTTCATTCCGAGGAGATGATGTAATTCTGAGTCAACTAATTGATTTGATGATTTTCTTTACTAGACACGGTCAAGCTCATACCCATCAGTCGGAAGAAAGCCGTGTGTGGTACAAAAAAGACAACAAATGGCAGAATGTACATTTTCATCGTAGTGGCGGAACAGGAGGGGCAGCTTTTGGATTTAGTGCACTTAAATAGGGCTTTTGAAATGGACAAAAGTTCTATTATTATTAGGATGCACTGACGGCGTCTGAACTATTGTATTCCTTACATGTGAAAATGTGTGAATCCGGTATTTTTCAATTTTTTTATATTTTATTACGATTATTATTATTATTGTTGTTGTTGTTATTGTTAGAGATTTTTTGCGTTTCTTAATGTCTTTCTTTATAATAGTTACACTATTAGTGTTAGTGTTCAATTGCGTTCGTTAGTAGTTTTATATTCTGTCAAGGAACAACACATTATGCCTGTTATAGTATTTTCCAACTTTCTAATAATCAACAGAACAAACCGGAATAAGATAGTATTCAACTAGCAAAGACATAAGAGCTTAAATTACATTTTATTCCTCTTTATACAAAAAATAAATCTGGACAAGAAAGAGTCTTTGAGCACCGAAAGTTTGTTGTACTTAAATCGGAAAAGTGGTTGGACGGGCATTTATTTTTTGGTGTCGTCTTTACATAAAAGTACACTACTGCCTTATTATGCTAAGCGCATGTAGCGTAGTTGCATCTTTTTTTTTTAATCTTCAACTTTGCTACCGTGACTATTGTCACTTCAGTCCTCTTTTGTCGGATCGATATCACAATTTATAAAGTAGATGGATATGATTTTTTATATACATAGCAAATGTATGCCAAAGATTTTCTAGTCAGTTAATGTAGAAAATGTGATCTTATTAATATCGAAGGAATATTTTAATATTTAAAAAAAAAACAGCCTTTCCTTAGATACCTCAATACACGATACAAAACGATAAGTACAGAATTTTCGACCGATCTCAACCTTTCTCCAGCACTTCCGTCGAATCGTGTGGTAAAGTTGGACAATTTTTGTTTTGAAAAATGTCTTAATACGCGGCTGTTTCGTAACTTAAAAATATATTTCTAGCTCTCTTATTGAATTATATACTAATACATATAAGCATATATAATAAACATTTAAATCATAATAATGTAATCTCTCTCCATATATAATTTTTTGCATTTTTATCTCAAAATTCCATCACCTCGGTCGGCCGATACTTTTTTAGACGCAAAAATAACGAATTTTTTTAATGCATAATGATCAACGAGTTTTCGTTTTCTCGAAAAGTAACGACCGATTAATGGCTTCAGTGTATTTACCGCGATATCGAATTTATCCACTTCGTGTTAGAATAGATTTCTTTTAGTAAAATTTGTAGTTAATAGTTTGTAATAAAAAAAAATGGTTAATTAATTAATAAGTCGTTCTATGAATGGACTTTATATTTACTAAGACCGGGCCTAAATGTACCTTCTAAGTTGTTTACGTTAACTTCGTGTACTTAAGTAAACGAAGTTATACGTTTACTGCGTACGTTTATTTGTTTTGAATTCATCAAGAGGAATAAGGATTTTAAATCAAATTCTCTAGCCGAGTGTGTTAGTTAGTTGTTAACAGGGTCGAAAGAAATTTTATTAATGCGTGTAATACTCAAGCGAATAGATGAGGTTGGTTTTATCAGTGTTTTCATCAGATTCTCTCAACTCATTATTTTGCGAGAAATCTGTGTATCGATCTTTATAGCACAATACGTATTAATACTAATTAGCTTTCTTTGTTATATCATTATTATTTGTATTGTGTAATAGTTAATGGTACGTACAAAAAAATATATATATTTATCTCTTACGGCAGCAACAAGTAATGATTTGTAAAGAAAAATTGTAATTAATTTTGTCGTTGCTGTACTTGACATCTCTAATTAGTGAAATGTGTTATCACGATAAATGTAAAAATTTTTCCTAATTATTTCGAATGCAATATCTTTGTAGTGTTGTTGTTTCTCTGCTGTACATTTTGTTAGTGAATATCAAATCTATCATGTTTCGATTTAAATGAAATATTGTGTATAAAACAAACTGTTAATTTTTGTGGCATTATATAATTGTATAAATGTTTTAATTATTATTATTATTGTTGGTGCCATTTATACATAAATTTATTTTACGATTGTTAGTATTTTAAGTAATTTATATATAGTGTGTAATATTATTTGTGTAATTTTTTTGCGTGTGCAGACCTCAAATATTACATGTACGCTTTTATCTCTACAATCAAGTGTTTGAGTAAGACCACTTTTATGGAAAATTAAAACTCTGAAATCGATTTTGTTTTTAATTGCAACCACAGATGATAATAATAATAATAACTATTCAATAGCATCCCAAATAGCAATTTAAGGTTATAACAAGCTTGTCTATAAATTCTGCAAATGTTGTCATAGGCTTGTTGATGTAAATGTTGTAAGCTTATGGAAAGCTTGTGTCAAGGTTCCTAGTCGACACATGACAAGGTTGTACAAAAACCTTACAATTGAAGCCTGCAGCAAGCTTATTAATAACGGTTGATTTAAGGTTGTCAATACCAATGGTATAAACTTATGAAGACATGTGCGTGAAAGCTGTGTAATAATCACAAAATCACTGTTTTCCACTGTATTGTAGGAATAAAAGACTAATACATATAATCACGGGAAAATTTAAGATACGTGTACTACCACCGTGTAACACTACTAAAACAAACTACGCACAATGAAATACAAAATTACACATTCCGACACAAAAGATGAAACGAACGACTAAACATGTAATACTTAGTAAATGATGCGAGTATTCTAAAGTAACAATTGCGAAGTACAACTAATAATAAACAGCGATGGATCAGAGCGTTTTAGATATCGAAAGTCTGAATTTGTTTAGGTATTTCTGGCACCTTCTGAAAAGATTGCTACAAGGTTATTTGTCAGCATATTAGCTTTATTAAGCAGACGACAAGCTTGTTACAACGTTTTGGTTCTTATCGTTGTCGTGACAATCGTCAAACAAGCGAATGGCAACGTTTTAATTTATTTTGCTTACACGGGCAAAAGCTACCCTTTATATGCAATTCAATTTACATAATATAAGTGATTATCATTATGTATTACACAACTAAAAAGGAAATTAAATAACAATACTATCAGAGATAAACTAACTTAAACAATTCTTAAGGTAATAAGATTAACATAACAATTTCCGATTATTCTAAATATTTCTGTATATAAGATTAAAATTTGAATTAAGAAGAGTTCGCATTGCATTATACAAAGGACTATAATACATATAATTTGTACGGGCATAAGGTACCTTAAAAAGCTTATAGGTTTTCTGGTTAATGCGAGGAATGTTGAAACAAATTCTGGACAGTAAGTACGGCGAGTCTATATGGTTATTAATGAGGCGATGGAGAAATTTAAGACTGAATATATTTCTTTCTATGTAATAAAGGTGCAATATTTAAAACTTCACATATGTTCGCGTAAGGGATATTATCATAATCATAACCAAGTTTTAATCCAATGATTCTTTTTGAAGATTCTCTAACCTTTCACTATGAACGACACAATGTGGTGACCAGACAATTGCACAATAATCGAGCTGAGAACGAATTAATTGATTGTATAGAACACGGATTGATGTAATATCTCTAAATTCTTTGGTCATTCTGTAGACAAATCCAATTAGTTGGGAAGTTTTTACAAACTGCGTCTATGTGGTAATTAAAAGTTAAATCTGAGGACAGCATAACACCAAGATCTTTTATTGTATTTTTTCTTGTTAAAACCTGATTTGATATAGTGTAATTATGTAGATGGGGATTTTGTGATTTATGAAATGAGATTGTCACACATTTATTAATATTTAATGACATACAATTTAGGTTGCACCAATTTTCCAAAAGTTGATACCTTTTGTATAAGGTCACAGTCACTGGGTGTTTTTATTACGGTAAAAATTTAAGGTCATCAGCAAATAGTAATTTTGAATGGGACTCGGTAAATCCAGATCATTAATGTATATTAAGAATAAGTAAGGACCCAAGAGGGATCCTTGAGGAACACCTGAATTTACTTGAATGTATTTAGAGACTGCAGATTTAATTTTTACGCTCTGTTTTCTATTCGTGAGGTAACTATGAAACCAATTTAGAAGTGATCCATTTAATCCATAAGCTCTCAATTTAGCAATAAGATGATGGTGACTGACTTTATCAAAAGCTTTACTGAAATCGGTAAATATTGCATCTACTTGATAACCTGCGTGAACGGAATCAAGCAGAGAAACTTGAAAAGATAGTAAGTTTGTGACCGTTGATCTACATTTCATAAAGCCATGTTGATCATTACTGATTATGTTTTTCAAACAAGGTGTTAATACATCACGAACACAACTTTCAAAGAGTTTAGCAATGCAAGATTGAATTGCAATTGGTCTATAGTTTGAGATAAGTGACTTTTATCTCCACTTTTATGTATTGGTGTAATGAGACTAAATTTTAAATCATCGGGAAAAATACCAGAAGAAAGGGACCAATTAAAGAGATTAGTTAAATGTGGTGTTAATATGGAAGCACAATGTTTCAATATAATTGGAGATATTTGGTCAGATCCCGGCCCTTTCCTTTGATCAAGAGACAGGAGTTTCTGCAGTACAACATCTTGGGACTAGACTTAAAATCGTAATTTGGGACATTATTCAGCAGGGGAGTCAAAATCGTAATTTGAGACATGATTAGCAAAAGATCAGCTAAACACTTAGCATCATAGGCTGTTTTTAAATTGTATGACATTTCAGATGGGTAATCTTTATGTTTTTGTATTGTATTCACATCAGAAAATTTTAATATTATAGAATAGAATTTTCAATGGATTTTAAATAGTTATTGTAATCGAATCGATATAACCTATTGCATTGACTACGGATATTGGAGAACTCAATGTAATCATTTTGATTTTTGGACTGTTTGTATAGAATATGGTAATACTTTTTCATATTGATAGCTTGTCGTAATCGAGAAGATACCCATCTTGGAAAATTCGATTCTCTAATAAGTCTTATTGGTGTAAACATCTTATTTCCGTTGTCTAAAATATTTACAAACTTTGTATACGCTTCGTTTACCGTAGTAGATCTAGAGATACTTGACCAATCACTTTGAGCAAGATAACTTTTAAAGTTTATGACATCACATCTCTTGAAATCATAAAATGAATAGTAATTCTTTAACATGTTCACTTTACTGGTTTGGCCAATAAATAGAGCTGGGTGATAACCATTTGATTCCTCAGGCAGTAAAGGATCTATGGATCGGGCTAAATATAGTAAATCAAATGATGAGAAGATAAGATCCAGTAATTTACCGTCACCATTAGAGATATAGTTTTTGCAGAAGATTTAGTGATAAAAAGAATCCTGTATGATACGTGCATTGGGAAAGTTTGATAGAACGCAATGCTCTTGAGAGTCTAACCAGGAAGTATCTGGAAGGTTGTAATCACCGGCAATAATTACATCAGTAAAATGTTGATTTGACGTTAATATTTGTTCAACCGTTGAACAGTGATTTTGATATTTATCATTAGTACTCATTGGTGGAATATACACACCTCCAACAAGAAGACGCGTTTGATTGTTTTGAATTGTAATGAATACTTGCTCAACCGAATTAGATTGAGAAATTACAAGACGTGACGACAAGCGCTTAGTGACAGCAATTAAAACACCCCCACCACTCAATTTGTGACTAGTAGCCGAATCTCTATCTTTCCTATATACATTATGATTGAAAAGACCGAGTTCGTTATTAGATATAGATGATGTTAAATTGGTTTCAGTGAGAATAACAAAATCAAAATCCTGCATTAATAATGATGATGATAAGTTTTTATTTTACTTCGACAACCATTTACATTTTGATAGTACCACAAAAGAGTAGTTTGCCCGTTGGTTAGTTTTTTTGATCAACAATTTTTGGAATACCCCCAACATACCTTATTGTAATATTTTTTCACCTTCTTCACTTCTTTCCTTTAACTGGTGGCGAAGCTTATGTAGATAATTTCTTTCGATTGTGGTCTTACCTCTAGTGGCAGTTTGAATTGAGTCTTCTGAATCCAGTCACAGAACGCAGTAATGAGATAGCAGTAGTTTCATTTGGTAGAATTATCTTAAGAGGTCGACATTTTCCATTAGTAGGCGATTTACCCAAACGGAAGAATTTGCAGTCTTCAATCTTCGTGTCAAAGGATATATTAGAGAATACTTTCTTCAGCAATTTATTATCATGTTCCATCATTTCTTGTGTATTAGAAGATGCACTTTCATCTAGGTTAAAAGTAGGATATTTTTGATCTCAGAGTTCTTTCTTTTGCTTCAGCTACAGCAGTTTCGATTATTTCATCACGGTCTACAATTTGAGAGTTAGTATGTCGCAAGGTCTCGATGTCTTTCTTGAGTGCACCAATAACTTCTAGAAGTGTGTCAATCTTACTCTTAGTAGAATCAACACAATTTGTACAATGGAAACTCAAGTGTTTGTTTGGTGATTTAATTAGCACTTCTTCATTACAGAGATAGGCCTCCACATGTTGCATGAAGGGGCAATAAACAATTGTCACACTTGATTTCTTTATCAATATTTAAAATTTGTTTGCAAACTAAACATTGGTTTATTATAGGCATCTTGATATGATTTATTTCTATGTCTATTCCCAGGTAATTAATTAGTTTTCTTTAGAGAACTTATTTTTACTTGTTTATTTATTTTTATTTTAAGCGTGATTTATACAGCATTTACTAAATGTTTACTATTTAATCTTATCAATCATGCACAAGCTGCAAAAGTCCGATTTCAACTTTCAGTTCATTAAATAATCAAATTTGCGGGTTGCAAATGATTAAAAATTAAACACATTTAAACATTTAATCAGTTTATTTGATTTTTAACTGTTTTCAAATTCACTGGACTTCTAACTACAATATTAAATTAAACACAATCGGAACGTAATCAGAACACGTCTTTACGCATCAACTTATACTTGAACAACTGTTACAGTTAATTTTTGGGAACTAACTTTTATCCCTCTCATCGATAGAGAATCCAAAATAAAGCTGATAAACTTTTTTAACAAGATCTGTTATTGCATTTCGCTGTGTATTTAGAGTGAACTTACCACATATGTAGCAAAAACAGTCTGTAGAATTCATAGAAGTGCACTGCACTGCACGTTGTCATAAGGTTACATGCTATCTGGGATACAGCTAATAATACATTACATTTACCCATTTTTTTTATACAAACAACAATTAATTCAACATTATTCCTACAGTATGAAGTACATCTGTTCTTAAAAATCTGGGACTGTATTCGATTTCTCACATCAAGGGGCAACTTATTGAATTGTATAAGTCCATTGTGAAAAAGATCATTCTCACCATAGTTTGTGGTAACCATATCGAGACATAAAAGTCATTTCTAGCCCTGGTTGAATAACCATGCACTTCCGTTATACAGCGTCATCCCCAAAGTCCGCTCCAAATGGGAAACTTATTTATTATGGGTTTTTCGATAAAAAGTTATTCTTCATAAAAGTTTGTTAATTAGTAGGTTAGATTAATTTAAAAATAAGTAATAATCAGTCAACCCAAATAACCATGTTTAGTTTTTTGATTTAATTTAAAAGTTATTGCTTGTAGACGTTTTTTAAATCAAAATTATTTCTAATTTTATTTTGTAAACATTTCCTAAACAAAATTTTGATTCGATAATTAATCGAGCTATGGTGTTTAATTAGCGATACCTTCAAATATATTCCTTAAAGAAAAAAATTAAGTAAGCAACGTAAATTACCTATTTTCTAAAACGTGCTTAGTGTAATGATTCATTCTACAGTCCTTCTATAAGATAACCCCTGCTGAGACTACCTGCTGTTAGAATTGTAAATGATACCCTTAAGCCTGCTTCACAATGTACAAACTTTTGTTTACAGAAATTGTGGTGTTCAAGTTTTAAATTTCATGAGTGTACATTTTCTCCAACATCGGAAAACTAAATCGGGTAACGAGGGTAGCGACGATCGGCCCCCACAATCAATCATGTCGCTTATTTGTAGTGGATACAGAAAATAAAATTAAGTTATTAATTGATACTGGAGCTGACATTAGCCTATTGCTTCACCGACTATACAAGGGTAAACCTAATGATAACCTAACTCTCTATACAGCAGATGGTTCACCTATTCCAACATTTGGAATACAGTCGCTTACATTAAACTTAGGTTTACGAAGGCAATTTACTTGGAACTTCGTAATCGCAGGAGTAACTCATCCGATACTAGGTGCAGATTTTTTACACCATTTCAAGCCGTTACCAGATATTGCAAATCGGAGGCTCATCGATGCTACGACATCACTTTCAAGCAATTGCATTAGTTAAGTTTGCAACATTATGGAAGTTACAACAAATCCAGACGATAATTTCTATCTATCCATTGTAAATAAACTCCCAAACTTGTTAAGGCCTAACCCAGCAATTCCAACTGCAACAATGACATGTTTCATTACATTGAAACAAAAGGACACCCAGTGTTTGCAAGACCAAGAAGGTTGCCACCAAAAAACTGGTAGCTGCAAAAAAAAAATTCAAGTTCCTCCTGGAAAACGGAATTGTAAGACCATCTTCGTCAAGCTGGTCAAGCCCTCTCCATATGGTACAAAACGATGACAATAGTTGGCGGCCCTGTGGGGACTACCACCGGAAGTTGAATGGTATAACCAAATCAGATCGGTACCAGATTCCTCATATCCAAGACTTTTCGCAGAACCTGGAAGGCAAGCAAATATTTTCAAAAATTGACTTAACCAAAGTCTTCCATCAAATTCCAGTCAATTCAGAGGATGTCGCTAAAACTGCAGTAACTACACCTTTTGTGCTATTCGAATATATAAAAATACCATTTGGGTTAAGAAATGCAGCCCAAACAACGCAAAGATTCCTCGACAAAGTCTTCAGATATTTCACCTTCACATACATTTATGTCGACGATATACTGATTGCTGTCAACTGTACTAACAAAAATCAAATTATCAAATGGAACGATGTAGCTAGTAAACCCTTCGACGAAGTTAAAGGAGCACTGGTCGCTGCAACAGAGTTAGTCTATCCACAAGCAGATGCCCATCTCAGCCTGTATACAGATGCTTCCAAAGTAGCAATTGTAGGGGTATTGCAGCAACATACAAACATGGGAGACCAACCAATATAATTTTTTTCTCGGAAGTTAACAGCAACCGAACGCAAGTACAGCACTTACGATAGGGAACTGCTAGCAATTCGTCACTTCAACATTTTCTCAAAGGTAAAGAATTTACAGTCTTCACAGACCACAAACCTCTTGTTTACATCTTCACACAAAAACATGAGAAACTCTCACCAAGGCAAGAAAGACAATTAGACTTCATCAGCCAATTTTCTACTAAAATTGTCTACATAAAGGGAAAAGACAATATTGTGGCAGACCCTCTCTCAAGATTGGATATCAACTCCATCAACAATGACATAGACTATGCTAAAATTGCTGAGAATCAAGTGACGGATGAGGAATTTCATGAAATGTTACGCAATCCAAACCACAGTTTGCATGTACAAAAAGTAAGAATGCCTAACTGCGACTCATTAATTTACTGTGATCTGAACAACAATACAGTTAGGTCATGTATCCCAAGAAAATTTCAGAAGGCAATTTTCTTAAAAATGCTCAATTTGTCCCATCCAGGAATCAAAGCAACGCAGAATTAATACTGGACAGATTCGTGGCCAGGAGCCAATAAAGAAATCCTACAATGAACAAAAGAGTGCATACCGTGCAAAAAATCTAAAATCGGTAGACATACAATAACACCAGTACAAAGAATACAAACCCCAGATCAACGTTTTGCTCACATACATATAGAAATCGTTGGACCTTTACCACCATCGCAGGATAATAGGTATCTGCTGACCATTATTGATCAGTACACAAGATGGCCCGAGCCAACACCTATCAAAAAAATGACAGCAACAACAGTAGCAGAAAACCTAATAGTTCCCTAAACTAAAAATGCACCAACAAAATGTGGCGAAAGACGCGTAATTTTTGGTGTCAACAAAAAATCAAAAGAACTTATTTGCACCAAAATTTTGAAGTTTTTCTAATGAATAAAAATTGACCATAATTAGCACAATAATTGGGCAATTTGTAAATTACAAGCTCTTTTAAATAAACTGTTGTATACAAGATGTCGTTTAATTATCATTTAAAGCAAATCTTTTTTCTGATAGCCACCATTTTAAAAAAATTGGAAAAAATTATAATGATGGCCAGGACTTCAAATCTTGATGTTTTTAAATAAAGAACAACTTTTTCAAATAAAATTTTCTGATATTTACTGAAATAAAGGTACTTTACTCTTGACTCAAAATCAAATTTTCGAATGCACTTCGTATATTATGCGTTTTTCGCCACATTGTGTTGGTGCATTTTTAGCTTTAGAAGATGCACAAACTTTTATGAAGAATAACTTTTTATCGAAAAACCCATAATAAAGAAATTTCCCATTTGGTGCGGACTTTGGGGATGACGCTGTACATTTAATATTCTCCAACAGATGTTTAGGTAACAAATTCTTATATATCAGAGTCATGGTATTCAGAAACAATATCTGTCGTACAATATCGTCGGATAGTAACTCTGTTGCCTCTAACATGGTCTTTATATTTGTATAGCGACTACATTCTACAATACAACGCATAGCTTGATTTTGTTTCCTTTGAAGTATACCTGTCTCCGTCATGCTTAACAAAAACACCACCGATGAACAGTAGTTAAAATGTGGTAATACGATTGCCTTATGTATTCTGCATGTTTAGAAAAAGTTAAGTGTTCATCTATCACAATACCCAAGTACATACTTGCACTGCTCTACCTGTTCAATCCTTACTTCATTTATATAAATTCCTGTGTGTCTTTTATTTGGTACAGTATTAAACTTGCTTTCTGTGTTTAGACTTAAACCGTTCCGTGTCAGCCATTTATACAGCACTTCAAGCACCTCGTTTAGGTTTTTCACAACCTCCTCAACATCTTGACCTATGAAATACAGTAAGGTACAGCAAAAAGTTGAATCCTACACTTCTTTAAATTTTCTACAATGTCATTGACGTAAATAACAAACAAACTAGGGCCCAACACGGTTCCCTGTGGAACACCAACCATTGATGTACTATTCGCAAATCTTGTTTCCTGCATACGATTTATTGCCACCTGAGAACAACACCTTGAACACCATATTTCTCCAACTTCTTTACGAACATGCATCTGTCTATGGTTTCAAATAACGCCCTGCGAAGGTCTAGAAACACTACCCCTTATGACCCCTCTCTCTCTCTTATAGCACCTTTCCAGCTTGCTAAAACCGTTTGTAGTGCACTCTCACAAGAATTGTTTTTTAGGAATCCTGCCTGATTTTCGCTAAGTAGCTTGTTTCTTTTAAATTATTTTATAAGTTGACTATTCACTACAACCTCTCATAATTTCTCATAAACAGGAATAAGCATATTGATGGGTCGAAATTCGTCACTTTTATTTGTGTATGTTTTCTTTTCTATTGGGATGATTGTTAACTTCTTCCAGTGCCCCGGAAATTTTCCATATTCCAGACTGCTGTTTATTAATTGTAAAAATCTATCTCCAGTAACTTCAAATGCTTTTTGTAGTATACCTATGTCGTTATTCCATCCACACTGATATTCTTCCTTTTTAGATTTTTAACTACATTTTTTAATTCTTCTAATGAGATAATTTTAAATTTCTCCAAGCTTGTGTCACAGTTTTTCATCCTTCCCACTGTCTCTATAATGTACCGTTCACTTATTTTTATGGCTAATGATTTTATACTCTCTATGAAGTAGTTGTTAAATTTATTGGCGATCATACTTTTCTCTATCTCAATTTTGCTGTCAAAGCATTCCCATTATTTTGGTTTTCTTTCTTCCCTCCCACTAGTAATTTAATAGTCTTCCACATCTCTGTAGAATCATCTTTATTCATATCAATTTTTTTGTTGTCTAATCATATTTATCACGTTATTTTGGAGGTTCTTATATTCGTCAAAATCATCAGTGTTCTTCGTTATTATAGCCTTTCGATATAAGTTGGTTTCTTTTTTGAATATTTAAGCCTATATTTCGGGTGTCCACCATCTTTTATCAGCCCATTGCTTTTTGACAAGTTTTACTTTTACGGGAGCATATCTATCCAACATTGTGGAGATCGATTCCACCAATTATTGTCTGCCATTGCGTTTATGTCTGTACAATTTGGATTCCATTCTGTGTCCATTTGAAACCTTAACTCATCAAAATTTTTGTAATCTCTATAAGTTCTAGCAATTTTCCCTTGATCTGTGCACCATACCTGTGGTTTCAAATATTTTTTATTTGTGATTAACAGATCAATCATTGTTGACGTCTGACTTGTCACTCTTGTAAAGTCATTCCCATTCTGGTATAATCCACACTCTATTATCAACTTCCTTAACTTTTCCGAATAAGAAGTCTTTTTTGACATATCAACATTGAAGTCACCAACCTATATGAGTGTTCCCTCTTTCGATGCATACTCCTCAAAAATGCCCTCCATATATGACAAAAATTTAGCATCACTGCTCGCCGGTGAATGATACATACTAAACACACACAATTTATTGATAGTTCCACACCCGTGATCCACACATTATTTAAGTACGTTGTTCTTATCAATGTTTTAGACCGTATATCTTCCTTTATATAGATGATTGACCCCCTGCGTGTGTCTGCTGTTTGAAACTGTATTTACATGGTAATATATCCTTCGATCTGAATTTCATTATCAAATATCTCTCTGATAAACAAACTACCAAAGGTTTTCATCTATCCACTATTATTAAATCCAGTTGGGTCTTATGTGTCAATAAACTCTGTATATTCAGATACATTATCTTACTCTTTTGTTGCTATCTCGGTGAAGAGTAAATACTCGGATAACTAACTTTTTTCTCTAGTTCCCTGTATGTTTCACAATTTCTATCATAAGCGAAATGACCACTATCTACATTTGGCGCATTTAATACATCTGTTGTATATTTACAGTTTATTGAGGTGACACACGTCATCTTTTATGATCTCCTGCACACTTTGGGCAAACATTCTTTTCAGATTTACAGTCCCTAGCCATATGTCCAAATTTATAACATTTGAAGCACTGTATTATATTTATATGGTCAAAATATGCGTATGATCTCTACCCAATAGACAGTCTGCTCTTCCTTCGTATCCAATTATACGTAACAGGGTCCACCTCCAAAACTACACTTTCCTTACCTACCACTCCTACCCTTAAAGTGTGTTATTACCGATATACTTCTTTTCTCCGCAGTAGTTGTAATCGCATTTTGCACTATAATCTTTTCTATGAAATCATTTTTATCTTCAAACAATTACTTTACTACATTTACAATCTTTATCTTTGGAGGCTTTCTTTCTGGAATTTTCACCTCATAATTTCCACCCAATTTCTCTTGAATACTATCAGACATATTCACTAAATCCTCCCTTTTTTCACAACTTATTGCAACCGCCCCATCTTTAAGGAACCTTAGTTTGGATATCGCAGCCTTGATTTTCCCGGATCAATCCCTTCTATCTGTGTTCTTGTCAACACACTTTCTTTGGTTTCACCATTAATTATACGACGGAGTCAGATTGACAAACCCCGTATACAAATTGGAAACACCTTAAGCCGGCTTCCCACGATCCGTGATATCACGGATTTGAACGGACGAAACAGACAGCCGGACGGCCACGCACCACGCACCAGGCTCTTCCGACGGTGCGTGCTGGTGCAGCTGCGGCTCTTGTGGTATTGTTTAGTAATGATCACGTCGTGCTCTCCAGAAAAAACAAAAAGAAACCACGCTGGTGGATGTCGGCGTACAACAAAAGTCGTTCAAGGTAACTAATTGTTAAATTATTTTTCATATATATAATATAAATAAATAATTTTCTAATTACCTTTTATTTTCAGATATAACGGAACTGATATGATATCTGATTTAACAAAAAGAACCAAGCAACACATTTATAAATTTTTGTAGGATGACTCCAAGTGACTTCGAATACCTTCTGCATAAAATTAATCCAATTATATCAAAGACCGATACCACCATGCGAAAATGTATTCCTGTTCAAGAACGATTGGCAATTGCACTCAGATTTTTGGCTTCTGGAGATACCTTCACAAGCCTTACTTATCTCTTTAAAGTATCACTGCAAACCATTTCAAGATGCGTTGATGATGTTTGTGAAGCTTTGATGCAAGAATTAAAAGACGAAACAAAGGTAAGTAGGTATGTAAAGTGAGAATCATTTATTTATTTTAAAGTGAACAAAACTAAACCAGACAGAAACATTAGATCATTTGTAATTTAACACTGATAACAAGAAAACTAATTTAAAGTAACACTTTCGTAATATTGCTTCAACTCTAAACCTTGCTGTTGGGACGGTTGTGAGTTGTATAAGTGGGAGTGAACTGGGGATGGTAGATAGACTTGAGGTTGTGGGGATGGTTGTGAGTTGGATGAGTGACTTGATGTTGTGAGGACGGTTGTAAGTTGTTGGAGAGAACATAATCTGGGGAAACTTCATGTTGTGGGGATGGTTGTGAGTTGGATGAGTGGGAGTGAACTGGGGATGGTAGATAGACTTGATGTTGTGGGGATGGTTGTGAGTTGGATGAGTGAGAGTGAACTGGGGATGGTAGATAGACTTGAGGTTGTGGGGATGGTTGTGAGTTGGATGAGTGAGAGTGAACTGGGGATGGTAGATAGACTTGATGTTGTGGGGATGGTTGTGAGTTGGATGAGTGAGAGTGAACTGGGGATGGTAGATAGACTTGAGGTTGTGGGGATGGTTGTGAGTTGGATGAGTGAGAGTGAACTGGGGATGGTAGATAGACTTGAGGTTGTGGGGATGGTTGTGAGTTGGATGAGTGGGAGTGAACTGTAAATGTTCAAAATTAATTTGTACTAAAATTATTACATCAAATAAACCCAATCTAAAATTAGGAATTTTACGGCACAAATAAATTTAATTAAGGTGAACCTATACGAATGTGGTGATTATTGTAAATTATAATTTTATTTATATTTTTTATAAAGTAGTTAAATCCATAGTAGGTATACATTATTTACTAATAAAAAACACATTTTTTTTAAATTTTGAACATTATTGTTTTATTCCTTATTACTTACTAACTACCTAAATAATATATCAATAATTTTGTTCGGTCAAAATTTAACGTGTTTTGATGCTTTTTTGATGAATTACTACTGTTTTAATCAATGGTTTTAATTAATAGGTACAAAACGGTATTCTGCCATTCCCCAGTGACATAATAATTGAGAATTTGTATCAAAATATTTTTTGTAGACAAAATTTTTGAGAATCCACGAGCTTTGTTTATATACCTAGTTCAATTATATAATCAAAGTTACGACTTATCTGGAGTAACGGAATTTGGCAATTCTGCTACTCGACGCATTAATAATTATTGGAAAAAACAAGTCAAGTGTATTTTTTAATCGTGAGCCACTTCCAAACACACGACCTATTTTTTAATATTTAAGTATAAAGCATTACTATTTTTGCAATATAAATTATCTGGAATATTTTATATAATTGATTTGCTTTGAATGGTGGTTTTAATGTCTGTCCTTGTATTAGAAGAAGGATCGACGCTACGTTTATTGTTTTGACTGCATTTAAACATCATTGAAATTTAAAACCGCAAGACTTTGCTTAACATAACAATGACATAATTAGCTTCGCAGACTCAGTTCTATCATATCAGAGTCTCGATAATCGGACTGGTGCGTAACTTTGCTTATCAAATTCTAACAAGATAATTTTGTACTAATTTAAAGTAACACTTTCGTAATATTGCTTCAACTCTAAACCTTGCTCTTGGGACGGTTGTGAGTTGTATAAGTGGGAGTGAACTGGGGATGGTAGATAGACTTGAGGTTGTGGGGATAGTTGTGAGTTGGATGAGTGACTTGATGTTGTGAGGACGGTTGTAAGTTGTTTGAGAGAACATAATCTGGGGAAACTTCATGTTGTGGGGATGGTTGTGAGTTGGATGAGTGGGAGTGAACTGGGGATGGTAGATAGACTTGATGTTGTGGGGATGGTTGTGAGTTGGATGAGTGAGAGTGAACTGGGGATGGTAGATAGACTTGAGGTTGTGGGGATGGTTGTGAGTTGGATGAGTGAGAGTGAACTGGGGATGGTAGATAGACTTGATGTTGTGGGATGGTTGTAAGTTGGATGAGTGAGAGTGAACTGGGGATGGTAGATAGACTTGAGGTTGTGGGGGATGGTTGTGAGTTGGATGAGTGAGAGTGAACTGGGGATGGTAGATAGACTTGAGGTTGTGGGGATGGTTGTGAGTTGGCTGAGTGGGAGTGAACTGGGGATGGTAGATAGACTTGATGTTGTGGGGATGGTTGTGAGTTGGATGAGTGAACGTGAACTGGGGATGGTAGATAGACTTGAGGTTGTGGGGATGGTTGTGAGTTGGATGAGTGGGAGTGAACTGGGGATGGTAGATAGACTTGATGTTGTGGGGATGGTTGTGAGTTGGATGAGTGAGAGTGAACTGGGGATGGTAGATAGACTTGAGGTTGTGGGGATGGTTGTGAGTTGGATGAGTGAGAGTGAACTGGGGATGGTAGATAGAATTGATGTTGTGGAGATGGCTGTGAGTTGGATGAGTGAGAGTAAGCTAGTGATACTTGGAATGGTGATTGTAATTGCCGAACTGTGTAATTGTTGTCCATTGAACTATGCGAACGTATTGTATGATTGTCTTGTTGTTTCAAACTAAACATTATTTTGTCAATTTCCATCATTGCAATATCTCTTGTGTTTTCTTGTAAAGCTCTCATTTTATTACATAATAAATCGCAATACAGTGAAAAAGTGTCTGGTTCAGACTTTCGAGAGATTTGTTTTAAAAAGTTATAAGCTTCATCGCTTCGTTTCTTCATTTCTTCATCGAACGCATTGGACTTACTTCTTTTGGATGTATTTTTGTTAATGTTTTTGGAGTTTTGAACGTTTGATCCGTTGTTGCTTGTGTATTATTTTCATCTTTGTCTTCCTCGATCTCCTCTGTATCCATTGAATCCTAAAAAATAGAATACACACATTATTTTTACAATTTTTTCGTTGCAGGTACCTCGAACGGCAGAAGAATGGTTAAAGATTGAAGACGATTTTAACAGCACTTGGAACTTTCCTCATTGCCTTGGCGCAATTGACGGGAAGCACGTTTTAATACAAAACCCTATTCACAGTGGTTCTGAATATATTAATTATCACGGCACTTTTAGCATTGTACTGTTAGCTTTGGTCGATGGTGACTACAACTTCACATTTGTGGATTGCGGATGTCAAGGTAGAATAAGTGATGGCGGTGTGTACAGAAACACAGAGTTGTATAGAAAAATTGTTACAAAGGAACTAGATTTTCCAACAGCAACTAGTTTGCCCTTTAGGCAGGAACCACTTCCTTACGTTTTTGTGGCAGATAGTGCATTTGCTCTCACTGAAAACATGCTGAAACCGTATGCTGGTCTCCACGCTACGGGAACAAAAGAAAGAATTTTTAATTATCGTTTATCTCGCGCTCGGAGAATAGTAGAAAATGTTTTCGGCATTATGTCGTCTGTTTTTAGAGTACTAAGAAAACCTTTTTTATTACAACCAAACAAGGTAACTAATATTGTAATGACGTGTTCTTTATTGCACAACTTTTACGGCGATCTAAAAATTCCGGACCAATATATAATCCCCTGGTACTTTTGATACTGAAAATGAAGGTGAAGTGCGTCCAGGCTCGTGGCGAAATGATCTTGAAGGAAATGCTTCCTTGATATCAATGAGGAATATACCAATAAGAGCACCTTTTCTGCTAAGACAATAAGAGATAAATTTGCCGAATATTTTCTCACAGATGGCGCTGTATCGTGGCAAAATAATTATGCTTAGGCATTAATTATGTTATCATCAAATACCAGAGCCTAGCGTTAATGTCAAGTGATGTATTGCATACTAATATTAGAATATATTTAATAATAACGGGTTTTAACGCTCTTCGCTCTTAAACCATGCTTTTGATATTAAATAACATGTAGTGACTTAAAATGTATGTGAAAGTTTAATTGAAATAAAGATTTACTCACCTCAGAATTCTTGGTTATTTTGGCTTGTAAATATCGTCCAAAAACGTAGACATTATGTTGTAAAAGGGCCACTCAGGCTTGTAGACTTCGTCCGCTCCAGTACCAGTTCCTATTGAATCTTTTACTTTTTCTTTGCCTTCTGTACGTCGACATTAAATTCTCTCGCTTTTTCTTTATTTCCGTAATTGGAACAGTGCCATCCTTTAACTGAGTTTTTATGCGGTTCCACGCATCAAATGCGTCGTTCTTGTTCTTATGTTCTGGCGTCGCGGCATTCCATAAAATCGGTTCATTTTGATATAAATTTAAGAATTCAAAAATTAGTTCATTCGTCCACTCCATCTTTCATATTATAACTTCCAACAGAAAATAACCTAGTTCACTACATGCGTGTACAGCTGCTGTCGAACAAGTTTTGACCTGCTCGTCCGTGTCTATACGGACGAGTACGAACTGCGCCGAACGCGCTCGCACCGCACCTTTGAAGTTACCGACTCTTGACGAGTCGGGCGCACCGACGCAGACGCGTCTGTGTTACCACGGACGAAACCCTTCCCACGGTGCGTCGGTGCGGGCTGATCCGCGTCCGTCCGCGATATCACGGATCGTGGGAAGCCAGCTTTAACCGCATTCGGCTACCAGGCGGCGATACTGAAGTATTTGCAGTACTGCATTCAAACGCTCAAATTCGTTAAAAAGGTTATTGTCATCGCTAAATTTTGTAGTACAGTATTCAATTGCTTGATGTCGCTGATTCAAATTGTTAGCGCTAAAAAATGCAAACGGTATATAATGTTCGCGTTGAGTAAACAATGACGCAATCCAAACTTTTTCACAAGTTGTTATTGTAGCAGTTGCATTCCGTTACGATAAGAACTGAAAATGTTTTTATTTATAATTAGGGCATTCTTTTGTTAAACGGTTCGCCGAAATTTGTGGTATAGCGGCAACTTGGAAGTTTTAAAGATACAACGTTTATTATTTGCAAAGTTGTAAAATGACAAAAACAACTTCTTTTCCAACTCAGCCTGTTAAGAATTTCTTGTTGCTCCTTTAAAAATATGGTGCCGACAATTGCACTGAATCTCTCAATAAACTAATTTGTACCATCTGAAATGTATAGAAGTTATTAAAAATGCAATAAAGATGCCGGAGAAAAAAAGATAAAATAACTTATTTATGTTGTTTCTAGTCCACGTTGAGTCGGTTTGTCGTATTGAACCTATGGGAAGAAACCGGCAATTGCAATGGTTTTAGGCAAAAAATTAGAAGATACCTCTACCCTATTTCAGCTACCCTTTTCATTACGCATTTAAGAAATTAGTTGTATTTCCGAATTCGAGACCGATTGTGTGTTTGCACCTTAATATTTCATAATCTCTGATTGTAATTTATAAACGATCTAGTTTTAGTTAGATATTAATTAATTTTATGTGTGTGTTATTTGTGTGTTTTGAACGTGATTAATATATTGTGTAATAAAACTTTAATTTTTTACATAATGCCTGGAAATAAGTGCGCATTTATTAAATGTAATAAGAGAAAGAGCGATTTTCCAAACTTAAAAATGTATAGATTTCCCACAGAAGATCCAGGTAGGATGGAAAAGTGGTTAATAAATTCAGAAAATCTAGTTTTATTTGACCTTGACAAGGAAAAACTGAGAACTCGTTACGTTTGCGAACTTCATTTTGATGCCGGATCATTTATCAATCATACGAAACATCATCTCATTCAATCAGCGGTCCCTTCAAAATATAATCATGTTTCATCCGATTTATTCTTACCAAGTACTTCAACCACGGAAGCAACTACATCACCTCCTCTTGTGGTCGACATTCCAAAACGTACATATAGTAAAAAACGAAAAATGGATCCTGAGATTTCTCAAGATGAAGATGAAATTCAGTGTGATACAACAGAAACAGATTTGACACGTTTGAGAGAATTAACGGATATGCCATCATCACGTAAACGACAATCAAAAAAAAAATTAGTAACGAATGAGAACAATGTCGCTTCTAGAAAAAAACTAATAAGGGATTTAAAATTATGTAAAAGAAAAATTAATCTAAAGAAATCACAAATATCCAAACTAAAGAAAAGAATTTTTCTTATTAAAGAAAGGACTAAATTGGACAATATAATAAAAAAGTATGAGTTTCCATCAAAATACTCAAAAATTATTGCAAACATGCAATTTAGAACCAAGACAACAGTATGGAACAACAGCGAAAAGAACTTGGCATTAATGATGTTTTACAAATCTCCAACAACCTATAAATTCTTAAGAAATGACTTAAAATAATTTTACCATCGCCTACAACAGTCCGAAGTTGGATAGGTTCTTCCTATTACAAAACAGGGTTCGACAAAAAACATCTATATCAAATAAAGAAAAAGTTTTTCTTAAATCAAACTTGGAAAAATCCTGTGCCGTGTGTTTTGATGAAATGTCAATAATGCAATTTTAGAATATTCAAAAGCATGGACGTCATCGAAGGTTTTGAAGATTTAGGCCAATTGGGGCGAAAAAATAAAAGTGCTAAACTTGCATTAGTTTTTATGGTAAGAGGATTTACAATTCATGGAAATTACCCTTATCATACTTTTTATCTAATTCTGGTGTGAAATACAAAGACTTGGCAGTTCTTATTCAAGAAGCACTAAAAACTTAATTAACGTAGGTTTACTCCCTAAAATAATAATTTGTGACCAAGGGACAAGTAATCAGAGTGCACTAAAGTTATTAAATGTTACCGTCGAGAAACCTCACTTTAACGTGTTAAACAGAAAAATATATGCAATCTTTGACGTCCCTCATCTCTTTAAAAGCTTCCGTAATAATCTTTTAGTAGGCGATTATCAGTTCGATGACAAAAAAATATGTTTTCATAACATCAAAAAAACTTACCAGATCCATAAAAAAAATGTTAATGAAAATAACAGATGCACACATTTATCCGAACTCTTTTCAAAAAATGAGTGTTAAACTTGCTGTTCAAGTAATGTCCCATTATGTAGCTGCTGCGATTAAAACTTGCATAAAAACAAAGGAATTGATCAGCAATACCGCAGAAAATACAGCTGAATTTATAAACTTAATGAACAATTTATTTGATGTTTTAAATAGTAGACAATTATATACCCGGAATCCTTACAATTGCGCCCTTTCTGAAGAAAATAAATTAGCTATATCTGTACTGGAAAATGCAAAAACCTAATACCTAAATTGAAAAAAATAAAAAGATATAGTAGTAATATGAATGCGACTACAAAATTACTACCCCACCGTGTTTTAATGGTTTATTACAAACAATAAATGGTGTTGAGCAATTATTTGTAGATGAACGAACGAACTTAGATATAAAATATATAATAACGTGCAGGTTGAATCAGGATGTGAAAATTTATTTTCTGTATACCGACAAAAGGAGGATACAATCGGAATCCTACATCACGATTATTTAGAACGATCTTCCGTTCATACTCAATACATTCCCTAATGAAACCACCAAAGTCTTCTAATTGTGAAGCTGATGATGGTACTTATGTAAAGCTTGACATGGATCCGGACATGAAAACTGTCATTGAAAGTGGAGATAAACCGCATCAAGGCGAAAAAGATGATGAAGATGAGACCATTATGTCATCATCAACATCAAGTGTTTCCAGCTTGAACTCGGTTCCGAGTACCAATACTATAAATGTGACAAGTGAAGATTGTTCTGTAGCATATTTTGCGGGCTACTTAGCTCGTACGTGTATAACAAAATTTAATTGTACATCATGTAAAAATTGTTTAATCACTAATTCTAAGTTAAACAACCAAAAAGAACTATTGATTTTATACAAAACTTACGATAATGTAACTAAGATAGCAGAAGGGGGGCTTTATGCACCAAGTGAAAATTATTTACTTTGTGTTTAAAGAAATTCCAAAAATGTTTTGATAATATTTACCATGAGACCAAATTAAAGTTCAAACTTATGCGTAAAATTCAAAAGAATATTATTATTATAAATTGGTTAGCACAAGATGAAATTTGTAAAGAACATAAATTATTTATACTAAACAAACTTTTAGTTACAAAAATATTTAAATGTTCAAAATTAATTTGTAATAAAATTATTACATCAAATAAACCCAATCCAAAATTAAGAATTTTACAGCACAAATAAATTTAATTAAGGTGAACCTATACGAATGTGGTGATTATTGTAAATTATAATTTTGTTTATATTTTTTATAAAGTAGTTAAATCCATAGTAGGTATACATTATTTACTAATAAAAAACACATTTTTTTTAAATTTTGAACATTATTGTTTTATTCCTTATTACTTACTAACTACCTAAATAATATATCAATAATTTTGTTCGGTCAAAATTTAACGTGTTTTGATGCTTTTTGATGAATTACTACTGTTTTAATCAATGGTTTTAATTAATAGGTACAAAACGGTATTCTGCCATTCCCCAGTGACATAATAATTGAGAATTTGTATCAAAATCTGTGGCAACTTGGTATTTTTTGTAGACAAAATTTTTGAGAATCCACGAGCTTTGTTTATATACCTAGACTTATCTGGAGTAACGGAATTTGGCAATTCTGCTACTCGACGCATTAATAATTATTGGAAAAAACAAGTCAAGTGTATTTTTTAATCGTGAGACCGTTCCAAACACACGACCTATTTTTTAATATTTAAGTATAAAGCATTACTATTTTTGCAATATAAATTATCTGGAATATTTTATACAATTGATTTGCTTTGAATGGTTGGTTTTTAATGTCTGTCCTTGTATTAGAAGAAGGATCGACGCTACGTTTATTGTTTTGACTGCATTTAAACATCATTGAAATTTAAAACCGCAAGACTTTGCTTAACATAACAATGACATAATTAGCTTCGCAGACTCAGTTCTATCATATCAGAGTCTCGATAATCGGACTGGTGCGTAACTTTGCTTATCAAATTCTAACAAGATAATTTTGTACTAGCAGCGCCATCCATTGTAATTTTTTAATTATAAACTGCGTTTCCAAAGCTGCCATAAGCTCTGCCAATCTGACTCCGTCGTATAATCAATGGTTTCACTATTAGAACTTCGTTACTCTCGACCCTCGCTACAACCACTCCACTGACTCCATCAATTTCTCTCCGCTCTCTTACCAACTGTATTATCTGCTGTTCCAAACTCTTTATCAACTTATCTTTTCATCAAAACCCGAAACGTCGATGCCGGTTCATGCTCTCTACACCTTGCACAGTAATACTTCAAAACACGGGAACCCAACTCCAATACTCTCACTTCTGATGATGTTAATTGCCCACATTGTTTACAGCCACCAGATTTACAAATATCACACTCAAAGATTGCTACCTTGGTCTCCTTACAGACATTACACCTCATTTCGCAGGTTTGTGTATGATTTAGTGTATTACTTCTGGTATAGCTTGAAATTTTTGATTAACTAAATTGCGACAACATTTAGTCCAATTGGTCTATTCCGAGAAATCAGGAGCGACTCTTAATCATAAAATAAAAACTCTTTATTATAAACATTTTAATTGGTACTTTTAACAAAAAATTATTTTCCGAAACTACTCATAAGATTTCCAAGACCACCCATACCACCAGCAGCACCCGCTTGCAATTGCCTCATCATGTTTTGCAAACCAGCCATTCCGCCCATCTGGTGCAAAACTCTCGGATCCATCATCTTCGCCATTTGCTGATTAAGTTTGGCCAATTGTGCGGGATTCACATTCTTCGCCATATCTCCACCTTTAAACAACCCTTTAATTCCTCCCATTTTTTTAACAACAGCCGCAAACTTCGTATATTGCGTTATTAACTCTTTAACTTCCTTTTCTAAATAAACACAAAATCATTAAAGGTCGCAGCGTACCTTAACTTACCCGTCACTCCAGAACCTTGTGCAACTCTAGTAATTCGTGACTGCTGTTTAGAAAAAATCTTCGCCCCATCTCGACTATCCAATTCGCCCTCGTTCATACTATCCATTATTGTCATAAGTTTCTTAAGTCTAGCCATCGATTCTTGTTCGCTCCCTTTCGACATAAAATCCTGACTAAACCCGGGAATCATACCCATTATCTGTGAAAACGGACCCATTTTCATAATATTCTGGAATTGTTCGTACATATCCCGTAGTGTAAATTGTCCGTGCTTAATTTTTTCTAACAATTCTTCATTATCCTCCAACTTCAACTCGTTTACTTTATCGATTAAACCTTCAATATCACCCATTCCCAATAATTTGCTAACAAACGGTTTCGTTTTAAACGGTTCTAAATCATCAATGTGTTCTCCGGTACCTATGTATATAACGGGACTGTTTGTTGCTGCAACTCTAAAAAACCAAATTTAAAATCCCGTCTCGAATAGTATCCGAACACTTACGCACTAAGCGCACCACCACCTTTGGCGTGACCATCTAATTTTGTGATAATTACGGAGCCTACATCTACTTTATCTTTAAATGCTTTTGCTTGAGATTCGCAAGCTTGACCAATTGTCGCGTCCATAACAAAAATTATGTTGTCCGGTTTCTGAAACACAGATTCATTTAGGTAACACCTACTAGGTCATTATCCTTACGATTGCGTTTGAAACTGCTAACATTTCTTCAAAAAGTGATTCTTCTTGTTTGTGCCTACCGCTGGTATCGACAATGATAATTTCGAAACCTTCTTTTGTAAACATTTCGACACCGTCTTGAGCTATGACAACAGGATCGACTTCGGTGTAGCTGCATAAAAATTCAATCAAATACATAACTAAAGTTTCGAGACTTCATACCTTCCATAAAAAGGTATTCTAGCTTTCGTACAATTCTGCTTAACCTGATCGTAAGCGCCGGCTCGAAATGTGTCGGCGCACACTAAACAAGACTTCCAATTTTTTTTCTGATAATGATATGCCAATTTTGTACAAGTAGTCGTTTTTCCGGAACCTTGTAAGCCGACAAACATAATAATATTCGGTTTGCCCTTGTGCGGTTGATACGGTTTTACGCCTGGGTCTACAAGCTAATTACAAATTAATTAGTAATTGTTCAAGCACAATGAAATAATTACCTTAACGAGTTCCTTAAATACTGCACTTTGTATCATACGTCTCTTATTAAGGCCACCGGCCATTTCATCAAAATCGATGACCGCCCTAACATTTTCTCGCAATTTCTTTACGAGCTTTATGTTTACATCGGCTTCTAATAATGCCGCGCATATTTCCTTGAGCATTCCATTTAGAACCTGAAACGAAAGAACTCATATCTTGGCGAAACTGGCCAGCTGGTGGAACCTACCTCCTCATTGATAATAGTAGCTTTACTTAACGACTGCAAAGCAGTTGTTATTTTTCGACCTAAATCTGCTAACACCATGTTAAATAACTTCTACTAATAAATAAATGTTCCGATTATTTTCAATAATTACGTGTATTTGATTTGTATCTCATCTCATGTCAAAACCACATGAAAATTCTGTAAAGGGGGGATGAATGTTTTTAAGCTGCTGTCACATCGGTACCAACTTATAAATTTAAACAATTAAGTTTATTCTATAATTAACAAGAATTTTACTTACTTAATGTAAATACATAAGTACAATGTATCAATTACAAACAATAAAGTACCGATAAAAGACAACATTGTTTTATCGTCAAAAGTTAGATAAGTTTTTAAAATTGGCGCGTTAAACTCATAGCGCACGCTCATAAATCTAGTTATATGTGGATTACCAACTTCATGCCTTTCCCGTGAGCGAATTATCGCCGTATTTATACTTAAAATGGTATGTAAAATATCGTTAATTTTTACCATCATCCATCGAAATAAATTGAAAACGCTTACAAATACACAAAGAGTGATAGTTTTTGTGATGTGTTTGAATATTATTTTCAATATATTCGATATTAAATTGCTAAAGTCCTAACATGCTAAATTTAAGCTTTTTTGGTTAAATGACTGAGTTCAGCTTCTTCTTCGATTGATAAACCGATGTACTAACTTTTAGGCTGAAGGTTCTACAGCAACAATTCGTACTCGTAAGTTTATGACCAACCGGCTGTTGGCTCGTAAACAAATGGTAGTTGATGTTCTTCATCCCGGTCAACCTTCCGTGAAGAAAACAGAAATCAGAGAGAAGTTAGCAAAAATGTACAAAGTAAGTATTATACTATTTGTTACATATTCAATGCTGTCACGACGTATTTACAGGTAACCCCAGACGTAGTATTTGCTTTCGGATTTAGAACAAATTTTGGAGGTGGCAAATCGACAGGGTTCGCATTAATTTACGATACATTAGATTTCGCGAAAAAATTCGAACCCAAATATAGATTACAACGTCACGGTTTATATGAAAAGAAACAACAAACGAGGAAACAGCGTAAAGAACGTAAAAATAGGATGAAGAAAGTGAGGGGAACGAAAAAGGCGAAAGTGGGAGCCGCTGCTAAGAAGGTACACATTTATACTCTCTTACTTTTCGAATTTTTTTGGGGGTTTATGGATATTTGTTAGGTGTTCATTTTTCAATTATTTTCAGAGTTCAAAGAAGTAATTTCTGCAATCTGTGGTGTTACTACTTTTAGGTATTTTTTAAGAGTGGATAAGTTTTATAGTATTTGTGCCAGATTCTTGTTTTTAGTGTGTCTGTTTTTTTTTTGTTTTTTATTCACGGCTTTCGCATTTAATAAACAGCTTTTTTTGGTGTTTAGTGAGGTAGTTCAGCTAACGAATGCTTTCGCAGTTTTGGCTTTTATTGAAAGACTCGATTCTATTATGTACTTTTGTTTCAGTAATTCTTCCTCGAAGATGAGTACTTCTAAGCAGACTACTTATTTCCAGAAAACATCTCTGGTTGTAATTTATGCAATTTTGTTATAAATAATAAAGATTTTGGCTTATACCAAAATAAACCTTATATTAGTTTTGTATTTATAGTCATTTCCTTTACCTTTAAAAAAAACAATTTTTCATGAATTTTGAATTCGTGTAATGTATGTTGCATAACTAACTTTAGTTAATCAAACTTAGCGTAGCTGCTACCAAAAGTTTCGACTAAACGAGTGCTACCTAAACGCCACATCGAAATTCGACGTAGCGATCGACCATGTTTTTTAAAATGGTTTCGACTGCTAGATTTATGCTCGATCGACTGCCACTATAACAGCCACAGCATGTCACTTAAAATTAAAAAGATGGAATGAAACAAATATTAAACACCGACACGGTTTTGAAGGTTATAAATATTTCACAGGTGTTTTGACAGCCATGTTTCGATGTAACGAACAATTAGCGATGAACGCACTCGAATTTTTAGAAGACAGACTAACTGTCAGTTCATTTGACAGTTAGTCTATCTTGAAGAGGTTGCATAATAAAAATCTTCGAGAAAATGTTAAAAACATCTAAATTATCGTCATACGTTCGTACGGCGAATCAAATCGTAAGTAACAAATCAAAAAGTGGAGCATCTAACGTAATTATCCCTAAGAAATTGGTAACCATACCACATTTAGAAATTTTAACGAATGAAACACTTCGACATCAACAGCCTCGAAGCAAAATCGCATTAAAATCTGGACCAGCTTTTTCGACTCAAGTTAGATTGGCTCACACGGATGTAAGAGTTCCAGACTTCACCTACTACAGACGTAATGAAGTAATCGATCCGAATAAAAAAAGCAGCGATTCAAAAGACGTGCGCCAGAATATCACGTACTTGGTGAGCGGTGCCGGAGTGCTCGGCGGTATATACTCTGCTAAAGCGGTAGTAACGCAATTCGTCTCGACGATGAGCGCTAGTGCAGACGCATCTGCGCTGGCTAAAATCGAAATCAAACTGGCCGATATACCTGAAGGAAAGTCGGTCACTTTTAAATGGCGAGGTAAACCCTTATTTATTAGGCACAGAACCGCACAAGAAATCGAAACTGAAAAGAATGTGGCTGCCGCAACGCTTGCGTGATCCTCAACATGATCATGAACGCGCGCAAAGACCTGAATTTTTAGTTGTCTTAGGAGTTTGTACTCATCTGGGATGCGTACCGATTGCTAATTCTGGCGATTTCGGTGGATATTATTGTCCGTGTCACGGTTCACATTATGATGCATCAGGTCGAATTAGAAAAGGTCCCGCACCTTTGAATTTAGAAGTACCAACTTATGAATTTGTCGACGATTTATTAGTTGTCGGTTAAATTAATATATTATTTATTGTAAGCTTAAAATGTTAATAGATTAAGTAAAAACAATGTGAATTCGGCTAACAATCTTTCTTTAATAAAACAAATTATTGAGTTTTTGCTTTGATAATATCTTCAAGTTGTAAGTTTATGTAACTTGAGAACCTTTGATCATAATGGCCGTACTTTCTCTGAACACATACGAGTGCGGCTACCGTTCCTAAACCATAAAGTCCATGATATTCGGAAAACTGCCGCATTTTCCTGGATTCATATTCACAAACTGCCCCCTTTTTTAAATCGGCGCCTTTTCTAAGTGCCCACTTTGTTCACAATTAGCATGGTCGCAAAGGCCACCAACACTTGAGAGTTAACATTGTCCTTTTAGAAACATCCACTGTGTTCATATAGACTACAGCCACTTACGGTTTTAATAAAGACTTACCAAAGTGCATTCACGTCGTCATTTATGCATACCGGCCACATCAGACTATTTTCACCATGGCCACCTACCAGCTACAGTATACCGCGACGCCTTTCACAACAGCCACATTATATTCATATCGGCCACAAATGATTAATTACGCCTCTAGCTATATTTACAAAAATTGATAATATACTAAATCCAAAGTTTGTGTGTTAGTTTGTTTGGTCCTTTAGCTTGGCCTCTGTAAGTCCTAGCGCATTCACGACGTTTTTATTTAGGCATACCGCCACATACAGCGTTTTAATCATAACAGCCACCTATTCATATCAGCCACGGATGCGTAGTTGGTTGTATATCAACCCCTTTCACAACGGCCACTTGTTATGTCGGTCGGCCATGGACGATTAATTATGAGTGTATAACTCCATTCAAATAGAATTTAAGTATCGAATATAAAATCAATTAATCAAAATGTTTTATGGTTTATTGCAAACTTTTGATCCTTTTATCTACTCTACAAAAAAATAATTACGCTCACGACCGCATCTGCTTTTTTTGATTATTTATGCTCAAAATATTCAGAACTGCTACTTTTGATCATGTCCATACTTTTCCAGTACACCGTGTGCCTCACGAAAAAATTTGACATATGCATTATGTTAAATAAAAATTAACGTTTTTCTGTCACAATTCGAACACAATATAACAACATATTATGTTTGATAAATAAAATGGAACAAATTGATGTGATAATAATGAGTATTTTACTAAAAAAATCGGAAAAACAAGTTATTTTGTATGAATTATTTATTAAAAACATGGTTTTTTATTTATTAAGCGGCCTTCCCGTACAAATTGATTAGTAGGTGCCTGATAGTGTTTTGTGCTCTCAACCGGAGTTCGATTCCGATTGCTGTATTTTTTTAATTAGTTTTACTATCGATGTCATTATAAATACAATTAAAATAAATACAATTAAACTCATTTAAAAAAAAAGTTAACATATCGATAATAATTTTATTAATAAAAAATTGGCGGAATCGGAATCGAACCCAGATTTTGTGGAATAAATCATTATAAAATTTTAACTGTTTTTTTAAAATTAAAATACGCTTTAGACTTTACATTACCACATATACATTTTTACTCATTTATTTATCTAATACAATATGTTGCCATATTGTTTTTAAATTGTGCTAGGAAAAAGATATGTAGTAATTTTGAATTTAACATAGAAAACCCCTATGTCAAATTTTCCGTGAGACACACGATATATTTTACTGAAAGTATTATTTTAAATAATAAAAAAAATCAGAACAAAAATTTAATCAATACTGAATTTATAAAGAATATTTTATTCAAATCAAACGTAAATTTAAGGTAATTATAGGTAGTTAGATAAGATTTCTAAAGACCTTGCTTGATTACAATTGATGTTTTATGCAAAAAGGGTGTTTAGTCTTAAAGGTTTAATTATAATCAGTATAGAGCTGTTGTTTATGCAAGTTATTTTCTTTGATTAAAAAATGTCGATGCAGACGTTGCATTAAAAACTCATGGTGTACACGTGGGATTTTATCAGTGCAGGTGTGAAAAACGGTAATTACAAGCGAACCTAAAGTCAAAGATAAGAAGTTAATTCAAGTACAGAGAAGGATGGGCAGTCGTCAGTGAACACCGGACGGCTCAAGATGTAATTAAAAAATTTGCAGTTTGACGTTTGTCGAGGCAACATGTAAAAATAATTGAAAGACCCGCGCAATTTATCAACGAGTCAACTTGGGATAAATAATTACTCGCGCAAATAAACAACCGAGGAATAAATATCAAACATGGATTTGAAAGACGGTATCAGAAACTACTAAAATAAAATGTAAAGAAAGATATAAAATCGCAACATTTAAACTCCGTGAAAGTTAATCGTTGTGAAAATATATAATGTTGATTTAAAAATAGTGACCAAACCTGGATAGTCGATACGAACAATGTGAGTTCAATTAAAAACCACACGAATTAATAAAGACCGAATAGTTGTTACATGCAAAATAAAGTTAACAACAACTTTGAATTAAAAACGTAACATAAATAGGCGTTGCTCCGTAGCTCAGTGGGAGGGGGTGGTTCGCGAGATGATTTGTCTTCATGAAATGATAAGGTCGAAGTAAATGGTTGCAAAATCGTCAATAACAATCGATAAAGTCGTCAAAGTCGAGAGGGCGCCAAACAAAGTCACGATATTAAACAGCTTCTAGCCCTTGTTCACCGAAAGTCTACCCAGGAAGGTACTTCAAAACAAACAAATCAAATATAAATTAACAAGACCCGTTATAAAGCAAAATTAAAAATGTATTGCATTTAAAACATCATAAAAACAAAAAAAAACTTATCAGATAAAGATACACTAGTGAAAAAAATTTTCATTGATCACGTGATCACTAATTTCCTTTAATAAATCTATCTAATTAAATAATAACTTCGTTACGCTTGAACAATGCAAAACAAAACAGACGTAAATCTGATCTTGCGCGTCTTGTATTAATAAATTAAATCACAAAAAAAATTAATCAATGAATTAAAAACGTACCGAAACCTTAAATACGTAAACACTTCGATATCGTTTCTAATTTACACCAAGAATTGCAAAGCGCTTTTTATTTTTGGTATAATTGTGCATATATTCACTTAAATAAATAGCAACATATTCAATTCAATTCAATTCAATTCAATCATTTATTTATCTTCAAGAAAAGAACAAAGTACAGTAACTTTACTAAAGATAAATCTGTCACAAAAAGAGCAAAGATCACAGTTTATATAAATTCTCTAATCTCGTAGAAACATTGTTCAACCAGATAGTTTTTAAATAGTGCTTAAATTTATGTAATGGGCTGTTTTTATAGTGTATGGCAATTTATTGTAAATTTTGCACCCATTGTAATGCAGCGATTTTTGACAACATGTGGTGTTATATCTTGGTGGTTGTAGATAGTTTTTATTTCTTGTGGAATACATGTGATTTAAGTTATACTTTTCAAATAAATGTTTGTTTTATGAACAAATATTGCAGTTTCGTAAATATAAATCGATGCTAAAGTCAAAATGCGCAAACCTCGAAATGCAGATTTACAACTATCTGTTGTCTTTATATTGAGAAGTGCACGCACACCTTGTTTTTGTAGTGTAAATATTCGTTGAAAGTGTTGTTTTTACAGTTTCCCCAGTGAATTATTCCATAACTTAATTTAGTATGAAAATAGCTAAGGTACGCGAGTCGACAGATGTTGATACTGCATTTCGCGTTCAGCTGTCTTAGCATGTAACATTGTGTAGTCAATGCTGAGCAAAGACTCTCAACATGTGAATCCCAACACATCGTGCTATCCAAATAGATTCCCAACAGCTTAATACTATTTACAACAGAGTAGTCTTCGTTGTTTAAATGTACCGCTACCGGATTTTCCGTTTTACTGTATTTATTTTTAAAGAAAACACAATTTGTTTTTTCCTTATTAATTATTAAATTATTGTTATATAGCCAATTTTGTAAGAGGTAGAATTGAGTATTACTTACACTTACAAGATTTGTCATGTTTGTTTGACTGATAATAAGACTGGTATCGTCCGCGTAAGACACGATACGCGACTTATTTTCGTCAACAGTTAGTTGAAATAAATCATTGCAAAATATAATGAAAAGAGTGGGGCTCAACACTGATCCTTGTGGAACACCAACTTGTAATGGAAGTGGTTTCGACTTAGTGTTTGCGTAAATTACAAGTTGTCTTCTATTAGTTAGAAATGACCTAAACCAATTCCATACACTTCCACGGACGCCGTAGCGGTACATCTTTTCTAAAAGCATTTCATGGTTTACACAGTCAAAAGCTTTTGTTAAGTCGACAAATATGCCTAATGTTTGCTGTTTGTTGTCGATGCTACTTATAATAAAATTTAGTATATCGTTCAGCGCTGTGTCCGTACTTTTGACATGCGAAAACCATGCTGCATATTGGACAAGATATTATTTTTATTGAAAAAATTTATGATTCTCTCGTTCATAAGTTTTCCAGTATTTTAGAGATAACCGGTAGTAGACTTATGGGCCTATAGTTGTTCATGTTACTAGTGTTTCCTTTTTAAACAAAGGCATAACAACAGCGCATTTTAACCTGTCAGGGAAAATACCGTTTTCGAATGACATGTTGAAAAGATAAGTTAAAGGTTTGCTAATGTGAGTTATGATTTGTTTCAGAAACCAAGTAGAGATACCATCAATATCCTTGGCATGACTATTTTTGAGTAATTTAGTTACATTAATTACTTCATTCTCCGTGACGGGTTTTACAAAGAATGAGTACAAGTTTGACTTTACATTTGGATTAGATACAGCGTTGTTTACATTGTTTTTTACAAGATTGGGTGCCATGCTTACGAAGTGTTTATTGAAAGTTTCTGCTGCTTCAAAATTTGAAATTTTTTGTCCGTAACTGTTTTTTATCTCATGATTTATTGAGTTATATGTTTCATTCTGTTTTATAACTTGCCAGATCGTTTTTATGCGATTATTTGACTGAGCGATTTTTTGTCGTTATGATCTTTTTGTTTGAATTACTAATTTTTATATTCGTTTGTTAAGTATCTACTGTATGGTTTGAAAATGGGATAAACTAATGAATGTTCCGAATAAAAATCAACTTTTGTTTGAGCTGAATTACTTCATTTGTAATCCAAGCATTAAATTTATTGCTAGTTTTAGATATTATTCTTTTATTGGGAAATGAGTGTTGTGATAATGCTGCAGAGTATTTAGAAAATTAGAAAAGGCTTTGTTTGTGCAATCTGTGTTATAAATATTTTCCCACAATTCTGTTTGTATAGCAGAATTGAATTTATTTATGTCGTTTGAATTATAGGATCTTTTAAAAATATTTAACAGTGTTATTTTTATATGAAGATTTACAGTTAAATTTTATATATTGTGCAAAGTGATCGCTAATGTTGGTTTTCACACAAGAGCTATAAATAAGTTCGTTTTTGAAATTTATTAAAAATTATCTATGCAAGTAGCCGTACCATTATAGTGAATCCTGGTTGCTTCATTTATAGTAGGATATGCATTGTAAGTGGCCATTAAATCTAAGAATTTTGTTTTAAGATATGAGTCAACTAAGAGGTTGATATTGAAATCCCTCCAACTACAATATTGTTTCCTCCCGAGCATGCTTTTCGGAGTATACTTTGAAGAACTTCCAGAAAGTCGTCCGAAGAGTCAGGTGGTCTATAAACTGCAATTAGTACAAATTTATTCAACTGTAAAGCACAGCATTCAAGAACACTTTCAACTGATAAGTTTGTAATGTCCTGGCGATGTATTGGGGTAATATCTGTTGAAGAGTAGATCGCAACGCCTCCGTGATTTGAATTACGCCGACAGAAGTAGCTAATTAATCGATAATTGATGATTTTGTTTGAACCATTTGATCATTTTGTAGCCAATGTTCTGATATGAAAATTATTTCCGGGTTTAGGTTATTGAGGATGACTTCCAGCTGATTGATTTTTTCATTAAGGATTGAATATTTTGGTGAAAAATCGTTATCTTCTGGTTGGTTGAGTTGTTTGACTCTAGTTTGGAATTTACGTTAAAAAAAGATTTTTGTGTAGCGGGATTAGCATCAAGTTTTTCTCTATGGAAATAATAACGTTTAAATCCTATACCATCGGGCCAGAACGATGCAACATACATATCATTCTTAAGTTCAAAGTGGGCTCCAACTCGAAAACATTTGTTTTGTGTGTTCAAAGTTGGTAGTTCTTTTACCTCAAACGACTCTGCGTATTCGGGTTTAGCTTCTTTTAAATAATCTAGAATTATAGTTTCCGTAACTGTTCTTTTTACTCTATATAAATACAACCAGATTTTTGCTCGACACCGGCAAAATGACCTGATTTAGAGATTGACCCAGTACCGATTGTTTTTGGTATTCTTGTATTTTCTTCTATTTACGACTTTAATGAAGACATCTTCATCAGCATTTGAATTCTTAGATGCATTTCCGACAGTGTTGGTTTTTGTTCGTATTTCACCAGTTGATCAGTGATCGTATTTTTAACAGATTGATTTTGTAGTGTTCTGCTGTATGATTGAATGGGCTGCGTGAGGTGAGCTTGTGGTGACGGTGACGGCTGTGGTTTAAGAGGTAAACTTAACTCGCTATTTGTGGTGTTAGTTAAGGGTAGCTCCATTGTTAGATTTCGACTAGCTTTGTTAGTAGATTTCTGTTTTGTTTGATTTGTATTATTGTGTTTATTGATTTTTAGTTTTTCTTCTAAAGTGTTAATTTTTCTTTAAGTAATTCTATATTCTCTGCTTGTACTGTATTCCTTGCTTCCATTTCTTTCACTAATTTAAGTAGTAGTTCGTTTTCTTTTTTAGAAAATATGTATCTGACGTAACTTTATTTTCTGTAGTGTTTAGATTTTGATCATCGTTTTCGCATTTATGTTTGCCGAGACAACTAGGATGAAATTGTTTATTACAAGTGTTGCATTTCGAATTGTTAACTACAGATTTGTAACAGCCAGCGCACGATGTTTTTGATTTTATTTTTGGGATGAAAGGGATGAATCAGATTCATTGTCTGATTCATCCGCCATTGTGACGTAAGCAAGTCAAATTGTAATTAATTGCTTGACGATTTACGTATTAAAATTTAAAACAGTAATAATTTTTGGTAAATGTACCTGTAGTTGCGATCAAATAGCTTTATCCCGCACAAGTTGTGTATTGAACATTATGAACTGCACACATGTAGTTATCAGTTTGATGCACAAATTTATCATATCTACATACAAACCGACACATTTATGTTAAGCACGTTAATAGTTAATCCTTACACATTGAATTAATTAATTGAATGTACATAGATATTCCGCACAAAGAACGTTCGACTTCGACTACCAATTCAACAATAAATAACATAAATACCTGAGTGTCACGGCTTGCGCAAAATTTGGGGTATTGAAGTCGAGTAGAGTAGATCAAGAAACGTTAGAACGAAGTCGAAAAGTCGTATTAAAATAATTCTTTTTAATAGAATCCAAAAACTGGAATGTCACTTTTGATAAACGCTACACTAAGTATTTGTGGTACAGAAATTTCAATACAGCATTATTGCGAAAAGTAGGTGCAAACTTAAATTCCCAGTAAACTTCACGATTACATACATAACACCCCTAACTATTCGTGCATTATGCACGCAATTAAATAAAGCGGGAACCGAACATCGACTACTTGAAAACGGAATAGGGCCTTTCTTATCAGCCCTAGTGGACGTACCGCCACCAGCTTTCTAGATGATGAAAACTTCAAACTTAAAGAAAATACAATGATGCAACAGAAATTTTGTATTAAGGTGAAGCCAACGAACTGACTGCATCTTGAAAGCTGAAAGATAAGAAAACCGCGAGCAAATCTCACATACACACCAAACGAAAAAAAAAACAATATTTTCGTGTGACAGAAATTCAACGCAATAATAAAATAATAAAGACTTATGAATTATTTAAAAAATTCGTGTTAAAATGAAGAACTGAAAAATAAATTCAATTGTAGAATTTAAGACGAATAAAGATCAAATGGTTTGAAAATGCATCATGCGGACAGAACAATACAAACGTAAAAGGTTAGCCATTGTTTATAAATAAAAATCATAATCAATGTAAAACGGTATTTTTTTAGTAATTTAATTCTTCTGTTTCTTTAACGTCACGTATAAAATCAATTCATGAAGTCTTTTTGTTTATGTTTTGCACTCTGTTTTGCATGTAATAATAAATGATGCAACAGATTAGAGCAAATTTATTATTGTATTAGACCGTAATAATTTCATTTAAAAAGAACCCAAGGTCCTTAGGTAAATATAAACAATGAGAGTCTCAAAATTCAACTTAATTTTTTTCATTGTAATACATATATATACGCATCCACATACTTCAGTGCAGCCACCGTTCCTAATTTATAAAATCCCGATATTCACAAAACGCAGCAATTTCTTGTATATTCACAAACAACCACCTTGTACCAATTGGCGCCTTCTAAGCCAACTTTTGCTCATATAATCAGCCAATATGGCCACTTTTATTTATACCGGCCACCAACGCTCAATCATCGTTCTTTACAAAACATCCACATTTACGACTACAGCCTTTTGCAGTTTTAATAAAATCATAAGTCGTATCAGTCACCATCACTTAACAGCTTACATCTTCTTACACGCCATTTTTACTATGACCACACACATTTTTAATCATAACAGCCACGTTTAATTCAATGGGCAAACTGCCTTCACAACGTTTATGTTTTGCACTCGGTTTTGCATGTAATAATAAATGATGCAACAGATTAGAGCAAATTTATTATTGTATTAGACCGTAATAATTTCATTTAAAAGAACCCAAGGTCCTTAGGGGTAAATATAAACAATGAGAGTCTCAAAATTCAATTAATTTTTCTCATTGCAATATATACATATACGCATCCACATACTTCAGTGCAGCCACCGTTCCTAATTAATAAAATCCTGATATTCACAAAACGCAGCAATTTCTTGTATATTCACAAACAACCACCTTGTACCAATTGGGGCCTTCTAAGGGCCAACTTTGCTCATATAATCACAATATGGCCACTTTTATTTATACCGGCCACCAACGCTCAATCGTTCTTTACAAAAACATCCACTTTACGACTACAGCCTTTTGCAGTTTTAATAAAATCATGTTCGTATCGGTCACCATCACTTAACTGCTTACATCTTCTTACACGCCATTTTTATTATGACCACACACAGTTTTAATCATAACAGCCACGTTTATTCATATGGACAACCGCCTTTCACAACGGCCACCTGACGTTCATGTTGGTCACGTCCATAATGTGATGAAAATGTATACCGATGTTTTTCACTACCATTGATTTTTGAATTCATTATGCTCAAAATATTCATAACGGCTATTTTTCATTATATAGTGACCACCTCTCTATTTTTAACTACGGCTCTAGTTTTAATCTGTTGTTCATATCGGCCTCGAATGCGTAGTTATAAGGTTGGTACCAACGTCTTTCACAACGTGCATGTCAATCACTTTGTTCATTACGACCATCTTAAACTTTTTTTACTACAGCCCCTTGCAGTTTTAATAAAAGCGCCTATCGATACTGGCTACCTCAAACCATTTTCACTACGCCACCTACGGTTTTAATCATATATCGGCCACGGATGCGTAGTTATAAAGTTATATACACAACGCCTTTCAAAACGGGAACCTTATGTTCATATCGGCCACTTTGTTCGTTACGACCATTTTCGACTTTTTTTACTACATCCCTTTTTAATAAAAACACCTACCGATACAGACTATTATCACTACGGCCACCTATGGTTTTTATCATATCGGCCACAGATGTGTAGTTATAAAGTTTTATACGGACGCTTTTCACAACAGCTACCTTATGTTCATGTCGGCCACTTTTTTCGTTAAGATCGTTTTCAAGTTTTTTACTACATCCCTTTACAGTTTTAATAAAAACGCTTACCTCAGATTATTTTCACTATGGCTACCTACGGTTTTAATCGTATCGGCCACGATGCGCAGTTGTAAAGTTGTTAATCAACGCATCTCACAACAGGGTGGCCTGTTCATGTCGACCACCTATACGCATAAATTCTTAGCTATATCACTGATTATATAGACTTGCTAGTAAAGATATATTTTAAATATCCAATATAAAAATTAAATTAATCAATAACGTTTTTTTTGCTTTATTGGTAACTCTTTAAATTGAATTTGGAAGTCAGCACCAGCATTTTAAATTTACGTCTTGTTAGCAGCTACGGCGGTGAGATAAGGCCTCGTAGTGAAATAAAATCTGTAGTGATCGTTATGATTATTGTTAATAAACACAAACGTCTCAGATACAAAGTCGATTCGTTTCACTTGACGTCAAATGTATCTATGCGTTAAATCACAAATGTGGGCGCTGATCATAGTATACATACTAACGACCAGAAACGAAACTTCTTGGCGGCACCTTGATGTTTAAATTATGTTTTATATAATAACGCCATTTTGAAAAATGTACATTGAAAGGAGATTTTAACCGACAGAAATTAACGCAAAGAAATAGCCTTTTACAAAATTAATAAAATATAAAATGCATTATAATTTGCAGTTCAGAGATATAAATTTCAAAAATATTGTTAAATACTACGGTAAGTGCATAAGTGTAATGTTGGTTGCATATTTGATTTTTTGACATAGATAAATAAACAGTGTAATATACTTAGCTCACAAATGATGAAATATGAGTTACCATAGTCTCTGTTGTTGCTTGAGTCGAATGTAAACATTCTTATTCTAAAATTAAGTAAAATTTTAGCAAATAAAATTCAAAAATGCTTACAGCGACATAATAAAACAAATACCCCGGAAAATTGCAAACTAATTTTAAGAACTGGTAGCGGTATTCAATCACAGCTTACAGGTACATACCGTGTAGAAGGATATTATTTTTATATTGTTCCATTTTGTCGGTTTTACGTAATAATTGTAATTGCTCGATGAGTTAAAAGTTTTGATATACAAAAAAATAGATTTAAACTTTATTACAAAAATTAAATTAACCACAAATGTTTAATTTGCCACCAAAATACTTTTTGCTTAGCATGTACTTGTCAAATAACGACGCCACTAGCCACGCCTTCTCAGGGCTCTCGTTTTTATCTGTGAGCTGTACTTAAACTTAACACTTATTCAAACACAACTACTAGATGTCAATTAATAATGTTAAGTTACTACTACAGAAACACAAATCAAAGCTAATAACTATACGCCATTTTGAAAAATGTGCATTATGTCGTATGCCCGTTTTTGAGTCAAACATAAAGTTTTGCTACTGAACGTTAGTATATGTATACTGAGCATTGATACTAACCATTTGTTATTTACTTATTTGTTGATTGAGGTTATATACGTTTATTGATGATCTTTTATTTACAAATGGCATTGACATCCCGTCATTTAAGATTTACGTTAAGTTGGTATCAAAACTGTTCGTATAAAGAAAATAAATTTTTGTTGTTGACGTTATCCAATGTTATCCTTGTTAGTTACTTGAGTTGATAAGAGATATACCAAACGACAATCTTGAAATAATACGTTAGCTAATCGTATATACGTTGTATTCAATATACAGGGTGTTTCTCAAAGGTGTGTACATGGCTTTACCGGAGGTTCTCTGGCTCAAAATAGACTTTTTGACACCAATTTACCTATAACCAAAAATGCACCGTAAGGGCGCCAGAGAGCATCAAACTTTCTAAAAAATATTGTATATTGGAATCCACCACCCCCCCGGGCACTCCGCGCGCCTCTTCAATTATCGGACAACGGTTCGACGTTTCGATTTTTGGTTAAACTAAAATATTTCCACCACCTTTCTGTTATGTTGGCCAGTATAATGTTTTATACTGTGGTTGGGTTTTGCGTGGACATGATCAATAGTCAGGGCGGCACAAATTTCTGATGCCATTTTGGCCCCCCCCACAATAGATTCATTGTTTCCATTTTCCTCCTCAATTGAACCCTTCCCAAAAACACCATACTGGCACTGTTTCAAATAAGATGACTTTAATAATTTACACCATAATCACAAATTATACATCAAATCGATTTCGATAAAAGAAGTTTAATTTTTAAAATTTAATTTTTCTTTTTTTTTTTTAAAAAAGTTCGTTCAAGTCGATGTTTTTGCCAAGTCTTGTTCAATTGATAGAGTGGCCAGTCCTTGAAGCCTTTCTTGCGTCGTAGGTAGTATTTTGAAAAACTACGCTCACCACTAGCAACAGACACAGGCAGAGTCAGCAAAATCCGTAAAGCCCCGGACAAATTTGGGGCACAATCTTTAAGGTCATTGCTTATGATGAAGTTAAGGACATCTCCTAGCAATGGCTTGAACTTCTTTGCAAAGTTCGTGGCCTTCAATATCTTTAGCCTCATTGTTTGAGAGGAAATGTTCTAAATTCATACAATCGTCCATCAGCGACTTTGTTGTTGCGGCATTCACCTTGGATATAAGGAGATTGCAGTATCGAGAATGGCAAAATGGAAATTGACTTTGAAATGTTCTTGAGGGGATACCAAAGGTTCATCATCTGCTTCGTAATGAAACTGTTGTTTCTTCTTTTTCAACCGAGTTGGCAGAGTTTCTGTTTCAAATGTTGGTTGAATATTTAGCTCTTCTGCCACTCCTCTGGCGTCAACTAGTAAAGCCATCGTGCAACTAACTTTGTAAGTACAATTTACTTTGCTTGTTGATCTTGGCAGCAGCTAAATCAATTGTTTGGATTGTAACTGCGTACTTGTTATGTTGATTTTAAAAAGTATACTGTGCCATAAAACTACACTTACAACAAAATTGTATTTTTCAATGTTATTTGCCAGACCTAAAGCTTCCACTCGCGAGTTGTTACCTGTTGGCCCATTTAAGGACGATCTTCTAAATGTCAGTTAGTTACATTTTTTAGAGTATTCCAACGTTGTGTTGAAGCAGAGAAATAAACATAATATAAAAAATAATGAAAAGAACTTCGTAGCCTCCAAGCAACAATGCGCTGCATCATTATCAACAAGATTCAATGAATGTGAGCTACAAGGTATATACATAAAACGCTCTCGGGTAATCTCTTTGATTCTCTTTTGTACTCCGGAGTGTTGGCTTTTCATATTACTTCCGTTATCATAGCCTTGAACGCGTAAATCGTCGATGCAAAGTTCGAGTTTTTTCAACTTTTCAACAATTGCTTCAGTTAAACTAGCACCAGTTGTCTCAGTCAAGGGCATGAAACCTAAAAGTGCTCTGGAATTTCACTTATAGTTTCCGTGATAGCCACAAATCTTACAATCATTTGTTCTGTATGGCTGACGTCTGGAGTGGAATCAAGAATTATAGAGCAGCATAGACTAGAGAAACAATTTTAACCCGCACGGCGTTTGCTAACAGTTTGATCATTTCATTCTGAACATCTTTACTTAAGTAATGTACCTTTGTCTCATTGTCTTGAATTTTGCGAAGATGTTCATGCATCAAGGGGTCAAATAGCGCCAAGTATTCCAAAAATTTCAAGAAATTTCCATCACCGGCTGTGAAGAGTTTCTCATGTTTTCCTCGAAGTGCCAGATTTTGAGCTCCTAAAACTCGCACAAGAGCAATTATTCTTTTCCAGACACTTTTCCAACTCCACTTCTTGTTCCATCAGACATAAATTTTTATCATCTATAGTTTTATTTTTATTTAATCTTAGCTCAAGTTCCTTCTATTCATGAAAGCAAGTTATGTGACCGTCGCTCTTCTCATGATTACTCAGAATTGTAGCTATATATTTTTCCAATCATTATTGGTTCCTTTTCAACATAAACTTGGCGGTGAAGTTGATTTATTGAACAGTTTACAACAAAAGCAGAAAACGAAATCATTAGATTTTGAATATGTACGACAGACAGATTCACCATTGGCTATTTCCCTCTCAGGCCAAGTAGCAGAGTCATTAAAATCAAGAGCTGATTCTGATTCTAAATTGCCTTGATTTTCTAGCATACTTCAGTACCTACACTTTCATCATTAACTTCCTCTGTTCGAATTTCACTGACGTTCTCCTCAACATCATATAATTATTACTACTATTTTCAAGTAGATAATCTGCTTCTGATGAGGGTCCCGATCCCGTTTCCTCTTGATCCGCTGTGTTTTGTTCGAACTAATAACATTAGAGCAATTTACAAGAGAGAAAAAAAAATTTCAAATTGTTCGTTTTATTTGTCAGAATCATTTTGGTTTCGTATCGTTGACGGTTGTTAAAATATTATAATTTATTTGACAGTGCCCGTATGAAAGCGACATTTCCTGGCATCAGAAATTTGTCCACATTACACAGAAAAACGTCTTCGGAAGCAGACAACCAGCATACGAAAGCGGAACAAAATCCGTCGAACCGGTCTCGAGTTAATCCCAATACACAAAATTTTTTTGGAAAGTTTAACGCCCTCTAGCGCCCTTATGGTAAATTGGTGTCAAACCTTCTATCTTATATTAATATGTTATGTCGTTAGTGTGAACGCACACCTACTCTCGATTCATTTTCAAATCTATACGAAAATCAACCTTTTTCAAATTCGTCTCACATTAGAACGGCTTAAGATATTTTCGTTTCGAAAAAAGTTTCGAGTTTACGAAAGATGTGTCTTTATTTTTCGATTTAGATTTTTTGTACGAGGGCATCTTCGAGGTTAAAAAAATGTTAAAAATAGTCAAAAAATTCAAACAAATTGAGCCGTAAGTTGACCACAACTCGCTTATTTACGGACCGATTTTCAAAATTCAAAAAGCATCATACGCGGATAAAGAAATAAAATTTTTGGCCGTTTCAGTTTTGTTAGACCTCGCGTGTTTTCAAAAGTTATAAGCGAAAAACGTTTCCGACAAAATTTCATTCGAAAACTAAAACGGCCATAATTTCTAAATTATAACAGATAAAAAAAATTTATTTAAAAAAAACGTTCCTTTTATGACCCTATCACATAATGTTTAAAAAATTTATCATTTAAAAAAATTTTTTTAAGGAATTTTACATTGTTATACGAATACTGTAATTTTATAACTCCGGAACCATATTACGTAAAACACGAATAAAAATCAAAATATTCGTAATTTTGCAAATTTTCGAATGGTTTAACTGTAGAGGATTCAATTTCACCCAAAAAATCTTCGTATGCACGAACTTGATGACTCACACACGCGTAACTGCGAGCGTTATGCGAACCAAACAGTCAATTTCACCTAAATAAACTTTGTTGTATTACGTTAAAGCGGTCGAGCCAATAAATCCGCTTCTAAATATTTTTTAATAAATAATTTCTATTCGGACTACATCCATATCTTCTATATTAATATGTTATGTCGTTTGTGCGTCCTCACCTACTCTCGATTCGTTGCGAGCGCACACCCGAATACTCTCGACTCATTTGTACGAATTCACATGGAGTACATACTCTGCATTCATATTGATTACTCAACTGATGAATGTTAATGTAAGTGCTAATTATTGTTCATGACTGTCTGCTCTTTAGAAGCTAATTTATTTTTGTGACTTAACGCATGCGTAGCATGCTGGCTTTGTCTAGTTTTGATATATTATATAAATTCTGTTTACAAAAATACGTGAATTTTATATGGCTAAACCACAGAATAATAAATATATTCACTTCGTTCATACAGAAATTTCACTGAGCGATAATTTTGGTCTTAAGTAGCGTTCGCGCTGTACCCACACGCAGCCAGGAGTAGCCGAGGTGTAGCTAAAGTAAATTCATCAATTTCCGATTGCGGTATATCGCGAAATGCCACTACTTTCTATAACCGCTCCGCTCAAGTCATGAACAATATTCCAGCGCGCGATTTCCGTAGGAACACAGACTTCAAACGTTCCGACACCAAGTGAAACTTCTGCGCAACGAAGTATTATTATTCTGTGGCTAAACTAATTATTGCAGTGCAGTACGTTGTTGTTGACATTGTTATTGTTGTATTTACTTGTTTTTCTATTCTTTCCTTTTAAAGTCACTAAATATGTGTAACATATTCAACACAAACATTCGAAAATGCTTTTATGTAGAGTTAATAAAACAGCTGTTTATACGAATAACTTTAGCAAGGCCAATGATATTTGTCACCAAGTATTAATTTTTTAGTGGCACCAACAAATTTTTACTTTTCGATTGGTCTGTACTTATTTATATACTAAAGTGTCAAGGCGTCTAAGGTGGCAGTTCCGATCATTAAATCCATTAGAAAAGTGGCCGAAGTAAAAAACTAACAAAAGATGGTCATTGTAATCAGCCGCAGTCCTCTCGTCCAATAAAATGTTGAGTCTAATTTTTAAGAAACTTTTTGACTACTTACATTAATAAAAGACCCGAGTGAATTTTAAGAAATGGAAATTCAACCCTACTAATATGGGTTAGCAAGTATTTTTCAATGACCAAACAAAATTACACGATAAACTACCACAATTATCTAAAGAACGTAGATGATCTTTCCAGAATTTGTGTGTCAGTGTTTAATAAAAACAAACATTTTGTGTACAAGTATTGTATTTAAAAAACAATAAAACTAACTAAGACAAATTACACATAGAAAACTTACCTAATTAGATTTAAAATAATAATTTAAATGTTTTATCCTAACAGAAATAGTTCAACTACAGTTAACACCTTACATAGAATCGTCCGAATCGAAATTGTATTTAATTTGTTTAACTTGACGACCACTTCGTGCCACTTTAGGTTGCGGTTTGTCATCAAAGTCGCTCGCCGAGTTACTGTCTATATGATGATCCGAATCATCTGAATGATCAACCTTTTTGTTCTTCGGTTTCTTTTCGGGTTTTGCAAGCTTTCGTTTGGGTATTTGACCAGCCGTTTTAGGTTTTTTCTTTTGCGGTTTCGCCTTCACTATCGCATCTGAATCGCTGTTATTAACGATACCGTCAGAATCTGACGAGGATACGACACGCTTTCGTTCCGGCGGTTTTTGAGTCGGTTCAGATTCCGAAGTCGACACGTCCTTTTTCCCTATAAGCGAATCAAACAAATCCTCGGGATTTTCCGTCTTTTTCGGGGTTATTTCGTTCTCGCTTTCAGACGTATCGAATAAACGTTCCTTCGCTACTGCCTCTTCTTTTACGGCGCTGTTTTCAAAAAGTTCCGGTTCGACGTCGTCGTCGTCCGATACTTTGTTATCATCGGAAGAATCCATAGTATATTTTATCGCTTTAACATTACGCCTGCTTGTGGTTCTTTCTTTAGAGGGGGGAGTTGGTACCGTAGGTTCGACGTCGGAATCGTCTTCGATGACAAGATCATCTTCACTGTCAGAAATTGCCTTCTTCTTTTTCCCACGTTTCTTCGGCGAACCGTTGACTGTAAAATAATAAATAAGCACCGCGTCACAATAAAAAAAAAATTTGAAAATACTGTACGCATATGAATATAATGTATTAAAAATTGCCCCGACATATAGATTATTCTACTATGATTTAACCCTGTTCCTTTTAATAGGAAAATTTTAAGTCACCTGAAATAGCAGTTTCCGCGGTTATCAATATTTGTGCGCATGCGCAGGAAGAACAAACGATATAATGATAACGTCAAACTTTATTTACGGCGACTGTTAAGGGCTTAAATCGACTGTATAACCATCTACGTGCCGTGGGCCTACTTCCATCCTCGCTTACCTTTATCCTCTTTAGGTTTAAAACTCAACTTGGACTGTTTCAGACCGTCACCTTTCTTCGCTTTAATTTTCTTCTCTCGTTCTTCGGGCGTACCCAATTTATCTTTCAGCGTCTTCGTGCTTTGAACCATTTCGTCAAATTCGTCCTTGTCGTCCTAATAAAAATCCGAATTAAAACGAAATTAAAGAAAACTTAGAAACCAAATACCTCGGTACAAATTTCTTTTTTCACGCCGCGTTTACCCTTGTTTTCCTTCGTCTTAACTGCTTGTTGGATACGTTTCTTTAAGTCCTCACTGAGAACTGGGAGAATTCGTCTTCCAGCGGGCGATGGCATCGTTTCAACTAAATTAACCTTTTTCTTTGGGCCCTTTTTAGTTTCTTTCTTCACTCCACCTTGGCCCAGTTCGGCCAGTTTTTCTTTCTCCTCGACTTCGGTCAATTTTTCGGAACACACGTCCAGATCCTTACGCCAAATATCGGCCGGCGTTAATCGCCGCATGTTTTCCAACTCTGTTAATTTAACATCTTTTTGCCTCAGAAGTTCGTTTTTCCTTTCTTCGGTCAACATCCACATCGACATACCCAAAAGATAATCGAAACTAGACTTGGCGACCGATTTATCTAAAAGCAATAGTATATTATGTTACCAAGAGTAGAAGGCGGTGCAAGTTCTGTACATGGGATTCTCGATCCAAAGTTGAGACCAATATTTTTGAATAGCTCAGGAAACAAAAGTTTGCTGGCGGCAATTGCCGCTGACCAACCGTTGAAAAGTTCGTGTTTAAAGTTTAACTCTATCCCATGTTAAGTCTATGGGAAAGAGGATAACGTTATGCATATTAAACATTCAATAAAAATGTATTATTTAACCTTAACTTAACACCACTGGAGAAACATATCTAATATAAAATACAACATAATCTAACGTAACGTAACCTAACCTAACCTAACATATCCAAACCTAACCCAACCCAATCTAACCTAACATAGGAGAGGGTTAAACTTTAAACCCGAATAACTTTTAAACGGTTGGTCAGCGACAATTGTGGCCAGCAAACTTTTGGATCATCTTAACCTGAGATATTCAGAAATATTGGTCTTAATTCTGGATCGAGAATGCCACGTAAGGAACTCTGGCCTAGAAGGCGAATAATGCGCTTTCTGCTCTGAGTGACTTATATTATTTTTCCTTCAAGCGCAAAGATAAAAAATAAAATATGTATAACTCACAAATTTATGGTACGCATTGTCATAAACTTTTCTGAGTTGCGACTATTTCTCGTAACTCGGGATGAGTGCACTCATTTTAATCCTCATCTGATAAATTAAGATGAAATGTTAAATTTAACACTAGAGAGTTTTCGGGTATCGTAAAACAAACGGTAAACGCGTTTCTGCGCATACGTATTGACGATGCGCATGCGCAATGGCTTATATAACCGATCTTTATATTTTTTTCTATTACAACCGCATGTATAATATTATATAATCTATACGATTACTATACGCTTGAAGAAAAAATAAAATTTCACACATTTTCCCAACACCGACAGATTACCTGCGCCTGCTCGATCGGCACCTTCTTCTTCATCCTGTTCCTCCTCGTCTTCGCCAGCTTTTAGGCGAACTTTCCATTCCTGAACCGGATCGGGGTCGTATTGTTTTTTCACCAATTCATCTATCATCGCGACCCTCTTTTTATTTTCTACCACTAACGCTCCGCTACATTTTTCCAGAATAAATCGCGCTTGGTTGCTCAATTTAGACGCTTCGGCTCCGAGAAGCCCTTCCAAATACTCCTTCCGTTTCCCGTAAGTTTTTAATCGTAACGTATAAAATTCCTGCAATATGTCCATTACGCAATCAAATCTGAAAGTTAAATTTAATCGTAACTGAAACAAAAAATGTCGTCGTGTTACCTTCTTAGGCAACCGAGTTCGTCGAACGCGCACATGGAAGTCGTGTGCAATAGAGACTGCAATTTAAACACCTTATGAAGACCTTGTTGCTCCAAATTTTGCAATTCGCCGGGAAGACAAGTGATGACAAACTTAACGGTCGTATCCGTATTGTATTCTTTATAGTCGGCAATTATCGCCTTCGTTTTTTCTGAACCTACAAACATTTTGAGGTAAAATTAATTAGTTAAAAGTAAAACGCTCTACCGTGAAGAAAAGGTTCCAACACTGTGTCTTTGTAATTTTGAGTCCAGGTACCAATAGGTAGCTCGGTAATTTCGATCTTATCGTGGCCGACGATGGCCACTTCTCCGCTCGTCACGTACCGTTGATCACCGCAATCTTCAACTGTGCCCGTAAAATTTTTGTACCAAGGTATCATAGGAATAGGTTCCTCTCCATCAATCATACGTCTTAGATTTTCCATAATCTCTCTAGGATTGTAATTGGGAATTTTCGTCATCCATCCGGTACCGATACCGTCGGCGCCGTTGATTAAAACCATCGGCAAAATCGGTATATACCAAACCGGTTCGATTTTTTTGTTGTCATCGTACTCGTGTTTTAATATCGGATCGTCGTCCGGATGAAAAATTAATCTCGTTAGAGGAGACATTTTAGTGAATATGTATCTGGGACTGGCCGAATCTTTCCCGCCATTTAACCTCGTACCAAATTGTCCAATAGGTTCCAACAAATTAATATTATTGCTTCCGACAAAATTTTGCGCCAAGTTAATTATGGTTGCGGCCAAAGACGCTTCACCATGATGGTAAGCCGACATTGCACCAACGAAACCAGACAATTGAGCAACTTTTATTTCGCGTTTGTCGTTACGCTTGAAGCAAGTGAACAACACTTTACGCTGACCGGGTTTACAACCGTCGACTAAACACGGTATCGAACGAACATTATCCGCGTTCGAAAACAGAACCAATTCCAAATTGACGAAATCCGTGTAAGAAACAACTTTTGTATCTTTCGTGTACAAATACTTTTCGGGCAACCCGATTTCTTTGCGACGTTTCGTCTCCACCATAAAATTCGTCAACCATTCCTTTCGATGGTCGATATGTTTTTTACTAAAAGCTAAGAGTATGTGATCGTCGTCTTGCGTCCCGCTGTACTTAAACCGAATACGATGTCTCGCCATGTCCGAAAAATATTCGCGCATTTCGTTGGAGCTGGAAGTACCCAAACCTTTGTAGTATTTGATGGTGTACGTGTTATTGTTTGGAGTATTCGACTTCCACTCCTCGAATTCTGGGAGAGAGTAGAACGTCAATACGTCGTTCCGTTTCGACGCTTTCACAATGGGCGTTATAAATTCTTCTAAGAAATTTTGGCGAAGAAGATCGGGCCAATTATGATGAATGAAATTGATTAACAACCCTTTGATATGCGAACCATCCTGATCCTGATCGGTCATAATCATAACCTTCCCGTACCGCAACGTTTTCATTGCCGCCTCGTTATCGTATTTCTTTTTATATTGAAGACCCAAAATTTTAATCAAATTATTTATTTCGGCGTTATCCAATATTTGCTTGTGAGTAGCTTCGCGTACATTTAACAACTTTCCTCTTAACGGAAACACTCCGTAATAATCTCGGCCGACTACGGCCAAACCGGAAACGACCGAAGATTTGGCCGAATCTCCTTCGGTTAATATCAAGGTACATTTGAGCGAACCTTTCGTACCAGCCTCGTTCGCATCTTCAAGTTTCGGAATTCCTTTCAATTTACCTTGTTTCTTACCGCTAGTCTTAGATAGTTCAGTTTGAGCTTTAGATTTCGCCCACGTGAGCACCGCCTCCGCAATCCCGCTCTTGCTAATTTGCGATATGAATTTTTCGGATAGGGTGCATTTGGAACCGAAATTTTTCATTTGTAACGTCATAGTTTCCTTCGTTTGCGAGTCGAATGTAGGATTTACTATAAGGCAATTGATGAAAATCCACATGTGATTTTTTACTTGGGCGGGCTTAATATTCACTCCGCCCTTATTCTTTTTTTTAATTCCGTCAATCAACGGTTTTACTATCATATCTACTATGTAATCGACGTGTTTGCCGCCTTCAAGGTAGCGATGCTGTTGACGAACGATATCTAAAAAAAAAATTAAATTTAAAAAAAATAATTTGGTGGAATATTGGGATCTTTAAAGGATAAATATAAGTAAGCGATGGATGGTGCGAATGAAGGAAGATGGGCGTGTAGATTAATTAGAAGAATAAACGATTAATTTTAACTTAAATTTTGGGTTTACTGTTATAGTGATAATTGTTGTCACAATTGCCTGCTTGGAAATTAACTGGCATTAACCTTAACCAGAGATTGAAAAACTGTCTCTATGTGGTTCAGACATGGGAGTTCTGGGTCATATTAGAAGATGATCGGACAGAGAATTATTGAGGAATGTATAAGATGAGAGCTTGGCGAAAGGTTGAGTATCGAGAACTTTGAGAGAGAAAATGCAAGGAGAATTCATGAAGAAAGTCACTAAAAGAGCAAGGAAAGACAAGATGAAGGATGAAAGAGACTCCTCCACCCGAAGAAATGCTGGGGGCAGTAACGCTCGGAATGGTGATGTTAAAATATGTAATAGTCATACATGCTTGTTAAAAACGTTTTTGTTTAACACATAATTTTTGTAGATTAATATATTCTTACAATATTAACCAATGAAATTGTCAATTTTTAAAAAATGGACCAATGGGATTCTTTTATAGAGGTAAGAATTGCTGTAGCTAGTTTAATATATTGCGTTGGATTACCAACTTCGCATATAAAAAAAATGTTTTAGCTATGAGACATCTTGTTTATTTAATTTGTAATCTCAGGTCTATGAGTCCGTTCCCAAATAAAAGAATTAGTTATACAAATGAAATTTAATTAATTGTACACAAAGATTTCTTTTACAAAAGACCTTATATGGATGTGAAATTCAACACCTGCGTGTCAATCTTTATTGTCTTCTAATCGTTGGGTGCACCAATAAATTTTGTTGTACCGGTTGAGTAATTAGTTGTTGTAACACTTTTTAATTATCACTGTCGAAGAAATAGAATATTTTATTTTATTTAACCGTTGACGATTTTGAGTTGAATTTCAAACTCAATGCGTGTTGCTTCTTCGATTCTCCAAATACGAATCATTTCTTCGCGTTAGGACTTGAATTACCCTTCTTTCACTTTCCTCACTTCGAATGTTAGTTTTTTCTCACTTCTACTTCCATATTAAAATTGTCTCGTCTCACTCTTTAACCTTGCAGCATTCAAACTACTTCATTATGTTTTTCACACAGTTATTTTTATCACGGAAACTAATTTTGATACACTTTTTGCAAGCGTTCATCATATTATCGCTACACAAAACTTACTTATTATCTTTGTTTCATTAATTAAACAGAAATTAATCTTTTATGTACAAATCAAATTCTTCGATTAGTATTAATTAATTATGGTTTTAGATTGGCTTTTTAGAAAACTCTTAACTACAAATTAAATTTAATTTTACTTCTTATTTAAATGTAAACTTTCAATCTAAATTGTATTCGTTTATTTTTGTTTAAACATAATTTTTCTTTATTTATTCAAAAAATAACTTTTCCACTGCAATATATATTGCGCTGAAACAGATATTTTTAATATTTTTTTTATTCCGAATTAAAATATTGATTATTTAGATTTATAATAAATTTGCAATTTAAATCAAACGTAATGTAGGGTATTTAAGCTTTCTAGAAACCGACTTAAAATTAATTTAAGAAAGCAATTAAATAAATAAGTGTAGATACAAAAGTTGAATTAAAACCGTAGTCTACATGACAAAAGTGCATATTTAGTTGTGGGAAAAGATTAACTTGTCAGTGCAGGTGTTAAGTAAAAAAGAATCTGAGTTCAAGGATACGTGACGAATGGATTTTTTTTATTGAAGGGAATATTGAAAGTTATGATTAAGGGGTGAACATGTTAAATTTAGATGTCGAGTAATCAATATGAATTAGAATAAATAAAACTGGTAGTTTGATGTTCATGTTTCAAAAGAACTCTGATAATTACTCAATATCTGTGTCATTTTCCAATCATTACTGCATTTTTATCTATTTAAAAAATGCGTTTCTGCGCCGGTGTCTTAAGGTTTTGATCGCACTCTACAACAATCAGTGTCACGTGATTGTTATATAACAGCAATTACTTATCGGATCAAAAAAATAGTTTAAACGTTTAAATAGTTTAATTATTTAAAAATATGAAAGTTAACGTTTCTTTTGGCTAGATAGATTATGCCCAAAATCAATCAGATCTACGGAATGCCCATGTGCAAATTTACGATAAAATCGGTTGGGTGATTTTCTTGATATCTTGACAGACGATCGGTCATTAGACACAATTTTTTTTGCTTCATTATAACGTACTAACTTTAATTCGTCAGAAAAAGTGAAAAAAAAGGGGTGTTATTATATAAGTGGAGTAAAATAAAAATTAATTTTCAAAATTATGTACACTCATGAAATTTAAAACTTGGACACCACAATTTCTGTAAACAAAAGTTTGCACATTGTGAAGCGGGCTTAAGGGTATCATTTACAATTCTAACAGCAGGTAGTCTCAGCAGGGGTTATCTTATAGAAGGACTGTAGAATGAATCATTACACTAAGCACGTTTTAGAAAATAGGTAATTTACGTTGCTTACTTAATTTTTTCTTTAAAGAATATATTTGAAGGTATCGCTAATTAAACACCATAGCTCGATTAATTATCGAATCAAAATTTTGTTTAGGAAATGTTTACAAAATAAAATTAGAAATAATTTTGATTTAAAAAACGTCTACAAGCAATAACTTTTAAATTAAATCAAAAACTAAACATTGTTATTTGGGTTGACTGATTATTACTTATTTTTAAATAAATCTAACCTACTAATTATTGTAAGTTATTAAAAAAAATCATTAAACTCTCTATTCATAATATTTAGTCCTTACAAAATGTATATTTTATGACGTTTCATTTTTTTCTGTAGTTAATATAAAAAGTGAAAATAAAAACTAAGGCAATTCTTATTGTCAACGTATATATTTAGTTTTTGACAAGAATTTATTACATAATTATAATTAAGATACCAAGTTATAGTTTAAAATTAAATGAAAACTTTTTTTTAAATAAAGGTATTACTATATAAATAAATATAAGAAATCAATAATGGGTGTGACCTCCATTATTATTGATACATTCTTGGAGGCGTCTGCTCATTGACGCTATCAAGGTATCAATATAATTAATATTAATCGTTTCCCATGCGGTATCAATGGCTGCAATTAGTGCATTACGGTTTACTGGTATAAAATTTGGCCCTTGTTGTCTTCGGATAAATGCAAGTATTCGAGCCCAAACATTTTCGATAATGTTAAAATCTGGGCTTTTGCTGGCCAGGGTAACAGCTCCAAGTTATAGATAAAATTAGTACTTAAAACAATGACATTATCATATGTGCATGTGACACCTGCCACCAAAATGCTAATCTAAGATTTAAAAAATAATAGTCACAATTTCACAAAATCTATTTGTAATATTTGTACTACTTCTGTTCAATAGATGTCACCTTAAAAATAATTTTCCTTGATAACTTTGTAATTATAGTATACCAGAATTTAATAAATACATGTTTAAAGTAATCTAAAGTACACATAAAAGTATTAAATACAATTTTTTCATATAATTATTGAAATTATTCTATTTTCTTGACAGGGATCTTTGTGTCAGTTATTCTGGTCGGTCATTCATTATTTTTTATTTAAATTTTGTTTAGGAATTATAAGGAACCTTTAATAATAATTTGATGCATTAAAATATTCATAGAAATGAATACTTATGAAGTTATCTATACTGTATTCCATACATCAGAGTCAGCGCGGCTAGGATAGGGCTATGCAATCCTTACGAGAGATTTCTTGCCGACGTTGCCGGTTCTCGGCGACAAGCGATGTTCTAAGTTTATGTATTTCGATGAAATCGGAGGTTCCCAACAAAGTTTCTCAGCCGATGGTCGATACCCGCGTTGAAAGATATCTACTTACAATAATTTACAAATTTTCGTAGTAATATTGCCGCAATTATATTTAAACAATATCTATTTTCTGTAATTATGATGCATAATGGCATACAATTAAGGTACGAGGGTCGTCCCAGAAGTACCTAGCCTAACAATAAAAAACAAAAATTTTAGCAAAAATCGGTTTTATTACTCTACATAGTTTCCTTCCAACTCTATACACTTAGTCCAGCGATGTTCGAATGCTTCGATCCCTTGCTTGTAGTACGATATGTCAATCTCCGCAAAATAGCCATCAACCGCCGCTTTCACTTCTTCATTATTCGAAAATCTTTGACCACCCAACCATTTTTTGAGGTTTGGAAAAAGAAAATAGTCTGAGCGTGCCATATCTGGAGAGTAAGGTGCGTGGGGTAGCAGTTCGAACTTCAACTCGTTGGTTTTGGCCATCGCGACAACGGACGTGTGACAGGGAGCATTGTCATGATGGAACAAGACTTTTTTTTGCCAAATGCGGTTGTTTTTTTTTTATTTCTTCGCTCAAACGTTGCAATAAGTTCGCGTAATATTGGCCGTTGATTGTTTTTCCTAGTGGAAGATAATCAATGAAGATAATGCCCTTTGCATCCCAAAAAATTGACGCCATGACTTTGCCTGCAGATGGAACAGTCTTCGCCTTCTTCGGAGCTGATTCTCCTTTCCCAGTCCACTGTCTTGATTGTTCGTTGGTCTCATGCGTATAGTGGTGGACCCAAGTTTCATCCATTGTGACGAATCGGCGCAAAATTCGGTTTTATTTCTGCGAAACATCGATAAACACTGATTTGAAACATCTTCACGACGCTGTTTTTGCTCTGCCGTTAGCAAACGCGGCACCCATCTCGCGCATAGCTTTTTCATTTCCAAATTTTCGGCCAAAATGCGATGTACCGCACTTTTGAAATGCTTGCCATGTCTGCTATCTCACGTACTTTTAATCGGCGGTCATCGAGTACTATTTTGTGGACTTCTTGGATCATTTCCGGCGTTGCGACCTCACTTGGGCGACCACTGCGATGTTCATCTTCGCAACTCTTTCGACCTCGTTTAAATTCAGCCACTCAATATGTTATATTCGCAAATGATGGAGCAGACTCTCCCAAAGTACCATCTAGCTCGGTTTTGATATTGGTTGGATTTAACCCTTTCAAATGAAAATATTGTATCACGTAACGATGACCAATTTTTTCCATTTTTATGAATACGCTAAACACGTTCACCGAGAATCGCTACTGTTCAAATACTAAACGACCGAACGTGCTCAAACTTGTCATGTATACTTGCTAAGATGCGCTATCTATCCGTTAGGCTAGGTACTTCTGGGATTGCAACAACCGCAGGATAGGCCTAAGAATTGTAAAATTCGTTCATCTCGCGAAAATACTTACGATGAAGGCACTCGAAGTAACGTCCGTACGATAGTGCACCAGTTTTTTCGAGAAAATAAACCTCCGACTCTGAACTCCATATTAACTGTGGTAAATAATGTTGAGAATGTTTCTCATTTTGCACGGACTACATTGTATCGTTTGTTACGCGATATGTATTTTGAATTCGTGAAGCGTCGCAGAAAAGCGATATTAATTGAAGTCAGAAATAGTTTCATGGCGTCATCGTTATTTACGCACGATTCGTCGGTATCGCGAAGAAGATTATAATATAGTGTACTTAGATGAATCTTGAGTGAATATAGGTCATAGTGTGTCGAAAAAATGGGTAGATAAATCCATAACATCTCACCGAGATGCATTTGTCCGCGGTTTATCAACCGGTTTAAAAGCTCCCGCAGCTCGTGATCCTCGTTTTGTCCTGTCACACGCAGGATGCGAAAACGGCTTCATTGATGAAGCAGAACTGATTTTTCTGGCAAAGAAAAACGCCGATGACTACCATGATGAAATCGATGGGGATATTTTTGAAAATTGGTTCGAAAATCATCTCGTTCCTAACTTGCTAGAAAAAACTGTTGTGGTAATGGACAATGCTTCTTACCATAGCAGGAAATTAGAAAAGGTTCCTACCAACGCATCAAATAAACAGGAAATTCAGGCATGGCTTCGATCGAAAGATTTATATTTTAAAGAAAGTTATCTAAAAGCAGAACTGCTTGAAGTCGTCAGTGTCTACAAGCCAAAATACGACAATAATTATGTAATAGAGAACATTGCAAAGCGGCACAACGTCAAAATTTTTCAGCTTCCACCCTACCACTGCGAACTCAACCCCATAGAAATGGTGTGGAGTGAAGTAAAAGATATATCGCCGGACACAACACAACATTTAAACAAGACGAAGTAAGAAATTTAATTACAGAAGCATATTTAAGGATTACACAACAAAAATGGAAAAGTTATATTAAACACGTAATAACGACAGAAGCCGAAATGTAGAATGTGGACAATTTGTTGGACGATGTCGAACCGATTATTATAAATGTTAGCAATGATAGTGATACTGATACTGCTAGTGATTTTGATAGCAGTGAACACAATGAATAACAACAAAATATTTGTTTACTCAATATATATATATATATATATATATATATATGTAAAAAATTTAAGTTAAGCCTGTAAATAATTATATGTGTAATAAAACATATTTTTGTCTTTTTATTATAAATACATGGATTTTATTGTTGTTATTATTATAATTAAAAAATAGACTCTCAGCGAGGAATGGTTTTTAAAAAGGTAAAACAAATTTAAACTAATAAGTAAATAATTTGTTTGAATACCGCTGACAAAAATGTGGTTAGTCAAGGAAAAGGCATTACTAAGTCATTAACTACCCGCTCGGGGCTCAGGAACACAAAAGAAGGATTTATTTATGATTGACAGGTTGTAAACATTTACAAATAGTTTTGTGCTGAAATATTGCTACATCGCTTTGCATTAAAGCCCGTACTGAGTCTGATGTATGGAATACAGTATAGGAATTAAACTGACCCATTTTACGTCTCAAAACATCATTTGAAACGCCATCTTAAGTTAAGTTATTCTGAATCAGCGTCAGAATGGTTCCTCTTTTTTGTGAATGCATATTCTAAAATGGCTAAACATCTATCCCCTTCTGTTCTTCCGATTTTTTTAGGTGTTGTTTAATGAGAGTAAATTCCTTCTTTCGGGCGAGTCGTTCATTTTCCAATTGCCTTATAATCACATCTGTTTTTGAAGGTGGTTTCACGTGTGAGCGGGAATTATTGAACCTGTTGTTTTTGTTCATCTGGTTTTTCAGGAATTGATGATGAATCTTCAAGTTTCTTCGGACATACTTTATGCTTTGCACCTGTAAACGTAATGCTGATATTACAGTTTCATTTGTTTTAAGGTATCTTACCAAGAATAGAATGGATTTCCTCAAAAAAAGGAGGACGATTGTCGATCGCTCAGAGAGTTGTCACCAATGATAAAACCCTTCTTCTTGGGCAATATTTATCCATAATTTCGCTTTTTTGTCATTGAATTTGTAGTTCATTTTTTCTCGTAAAGTCAATAATAAGTTTGTTGCGTCTAAATCAGTGTCTGTGGTTTTTTTTGTTGTCCATACTATTGCTATTGACGAGATTGCTGCCGATTCTAAATCACCATCTGGTCTTGACTTGAGCTTGATGGTTGTGGATCTGACTGCTGTACGAACACATCAACATTTGTTTCCAGATAATTCTCTTGGATGTAATTCAGAGCGGTCGCGTGATATGTAAATTTGTTACATTGACATCCGTACCTCAAAAATTATAACATTTTTGTCTCATGAACCTACCATTAAGCAATATATTGGCAGTTTCTATATCCTCCACTTGGATTTTGTAGCCTTCACCGTTCACGTTACACGTAACATTCCCCAATGTTGTTGTTAACTTGATTGTAATATAATTATAATAAAGATCACGATGAAGTAAACACGCTCGACACTTGAGTTTTGACAAGTTAGGTTAGACATGGATTGGTAGGGGGTAATAATACAGCTCGCGAGCCAGGTAATTACTGGTTATAGCTGGTGACGTATAAGGGTCGAGTAATCACGTCATACGCAACAAAAATTTTATAACCAAAAGAAACCAAACACGCTCTAATGCCTGTGGTAATAGTATATTATTACTAGTCTTACGCACATTCAGACCAGGGAATGGGCCTAGAATAAGTCGGAGTGAGATAAGAGTGTTGGAATGTGTCATATTTATTTTTCAAAAATTTGACCTCACCAGCTCAGAGATCAAAGGTTAGGTCAACATGTAAATAGTCCCTAAATTCACCGCCTTGGCCTGAAAAATGAGCCATCAACCATCAAAATCGGTTGAGTAGTTTTTAAGGAGAAGGCGGACAAACAGACAAACAAATCTCGATTTTATGTGTATGATTAAAACGGTCTTCACGTCCTGAAAGAAATGACATCACTGCCTATATTTCCTTGAATTTTCAAAAATTTGACTTCACCAGTTCAGAGGTCAAAGGTCAGGTCAACATGTAAATGCCTAGGTTCACTGTGTCTATATTTCCTTGAATTTTCAAAAATTTGACCTCACCAGCTCAGAGGTCAAAGGTCAGGTCAACATGTAAATAGCCTATTTCCTTGAATTTTCAAAGATTTGACCCACCAGCTCAGAGGTCAAAGGAAAGGTCAACATGTAATAGCCTAAATTCACAGGCCTTGACTCCTGAAAAACATGAGCCATCAACCATCAAAATCGATTGAGTAGTTTTGGAGGAGAAGGCAGACAAACCAACAAACAAACAGACAAACAAACACAAAATTCGATTTTAAGTGTATGATTAAAACGGCCTTCACGTCCTGAAAAAAATGACATATCACTGCCTATGTTACCTTCAATTTTCAAAATTTTGACCTAACCAGGTCAGAGGTCAAAGGCCAGGTCAACATGTAAATAGCCTAAGTTCACCGCCTTGACCGCCTGAAAAAATGAGCCATCAACCATCAAAATCGATTGAGTAGTTTTGGAGAAGAAAGCGGACAAACAAACAGAAAAACAAAACTCGATTTACACAATTTTATCGACTTTGCGTCTTAAATCTAAAAAAAATTAAAAAAGATAACTCCATGTTTAAACTTTGACTTTAGTAATTTTTTTTACGAAGTTGGTACCACGATAAATTTGGCGTCCATTTAATTTGAATTAATCATTCAAATACTAAGTACAGAACAGTAACGTTACAGACTTTCAGCACAGAGTAAGATATACTACAGAGGAACAACTCAACGTCGGCGCGTTTGATCTTTGTAAGACAACGGCAGCCATGTTGTAAGACTAGAATCACAGAACATTAGAATTCAGGATCGTATTTGTTGTAGATGGATATGCAACCACATATACATTGTTGCTTACAAGAGCCATATACCTATGTTTGTACATTAGTAGTGAACATCTGAATAAACACATAAAAACAAGTATCTGTTAAACTTATCATTATTAAATTAACAATAATGATACAACATGTCGCTGCGAAATTAAAAACGAGTCGTAACGAAAGAAATTAGCAGATAAAATCGAAAAAAACCAAAGTGAGGTTAAATTCTAAAGAAAACGTGTTAAGAAATTCAACTGGTCCTGGACTGGAAATGTGTCTGAAAATTTAAGCAATTAATTATAAAGTAAGTAGCAATTTTACTAAATATAATCGGTCAAGAAGGAGTGGACATCTTTAATACATTTCAGTTAAGTGACATGAAAAAGAACGATTACACAGACGATTATAAAAACGTTACACAACAATTTGAAGAATATTGCATTCCAAAAGGGAACATAGTCACAACATAGTGTACGAAAGAATTTTTTAAAAGAAAACAGCAAGAAGGTGAAAGTTTTAACCAATTTGTAACGGAACTTAAAGGTCCTACCAACTCATGCGAGTTTGAAAATCAAAAGAAATCTTTTGTATGTGATAGAATTGTGTTGGGAATATTAGACTTAAAACTACCAGAAAGGTTATTGTCAAAGACTGACGTCAGTGTGGTTAACACCTTCTTGCGTTTGTTGGAATACATTGTGCAAGGTGCTAAAAATTTTTGTTATACATCCGCCTGTGTTATTAATGAAATTAATGTCTTTACGCTCTGGGATCGTTTAATGCTAAACTTCGCAGCTGTTTATTGCAATAATGTTTGTTTTTAACCAAAAACAATGATGTAATTTTCCATTACAAAAATTAAAAATACGTACCTAAGCTGTACTTACTCAGGCAAACTGTGTTAAAAAAATTGTCTCAAAAGTAGAGCAGGTTTTATGTTTTATGACAAAATCTAATCACACGTATTAGTTCTTTGGTTAACCAATGCTTAATCTGTACGTTTAACTTTATTTTTGTAAAATTTACAGACGCATAGTACATATGCTACGTTTTCGTTAAGTGTTTGGTATTTATTATTTACTTTCAAATATTTTACTTATAAATGCGCAGAATTTCACACCAATTATTGTTCCAAAAATAGTGTCAGTATCAAACAGAAATATTTTGAACAAATCAATATTCTTCACAATTTAGATTGATCCAAAATTGTACAATTTCTTGTTCAAGAAACGATTTCAAATTCAAACATGGCGCGTCTGATCTAGTCTGAGAACATGGCGAATACCAGTGCGCGAGATGGGATGCGCGTACTTTTCCCTTCCACGAGAGATAATATCTTTACTCTGTACTTTCAGTGACTTTATAACGATACTGATATTGGTATCGTTATAAACCTATTAACGTTGCAAAATCGAAAAATACCATTAACCGGTAGATCGCTTGAAATTGGCTTAATTTTCGTCGTAAATAAAAGTATCTCGTTTAATCTTATTGTTGTCTTACTGCGCATGTGCACAAATAACAATAACCGCGAAAACTATATTTTAGGTGAGGAAAAATCTCCCTTTTAATTATTACACAAAAAAATTATAAAAGAAAAGTTTTTTTTTCATACAATTTGGTTTGTAATATTTTCATACTGACGGAAGTTAGAAAACACAAATAAGGAAGTTGATAATCAACAAAGGAAGGTCACGTTCAAAATCTCAAAAGTAGGCAACACATCGTACATAGAAGCGGAATAATCATAGCAATTATGGAAAATATAGAGAATTATTAAAACACATATATTTACCTGTTGAAAACCATCCGGGGATAATGCAAAAGCCACTTCCCAACGCTCATTAACCAGTTCATGAACAATTTTAAGCTTGATTACCAGTATCGTCCTCCTTATTCTTTAAGTACAGCTCGATATAATCTTTAAAATTTTTCACCGGAATCCGTTTTCCATTTAAAAACACCTTAACTCCTCGCGCCGAAGCTGCGATATCGTACACCCGACGAGACATCAATCCCACTATGCCATCGTGGAGGGTATCCATTTTAAACTTTTCCAAATCGGGACAAAACGTCACTTTCGTAAAATCCTCCCCAAAAAAATCTTTGATCTTAGGTTCGGAAGCTTTCGACATATTCGAACCCCAGGTCTGTTTAAAATGCCTCTTGAATTCTCTACTACCGGTTTCGACAATAAACTTTGTACTGAAGATGTTACACAATTTGGCACCGTACCCGTTTCTACCACCTGTAACCTTTTCTTCTTCGTCATTATAATTCAAGATGTGAGTAAATGACCGAATATCATTGTAGGAACATACATATTTTCTTCCTTATGAATTGTGACAGGTATGCCTTGTCCATTATTCCATACCGATATGGTGTTACCTTCTACATCAATATCTACCTTAATACAATCCATCTTTTTATCCTTTTGTTTATTGTCAGCCGCATTCACTAGTATTTCATCAAAGATTTTGTACAAACCTGGGACATATTCAATTTCTTTTTGGACCATAGATTCTGTTTCTGAATCAAAAATCCACATTTTTTCTTTTGAATGTTCGACAGATCCTATGTAAGTATCCGGTCGTAACAAAATATGTTCCAATTGCGTTTTTTTCTGATAGGTTTTTTCGATGGTCGGTTTTGCACCTGTCACTTTAACGGGGGGTGGTTTCACGGGAGAATCCCCGTCGGTTGATGATTTATCGTTGTTCTGCATATTCGATAGCATTTTCTAAAACAAACGTTTGATTACAAACCGGCAACAAACTGAATCGTTGCATTGACGCGTTAGACGTTATTCAATTGTCAACACTAAACTTACTCTAATATCTGCCATGTTTAAATAACGTCTTCGAGAATTCAAGGTCTAACACCAATTTAACTTCATACTTTTGTCGATTATAACAATTTCAAACAATGGCTTCCATAGTGTACAGCAGCCAGGAGTTCGTTATATTCGTTTTTCGGTACCAATCGCGTTACACACAATGCATTGCGAACAAATTTCAAATATTCTAATACCAACATTGACGTATTAAAATTTTATTTTATCTTCATCAAAATACAAGATAAAATATGTATTAATTACAAATTGTAAGCGTAAACTGAGCGAATCTTTATTTTTTTTCTAATTAATACACTTTGCATTTACACCTGTGTTTATACTACATTACATTTATATGTACTGGAGCAAGGTGCCAGAATTTCCTGCGTTGCCAGATTCATCATTTTTCTTAAACTCTAAATGATTATATTTACAACTTAAATCTCACAGAAAATTGTTGTTTTATTTAAAATCTATTTTTCTCAAAAACTGTTTGAATCTAAATTTGAGATATAAAGTTAATTAAAGTCGCAGAAATAGTTTTATTAAATACAGGGTTGCGCGTATGACAGTTTCGACATAATAAAAACTTAAAGGGAAGAAAATAAATGTATCAATTACATAAACATGACTTACATACCACAAGTAAAAATTAAGAACAACCACAGAGTAAGTATGTATAAGCACTTATAGACAAGTAACGTGCAACTTTGTGAAGTCGCCAAGATATAAGAAGAGGTGCAAGGACTGAACTATTACTATCACGTGAAAAAAATTTAAAAAACTGCTTCAATTCAGCACATAAAAAGATTAAATGTATGCTTGCGCCTGTCACTGTTAACCTAAAATATAGATGACACGATGACTTTCATTCACAAACTCCCACTCGTCACGTGATATTTTAGTGTCGTCCTTCAGTTTATATCATGCCAACTTCATTAGTACTTAGTTAGACTACCTAGACGAGTAACGCTACCTTCGCTTTATACCAAAAATAAAGCCGGAATACTAAAAAAAGAGCACTGAAGGATGGCACTAAAATATCACGTGACGAGTAGAAATTTGTAAGTGAAAGTAGAAGATATACAAAGTGTGATGTATTTTATAGATTAACAGTGATAGTTGGCCTATATTTTAGATTAACAGTGACAGGCCGGAGTATGAATTTAACATTTTCATATGCTGAATTGAGTAGTAGTTTTTGTTATTTTTCCACGCATCAGGTGACAGTGACAGCTCCGTCCTTGCAACTCTTATTCTACCATGGCGACTTCAAAACAAAAGTGCAATTTAGTCTAGGGAAATGTCTCATTTATTGCTTCTCCCGCTAATATCCGGTATGCACCAACACAGCTTAATATTAATAGCGACGCTTATGGCCGGTTCCACCAACACGACTTAAACTTAAGCTATGCTTAAAAACGGGGTCTGGACACTTCGCCCATGGACACAACCCCAAATTTTTTGCTGTAGCGGCCGCTATCTTGAACACAACTCCCAACTGGAGTTGCTGGACACAATGCCCAACTTGGACACATTGCCCACTTCAGTAGTTGGACGCAACGCCCAACTTGGACACATTATTGCCTACTTTGTTACTTGGACACAATGGCCAACTGGGACACATCGCCCAAATCGACGCTTAAACGTCTGATTACGGAAGTACGCTGTTATAGTATCTAACATAGACACATGGCCCACTTTAACGTTTGGGACGTAACGCCCTACATAGACACATCGCCCACATTGATTATTGGACACAACGCCTAACTTGGACACATCGCCCAATTCGCTTTAAGGACACAACGCCCAACTTGGACACATCGCTCAACTCCCTTTATGCACACAAGGCCCAACTTGAACACATCGCCCAATTTGCTTTATGGACTCAACGTCCAACTTGGCCTACTTTGATTTGTATAATAAAACATATATTTAGCATTGGAACTTGGATAATAAAAGCTGAAGGGAGCAATGAAATAATTGAAATTCAAAAAGTAGCCATTATTATGTTCTCAAATTATAATAACCTACCTATTCAAAAGTTACAGAACTGTAATATATACAGCACCTAATAAATACTAAAAACAATTTAAATGTGCTTATATATACTGACTTCCAAAAAAAATTGCAACACCTAGAAGTTGTTGAACGATTTTAATGAAATGTTCAGGAAACGTACGTTTTACGTTAAAATTTAAAAACAAAAGAACAAAAGCTTAAAGAGTTTTTTCAATAATGAGTTGCTCCGCCACTATTTGTAATGCACTCATCTAGACTGCTTGGAATTCTTTCAATCACGTGATCTATAGCTGCTTGTGGTATATCATCCCAAGTTTCTTGAATCCGTTGCTGAAGATCGTGTAAATTATCTGGAGAGTGCGGTAAATTACCCAGTCTCCTACCAATCATATCCCATACATGTTCAATTGGCGACAAATCAGGCGACCGAGCAGGCCATGGGAAGACGGCAATGTTAGATTCTTCTAAAAACCGTGTTGTAGCCCTTGCCGTATGAGGGCGCGCATTATCCTGCTGGAAAATGGGATTTTGCAGCCCCTGAAGATATGGAAGGCCAACTGGTTGTAGCACATTAGCAATGTAACCAGCTGCGTTAAGGTTGCCGTCAATAAAAACCAAGGGTGATCTGCTACCATAACATATTGCACCCCATATCATAACTCCTTGAGTGAGAGCTGTGTTGCGTTCCACAAAAAATGTTGGATTTTTACGTTCTCATCCGTCTGACCCTTCTACGACCATCGTGGGCCCACAAGCAAAATCGAGACTGGTTATTAAACACAATTTGATGCCATCCTTGCGCCCAATTAACCCTTTCGTTGCTCCACTCTAGTCTGCGTAGACGGTGAAGTGGTGTAAGACGAAGACATAAAAATGAACGATATGAACGCAACTCATAAGATCTTATCCGGCGATAAACGATGACATTGACATCCTAAGTCCTGTACCTCTCATCCAATCATTTGCAATTGATCGAGTTGTTGAAAATCTATCTCTTGTAGCCAAAACTCTTAAGCGACGTTCTTCGCGATCTGTAGTTCTTCGCGATCTGTAGTTCTTCGAGGACGTCCAGATTCACGGCGACGATGTTGAACTCTTTCCTCGGACAATTTTGACCAACATCTCAATACCGATGAAACATTTTAGTTTACACGAAGAACAATTTCTCTTAGCGAAAGTCCGGCCTCTCTCATACCAATAATACGGCCTCCGAACAGTAAATTATGTTTATACAAAATTTGATGTTAAAATTTCGGTTTTTGAGTCTCTTATGTATAAGATGTAGAGTAAATAAGCCTCTTGTGTGGAACTACACATCGTTGTGATACTAACAAACCGTGTAAAATGAGTATGGAAATAAAATAAACGTCTAACAACGTCGCAACTCTACTGAACTTAATAATTTTGATAGAATAAAGTGAAAAAAAACCGACTCGTTACAGGAAAAAGAATCAATGGTTAAGAAAAAAAAATCCACCGCGAAATATACATTTCAATAACGACAAACAATTGTAATGTATCTAAATGATTAACCATTAATACAAACGATATCTTCTAACTACTACCATTCCTACGTCAGGACAAAAATAGGAACGCGGGCGCACGTTTTTTTAAGACGAATTGAAAATAAAAGAAAGAATAAACGTTGCATTTTAGAAAAAAGTTCAAACAAAATTTATAGACAATAAAATTTCCAACAACTTTTCATTCATAACCTTATTTGTAAAACTTATATTGGTGGATATATGTATATGTATAATTAAATTATAAACAACTTAAGAAAAAGTGTAAAATGAATATTTTTGAACATATCCCAAAATAAACAAATTCTATTAGGTTAACAACCCTTTAATCTAGATAGATTATGCCCAAAATCTAATAAATTTGTGATATTATAAATAAGACTCATATGCAATATTTTATAGACATCTGGCCAGCGGTTTTCCTGATATCTTGTTTATCTACGGATGGATGGACGAAAGTTTTTTTGCTTTATTATAACATATTAACTTTAATTCGTGGGAAAAAGTAAAAAACAAGCGTTTACCGCAGAACTCCACATCGCCCTGATAAGCAAATATAAAATTGCGTTTTAAAAAAATGGTTTAAACAAAAAGCTATAGACAATAAAATTTCCAACAACTTTTCCGTCATGACCTTTTTGTAAAACTTATATTGATGGAGGTATTGTTAAACAAATTATTGTCACGTGAATGTTATATCTCAGTAATTACTTATCAGATCAAAAAATAGTTTAAACAAAAGTTGTGTATAATTCAATTATAAAGAACTTTTATTTGAAACAAAAATGTGTAAACTCAATAGTTTTCTAAATATTTAAAAATTCAATAATCTGTGTAAGTTAATGGTCTTTCTGGCTAAATATAATATGCGCAAAATCTAATTAGATCTGCGTAATTATAAATAAAGTCTATCTACAAAGTTTAATAAAAATTTGACTAGTGGTTTTCTTGATATCTAGTTTACATACGAACGGGCGGACAGCCGGCCGGCCATCGAACATAATTTTTCTTTTGCTTCATTATAACGTGCTATTCGTCAGAAAAAGTGGTGTTAAAATTTTCGGTTTGGAAACCGTCGCATAACTCCCTATCTTATTTCATAAGATGTGAAGTAAAAACTGTCAATTTTTGGATGCTTCCGTTTTTTTCTTCAATTCCGCTTTCTTCTTCCGTTTATTTGCACCTGACAGATGTTTATAATTGGAACTCATTTTTTATTTTACAATTTCTAAGAGATAGTCACTAACAAAACACTATATGCTATTCAACATATTTAAATGAAAAACTACATCAGAGTCTATGCAGTATCGTGAAACGTAAAATAAAAGATCGAGCACGGACCGAGCATCAGGTACTAGGTGTTTCATGGTTAATCATGGGATTATATGCTTTGTTAACAATGTTTATAAGTAGGGTATATTTGGGGTGACAGTTCCTCAAAGCAATTGTAGGCGGAGGTTCTTTTACCGGCAGATGGGTAAGCGTTCCTCAAGGCAATTGTAGGCGAAGGTTCTTCAACCGGCAAATGGTTGACAGTTCCTCAAAGCAATTGTAGGCGGAGGTTCTTTCGTACGCGTTGCAGGAGGCAATTGTATATGCATTGTACGTGTTATCCTTGGTGGTCTTAACAGGCGTAACGTATGCATCATAAGTATTGTCCGTCGAGTTTACACATTTTACAAACTTACAACGAATCAGTGTGGTATCTTAACTTATATTTTTCTTATCATCTCGGTTCTCTGTTCACGTTGCTAGGAGAGGGGAACAAGCATACCCAGTACTCGGCCAGTGTTGTATCACATCGTGGCGTGCTGTTGCATTGGTAGGATAGGCAACGCACTTGAGGAAACGGTGTTACTTCGTTCGTGAGGCTCCTAGCGGCCTGGGGTCGGCTAGTAAGGTATAATATAATAAAAATATAAAGCGAATTGGGGAATGTGTCCAAGTTGGGCGTTGTGTCTAACAATCAATGTGGGCAAAAACAAAAAGGGGAGCGGAAGAAAGAGAAATGGAACGGTAACAGCGATGATTATGAAAATGAGAATAGAAATGATGGAAGGTTTTGGGAGTGTAAAGGCAAATTAGAAAGGTGATAGAAGAGATGGAAAGAAAAGGCATGCGAGGAGGATAGGCAAAAGTTGAGAAAGGAAAGGAAGAAGTTGGAGTGTAAACTAATCAACATCTAGAGTTAAGAAAGGGAAAAACAACAACGGTATATTTTATGAAAAAATCTAACAGATAATTTTCTGAAAAAGATGATTTTTAAGAACCACAATAAAATTGACTATAAAATGTTGTGAACTACTGTTGTTATCCTGGCGGGATTGAAATGATAAAAAATAGGGCTTGACACCGCGTCATCTGCCTATTTTTGTAGGTGTTCATATTAGTGTTTTCCATTCGATAGAAATTAAATAAAATCATTACATATAACTTTGATAACATTGAAACTTTTAAATTTACACAATTTGCTTTAATCTAAATTTTGCAGTAGCGCCATCTATCACATTTCGAACAACTATTTGTTTTACACGATAGTTACATGGCATTGTTGAGTTAGCGTACATTAATGATGACAAGATTTATCGTTTCTTTTGCTACTTAGCACGCGTTTGTGCTTGTGAGATTTAATGTGACAATTCCACTGAAAACTTCCAATAAAAACGCGATTGCAAATTTCGCAGAAAAATCGTTCCGCAGATGAGTTCGGCGTCGTTATTGTTTCTTGAAGCGGTAGCGGCTGAAATTCACATTTCTTTTCATTAATAAAACTGTCGGTAATGCTAATTGCCGAATTCTTTACTAAGCTTTCCCATTTAGAAACGTCCGTACCATCTAAGCCATAAATCGAAGGCACCTACAACAACATACCAATATGATATTAAATAATCTACTTCTTCTACATACTTGTCTGTTAATATTTTTTGCTAGAAGCCGATTTGTAATCCATCTCTTCTGTTTCTTCGCGTACCTCCTGGTAGCTCTTTTAGATCTTCTGTAGAGCGTACTAAATATGTTCATCCCTTCGTCACTTCCTCTTTCAGAATCAGTTAGCATTAAGTAATTGTGAAATTCTTTAAAACCGATCGATTGAAACACTCCCTTACTATAATCTACAACTCTATTTCCTACATAATATATTATTCTAAAATTTCTAAACTCACCCCTGAACACGTTCTTCATTATATTTCTTATGGAAATCCAACAGCTCTTCTACCAAACCTTCGCTCAGCATTCGCTCAACCCTTTCATCTAATCTTTATCTAAAACGGTCTAAACACAGTTATTTTTGCAAAAACCTAGTTAAACATATTAAAACCTGGTCGCACATAATCCAAAAAATTAAAGCGCTTTGTAAATCTGAGACCTCCTCCTAACGAACAGCCGCCTTCAGAATTCCGTTGTTCGTATAATATATCACTATGTTTACGCCCTTTTTTACGTATAATTTCTAAAGATCTAAGCCAACAGTAAATTATAGTGTTGTAAAAATTATTACCTTAATATTTTCCTTTTGTCATTCGGATGCAGCATCTTCGCTCGCACAGGATCCTGCTCCATCAACAGCTTATGCAACTCTTCCCAGACAGATCACAATCATCGATAAGTTGACTTTTGTATGTACCTTCTCCAGGTTGATCGACTAAAATTTTCCACAAAAGCGCTTCAATATAATAATTAGTACCCCCTACCACAATCGGCAATTTCCTGTTAGCCAACAATTTGTCAATCTTAAATCAAAAACAGTTGTAAAAAAAAACGACAAATTTAAGAGAACTTACAATATCCAATGATTTATTACGAAAATCAATTACGGAGAAAGGTTGGCTTGGATGAAGTTCGTCGATTAAATGATGAGGCACCGTCTGTCGCTCCTCGACTGTTGCTTTCGCAGTTATTACGTTAAGACCTTTGTATATCTGCATCGAATCTGCGCTTATAATTTCACCACCAAATTTCTTGGCTAATTCTAACGACAGTCTGGTTTTACCAGAACCTGTTGCACCTAGAATAACAACAAGTGGTAATTTCATTCCTGTTTTTGTGTTCTGGATGGTGATAACAAGTGGATAACAATCAAACATAACCTCTATCTTCTTGGTGTACCACATAGGTGTACCAGCCAGAAAACACCCTGAAATGAATGAGTTTTTTGCAGATAATAATGTGTGCGGTCAGACTATATTGCAATTAGTTTCTCGGGGAAACGCAGTTATAGCCGAACTACTCCGATTAAAAGATTATATCCCAGTAATTTTTAAGTTAGATTAATAATTAGTTGTACGCCAATCTTATGTGAAACTTTGTAGGCTTGAATCTAAGCAAGATGTACAAAAGTACGGTGAGATTATATTCGATTTCAGTTACCTTAAAACAACGGAAGCGATCGAACAAAAAATTGAAACGAACGAGGTATAACTATTCGTATACGTCTTGTTAATTAAACCAGTTATTGTTATATATAGATTCTGAGAGATTTGGATGAAGAATTTCGTGATAATCATATAGAAATTATAAATCGCTTCTACTTGGCTTTTGAAAGTATACATACTTATGTAGTGGATTTAAATCATTTTTTAGATGAAGTAGATGATGGGATTTACATTCACCAATCCTTGGAGAGTATTTTTTCCGATATTGAGGGTTGTCAAGTTATGGTAAGTGTAATGAATTCTTATAATACACAGTCACCGATTTGTGTTAGTGTGAAGCTTTGTACTTGTACGGGCGTGATGCTGTTAATTGTGGATGCCCACATTGAAGGAATCATAAGAGAAAGGTTGCTTATCTCATACTATCGTTATACACCTCAAAGAAGGGATACTCACAGTCACATCGATGAAGTTTGTAAGCTTCTAAGAGACACAGGAAACAGTTCATCTAAACGGCCTAATAACTACCCTGAAGACTACTTTAGGTAAAACATTTACCGATTTACTTACATTATATTTAATATAATTTTATTAGGCGAGTACATATAAAACCGATGTTCGTCGATGTAGTAATTGGCCGTTTAAGATCGGACGACATTTACAATCAATTGTCGTTATATCCTTTGCCCAAGCATCGTAGCACGGCAATAGCTAATCAAGCCGCCATGCTGTACGTTTGTTTATTCTTTTCTCCAAACATACTGCACAACCACACTGCATTAATGCGCCAAATTGTTGATAAATACTTTCCAGACAATTGGATAATCTCTTTATACATGGGTTTTATAGTAAACTTAATAGAATCGTGGGAATATTTTAAAGCTGCAAAAATGGCGTTAAACAACACATTAGAAAATGCTAACATAAAGAGTTACGCAAACGCGTACGGAAAGAATACAATCGACTTATTAAAAATATCGGATAAACTTCTTAAAGAGGGAAATTTAACAAACGAAAATGTAATTGAAGACATTAACACCATTACGGCGGTTCTGCGTGAATGCAACGCAACCATTCGCTGGTTGATGTTACATATTAATTTAAGAAACGATAAAAGCAAGAAATCCAAACAAATGCGCGAACTAGTATTGACGGAATCCAAGTTAACTTTCGAACAATTATTCAAACTGTTACTAAATACGGCTCAGTTAGAGTTAACGACTAAAGAGATCGTCAAGGAGCTGCTCTCACAGAAAGATGAGAAATGGGAAAATTTAAAAAGCGAAAGTTGTAGTCGATTACTTGAACTGTCCGAAGTTTTTGGAGGTGCTAAACCCTTAACACGAATTGAGAAAAACTTAAATTTAAAGAAGTGGTTTATGGAAATTTCTAAAGAGGTCGAGTCTTTGGAACAAACTAACTCCAATTCGGGTAGAAAAATAGTTCAACTTATACAGGCGCTGGGTGAGGTACAGGAGTTTCATCAGTTAGATAAGAACATGCAGGTGGTTCAGTTTTTGTTGGAAACGACTAAGTTTCTTCATTCAATGATTAAAAACATGAATGTTAAGGAAGATATGCTTGTAATGCTGCAAATGATTGGAGATATTAGTTATGGTTGGGAGCTGATTGATTCGTACACAGGTATAATGCAATCGGGTATTAAAAGAACCGATGTTGTGTATAAACTCCGAGCTATATTTCTAAAGCTAGCTTCGGCTTTGGAAATACCACTGCTTCGCATAAATCAAGCGCGGAGCGAGGATTTAATATCGGTTTCGCAATATTACAGCAGCGAATTGGAAATATATGCTCGTAAGGTGTTGCAGATAATTCCAGAGATGATGTTTGAGAATATGGCACGTATTATTGAAATACAAACATCTGTGCTTAAAGAATTGCCCACTAGGTTGGACAAAGATAAAGTAAAGGAGTATGCGAAGTTGAACGAGAGGTTTGAATTTGCTAAATTAACCCACTCAGTGTACGTCTACAGCGAAGGTAATTCGACTAATTCAACAGGCCACGAGTTGTATTCTGATTTTAGGTATGCGCATGATGAAGAGCACTTTAGTAGGCGTCGTCTGTTTGGATCCAAAACAACTTCTCGAAGATGGTATACGCAAGGAGCTGGTGCAACACATTTCAAAAGCGCTTGCACACGACCCTCGTGTTTTCTCCACGACTAAAATTGGACGAGCTTGAACAGAAATTAAAACTCCTGAGTCAAATTATGAATGGATATAAACGATCTTTCGAGTACATACAAGTAAACGGGTATTACAAAATGTAATTGGAGCTTTAAAATTTACTTTGTTCAAGGACTACGTGAACGTTAACGGTTTGAAGATATGGCAAGAAGAAGTGACACGTATTATAAATTATAATGTCGAACAAGAATGTAACGGTTTCTTACGTAACAAGGTGCACGCCTGGGAAAGTTTATATCAAAGTCGTTACGTACCAATTCCACACTACCCATCGACAGATTTTAACAGTGTTAATTTCGTTGGTCGTTTAGCGAGAGAATTGATTAGACTTACGGATCCTAAGTAAGATGACTTTGTTTCGAAAAAATAATGTGACGCTACTCGAATCTTTTTACAGAACCTCGATCTACATAGAACAAACATCCACATGGTACGACGCCAAAACTCATAAACCTATTTTAAATAAACAAGAATTTGCTTTAATTACATCCGGTTTGGAGATAACGGGGTTGGTTGGTTTAGATCGTTTATTTTCTTTTATGATCATAACTAACTTGCAGAAAGTTGTTGGTAAACTTGAAACAAATTTTTAATTTGTTCCAATAAACTTTCTTAATGTTTTAAGGCATTCTGGGAACAGCAGCAAAAACACCGCTTGGAACAATATAATCACCAGCATCTCTAAAGAACTGTCTTCACTCGAAAACATACCTAACTTGCAGAAGTTTTGTCAAAATTGTGTGAATCGCACCACCAAGCTTTGGCCGAACTTGCTCGATCATATATTGAACGTGGGGCAACTTCAACTATTGCGTGTTATGATCACGTTCCAATTGAACAAATCGTGTAAATTTGATGCAGTCGATTTGGAGTCTTCTCTGAATTTATTAAATAAGTAATTTAATACTTTTGCAAATTTCAGTTATAGATCAGTTATTTCAGAGCTCTTCTCAACGAATTGCAAATCAATAAGAATTTTGAATTGGAAGAAACAACGTTAAGGACGTTGTCACAGTATTTCGATTGGGCTGGTATGAACAATCCGTTTCATAAAATTTACATAACGGTGAAACCTACTACTGATTACGGGACGCCCCTGTTCATTTTTATCATAGCTCATTTACAAAAGATGTTCGTTTTTAGAAGCGTAACTGCGAACAAAAAATCGGCCGACGTTTTTGATGGTCTTCCTGTGATAATTGCGGTTCATACGATTTTGAAACAGTTTCATCCTAGTTTGAATGAACAATTTATACGATTAATGTGCCAGTTTGTGATGGAGCTTACGAAACAAAGCATTAGGTATTTAAAAATTGGGTCGATACGTTTATGCATTTTTATTTATTGTATTCTAGTGTAAAAAATGTCGAAGTACCATCAGAAGCGATTCTGGGAATGAAGTTTTTGGAAGTTTACGTCACGTTTTTAAAAAGTTCTCACGATTATTTGTTGAAACACATGCCTGAAGAAATAATGCACGTCCATAATATGATTACTTGTGTAAATGTGTAAAAATGTATGAAAGAAATTAAAATAAATAATGTAATTTGGGTTGCATGGTTTTATCAAAACCGTTTTTGTCAAAGTCAGTGCAAAAATAAGCGAGTTGGGCTAATTTGTAATTATGGAAGATGATGGTTTTTTGATTAAATTCGATATATTTTGATGAGTATCATTTAATTTTTCAGAACAGGTGATTTACTACCTTATCTCTTCTGGTCAGACAATCAATACAGTGGCGGCTTGTCCATATGGTCATTTGGTCAATGACCTCCCAAAAATTTTTGACAATATATAAAAAAATATTCATTATTACGTGTTTTATTAAAATAGGTAACTAAGTCGCAAGTACAATAACTTAAAATTTATCGGCCGTCGTTCGTAATTCATCCTCTTCAACCTTGGGCTGGCGGTGCTAATTGTCCTCATTGAATTAGATCTACCCGGAAAAACTCGAAAAACGTGCAGCGCCATAATAAACGCGAACGTCCGAAACCATAATCAAGTGTGGGTCATGAGCCGAGTCCCGCAGTTTACGTTGACTTCGTATAGGGTGTACAACTACGCTCGATTTTTGATTCGATTTTCGCGTGTTTTAAATCAATTTAAGAATTTATATTGATATGTTTTACTGGTGTTGTGTTGTTTTGTAAAAATACTATTTTTGATTTGCGTGTGCATGCGCTATAATAGAAAATGTCGGTAGTGCAGAAAATTAAACAACTAAAAGTGCTAACAAACTTAATTTTAGAAAATTAGTTGAGTTCAAGGCAAATGGTCGTTCTTTGCCAGAACTAAGTTTACGACAAACTAGCAAAGACAAAAATAAAGATGTTCATCGAAACTTTCGCAAGGTAATGTACGATTTAGCTAACTGGATATGTGGTTGTGAAGTATCAAATGTATTTTACTGTTTTGTTTGTTTATTATTTTCTAAAGACTCGTCAGACTCGCTATAGTGCAAATCCGGTGTAAGAGATTTAAAACATTTAAAAGAGGAAATAAAAAAACATGCTTCGTCTGCAGAACACATGAAATGCTCGGTAAATTTTGCAACCGTAGGAAATGTTGATATTCGTACACAGCTAGACAATGCTTACAGAAAAAATCCCTTAGAGATTTTAATGAGAATGTTTCGAAAAATCGCTATATTTTGAACAAAATTGTAGATTGTATAAAATTTTGCGGTGCATTTGAGTTATTTATATTTTTTAAGTATGTCTATTTTTTTAAATTAATTTTTGACCTCCAGTATGATTGACCACGAGCCGCCACTGCAATCAAATTCGGTGTTTGACGTAACAGGATCTACAGGGTGTCCCAGGATAAGTGTAGCAACTATTTCCAGTACTGAAAGAATAAATGTTTAGGGTGAAAAATCGTTCGAGTTGTAAATTTTTTGAATTGACCAATTACGAAAGCCTTGATCATACCTTACCCCCTACATATTTTTCACTAGGAAACAGAAAAATCATTTTTTTAAATTGTGTATTACTTGGCAACATAACTTACACCTAAAGAATTGAATTAGAAAGTTTCACGATTGGTCAAGCCAAAACCTATAGAGGGTGCGGCAGGAATTTAAACTTTTATTCAAATTACATTAGAAGATATTGAATTTTATGTACATCATGAAATTTAAAACTTGGACACCACAATTTCTGTAAACAAAAGTTTGCACATTGTGAAGCGGGCTTAAGGGTATCATTTACAATTCTAACAGCAGGTAGTCTCAGCAGGGGTTATCTTATAGAAGGAGTGTAGAATGAATCATTACACTAAGCACGTTTTAGAAAATAGGTAATTTACGTTGCTTACTTAATTTTTTTCTTTAAAGAATATATTTGAAGGTATCGCTAATTAAACACTCATAGCTAAACATGGTTATTTGGGTTGACTGATTATTACTTATTTTTAAATAAATCTAACCTACTAATTATTGTAAGTTATTAAAAAAAATCATTAAACTCTCTATTCATAATATTTAGTCCTTACAAAATGTATATTTTATGACGTTTCATTTTTTTCTGTAGTTAATATAAAAGTGAAAATAAAAACTAAGGCAATTCTTATTGTCAACGTATATATTTAGTTTTTGACAAGTATTACATAATTATAATTAAGATACCAAGTTATAGTTTAAAATTAAATGAAAACGTTTTTTTTAAATAAAGGTATTACTATATAAATAAATATAAGAAATCAATAATGGGTGTGACCTCCATTATTATTGATACATTCTGGAGGCGTCTGCTCATTGACGCTATCAAGGTATCAATATAATTAATATTAATCGTTTCCCATGCGGTATCAATGGCTGCAATTAGTGCATTACGGTTTACTGGTATAAAATTTGGCCCTTGTTGTCTTCGGATAACAGCAAGTATTCGAGCCCAAACATTTTCGATAATGTTAAAATCTGGGCTTTTGCTGGCCAGGGTAACAGCTCCAAGTTATTTGCTTGTATCCAGTTGCGCACAACCTGCGAAGTATAGGGTCATCATATCCCGATAGTTAATTATCGAATGTTCCAAGAAAATATGTGTAAATAGTAAATGGAATCTACTAACGTAACGTTAAGTCGTTAATTATAGTTACATAACTCTCCTTTCATAAGATATAGTTCATATTAATATGCTTATTGTAAAGCTTCGTACACACCTGAACAACAAACCGAGGAACAAACAGAACAACGAACCGAACGGCAATCGGAACATTAATTTGGACGGTGCTACGTACGAATTTTAGAACAGATTCGCAAGTCCTGATTGTTCCACGAACGGTTTGCGGCGTTTCCCGCAACTTGTCGGTTTTTCTCCGACATCAAAGAAAATGCGCGCGAATGCGTTTGCAGGTTTGGACGAATCTAAACAAAATGGCGAACAAACTTATGCGGGAGAATTAAATTATTTATTTTTTGTCCTCCCTTTTGTGGGTTTGTTGTGTTTTAGGTAATATTATGGAGTTGACAGAAGAAAAATGTTTTAAATTAATCAGTGTTTAAGAATCTTAATACTTAAAAGAAAATCCTGTCCATTAGCATTATAAGGAAATGGCTTTTACTTTATGAATAAGTTTCAATAACAATAGAATATCCTTGCTTGTTTAATTTACTTTTTGAGTCATATTGCTCTAAGGGTTGTTACATTGGTCATTAGAAGTATGTAATAAATAAACAATTACCTACTGTTTGAGAAGGGGTAGTGAACCAATAAATAAAGTAAGAAATGTAAATTCCATTTTAGTTTAAAATTTCAAGTGTTGTGAAAATGCCACCTCATCTCGGTGCTGATTTGAAAGCGCGGATTGTTTCGGAATTAGCGGCGGGCCGTAGCGTGCGTGAAAATTCACGTATGTTAGATATACCAAAAAGCACCGTAGGGCATTACCGAGTAAAATGGAATCTTGAACACACTTTGGAAAGAGCCATCGGAAGTGGTAGACCTAAAGTATCTACACGTGCTCAAGATCTCGAGTTGTTTCATTACGTAACAGAACAACCATTTGCTACATACTCCAGGGCTATAGCAGATACACATTTTCCCGGATGCCGTATAACTGCACAAAAAAGATTAAAGGAGATGGGAATAAAGAAGTATAATGCTGCTGCGAAAGAAGTTCTCAGTGACGAAAATATGAGACGTCGTCTGGAATTTGCAAGGCGATATGTGAACGAACCTTTGGAATTTTGGAATCGAGTGATTTTTAGCGACGAAAAACGTTCAATAGCCGCAACGATGGACCACTAAAAGTTTTTAGAATGGAAGGAACTCGTTACGAAAATAATCACATATGTCCTAAAAACGAAGTGGTTATTTTTCTGTGAATGTGTGGGGTTGGGTTAGCGCGCGGGGTCCAGGAGTTTGTTGGGCTATCGATGGACGTCTTGATTCTGCTGCGTATTTAGATATTTTGGAAACTATTATGAAACCTTCAGTCGAAGTGTTTTATCCAGACGAAGATTATATTTTCCAACAAGTAAGTATTCTTATTTCACTATACTTTCTCCAAAAAATAGTTCGGGATCTGTTGAATTAACATTTTCATAATGTATTTTTGTTGTTAAAGGACAACGCCCCTATTCATACTTCGCGGGTTGTGCGCAATTGGATACGAGAAAATAACTTGGAGCTGTTACCCTGGCCAGCAAAAGCCCAGATTTTAACATTATCGAAAATGTTTGGGCTCGAATACTTGCTGTTATCCGAAGACAACAAGGGCCAAATTTTATACCAGTAAACCGTAATGCACTAATTGCAGCCATTGATACCGCATGGGAAACGATTAATATTAATTATATTGATACCTTGATAGCGTCAATGAGCAGACGCCCAAGAATGTATCAATAATAATGGAGGTCACACCCATTATTGATTTCTTATATTTATTTATACAGTGTGTCCAAAATTCGATGCTCACCATTGGTATTTTGGAAACGGTAAGAGTTACAGGGTCGGTTAAATGGAACAATATGGAGGTATTTATCTTACCCTTCAGACCTTCTCTTGTTTTTCCAAAGAAATGCGTTGCCTACTAGATATTGCAAAAAAGTGAAAATCGGCATTTTCTTTAAACTTGCGTAGAATCCACACTATTTATCCTATCAAAATATGTAAATATAAAAGTTGTAGACATTTAGATATTGAATAATATGCGTCATTAAAATATTTTTTGCTTGCATCAGTAGCGAAATATGACCCAAAGTTGCATTTTTTAAATGGAAATGATAATTTATTTTTATACAGTTGAATTACTTGATTTTTTTCCTTTTCAACGATATAAGGTTCGAGCTATTTATCTTGTGTACTTTAGAAGATATAAAGAAAAATCATTTTTGAGGCAGATTTATAATGTTACCAAGTTGTAAGCAATAATAACAAAACATAACGGGTGGATAACATCGTAAAACGAATGAGTTTTCCTATAAAAGATTCTCAATAGTGCGGCCATTGACTTCTAAACATTTTGTATAGCGTTTTTCAATATTTATTCGGCAATTCATTAATTGACGGACGCTAACTGAATTAAAGGCCTGCATGACGCTCTGCTGCAAATCATTAACGTTCTCATAATTGACAACGTATACTAAATTTTTATGTGTCCCCACAGGAAAAAATCTAGTATGGACAAATCTGGTGATCGCGCAGGCCAACGTATGGGACCGTTTGTTCCAATCCAACGGTTTCCAAATCTTGCTGATAAATATTCAGTGACGATCCTGGAATTATGGGCCGGGGCGCCGTCTTGCTGAAACAAAATACTTCTTTCTTCTTGAATAGGTAGCTCGTCCAATGCATCTTCGACTCGGCTTGCAGCAGTTGAAGATATCTAGTCGAATTAAGCGTTCTTGCGAGTTCTTGGAAACGCGATTCTCGAACTATTTTCGGATTTTCATTATTCCAATAATGATAATTATGCCGATTGTAAATGCCGTTGTTTGTGAATCTACTTTCATCGCTCCAAAGAATTTTTTAGAAAAGAATTATCGTTTGTAACTTCATCCAGGTACCATCTACAAAATGTAACTCTTCGAGCATAATCATTCTCTTTGATATGATGGCATATCATTGGCTTATAAGGATGAAATTTCTTCTTTTTAAAACATAATGTACTGAACTTCTTGCCATACCACTGTCATTCGAAATTTTTCTTACTGAAACGGAAGGCTCAACATTAACAGCGGCTAGAACAGCTATTTCAGCATCCTCATTGTCTTTTGATAGGTTGTAGGACGAATGGCGGTGAAGGATCCACCTTGTCGAAGATTTTGCTCGAGTCGGGAAAACAAAGTTCTGTGAGGTTGCCTTCTTTCGGGGTATAAGTTGTGATATTCATTTGCTGCCGCAGTTGAATTACGATGGCATCTTATGTAGACAACAAACATGTCCGTTTTTTCATGGTTTGAAAACTGCATCATCAATTTTGAATATGAATAGCTTACTACAACAACTACAAGTTCTGACACGATACTACTGTAACAATATTATTGACAGATTTGATGTGCAGTTGTTTGTTTCTTAAAAATTTGCAATCATGGATAGTGTGATGTGCTTTAAAATACATCTACAGATCTCAAAAAACGATTTTTCTTTATATCTTCTAAAGTACACAAGATAAATAGCTCGAACCTTATATCGTTGAAAAGGAAAAAATCAAGTAATTCAACTGTATAAAAATAAATTATCATTTCCATTTAAAAAATGCAACTTTGGGTCATATTTCGCTACTGATGCAAGCAAAAAATATTTTAATGACGCATATTATTCAATATCTAAATGTCTACAACTTTTATATTTACATATTTTTGATAGGATAAATAGTGTGGATTCTACGCAAGTTTAAAGAAAATGCCGATTTTCACTTTTTTGCAATATCTAGTAGGCAACGCATTTCTTTGGAAAAACAAGAGAAGGTCTGAAGAGGTAAGATAAATACCTCCATATTGTTCCATTTAACCGACCCTGTAATCTTACCGTTTCCAAAATACCAATGGTGAGCATCGAATTTTGGACACACTGTATAGTAATACCTTTATTTAAAAAAAAAAACGTTTTCATTTAATTTTAAACTATAACTTGGTATCTTAATTATAATTATGTAATAAATTCTTGTCAAAAAACTAAATTTATACGTTGACAATAAGAATTGCCTTAGTTTTTATTTTCACTTTTTATATTAACTACAGAAAAAAATGAAACGTCATAAAATATACATTTTGTAAGGACTAAATATTATGAATAGAGAGTTTAATGATTTTTTTTAATAACTTACAATAATTAGTAGGTTAGATTTATTTAAAAATAAGTAATAATCAGTCAACCCAAATAACCATGTTTAGTTTTTTGATTTAATTTAAAAGTTATTGCTTGTAGACGTTTTTTAAATCAAAATTATTTCTAATTTTATTTTGTAAACATTTCCTAAACAAAATTTTGATTCGATAATTAATCGAGCTATGGTGTTTAATTAGCGATACCTTCAAATATATTCTTTAAAGAAAAAAATAAGTAAGCAACGTAAATTACCTATTTTCTAAAACGTGCTTAGTGTAATGATTCATTCTACAGTCCTTCTATAAGATAACCCCTGCTGAAACTACCTGCTGTTAGAATTGTAAATGATACCCTTAAGCCCGCTTCACAATGTGCAAACTTTTGTTTACAGAAATTGTGGTGTCCAAGTTTTAAATTTCATGAATGTACATGGTAAAAAAGTGTAATTTTCATATAAAAAATGTTATAACTCAAAAACGGTTTAAAATAGGTATGGAGAAGTATTAACAAAAAATGTTCAGAATAACGTGAATATTTCTAAAATTAAATAATATATAGGATGTTTCATTAAAAATTACAAAGTTATATGCAATTTCCGGTATAACTGGAAGTAAAATGGTGACGGCAATATTTTCATTAAATAGCGCATTATTCAAAACCCCTTCATACCAATTTTCATGATTCAGATAACTTTAGGTCTCGAGATATTTTTCTAATTGGCCGTTTATCTGCCGCACCCTGTATACATTGAATTCTGATCAATATAGATTTACATTATTGTATTTCTCAAGAGAATCTGTAGTTCCCAGCTCCTACACTTATTCTGGGACACCCTGTATATTTCAATTCATACAATCGTTTTCAAAACTTTTTCAGTTCAATTTTTTAATGAAATATGGCATATTTTGATACGCTTATTACAATTTTCTATCGCAGGATGGTTTCAAAGAACGTTTTGGGAGGTTCTTAGCAACACTGGGCAGTCATAGATCTTAAAGAAAAAAGAACACACAAATTTTGTAGAAGAGAGACTAGAGAATTCTAACAAGAAACGATATCACAGGTAAGACACACAATAAAAATTCAAGAGAACGAAGCCACAATACAAGTATAATGTTTTCACAGTTAATTGCCTTGATCACAATTCGATCGTATTAAAAATTTAAATCTAGCATAGACGCCACAAATATGTCTGAGTGTATGTTGTGTCTGTTAGTAAACAAGACTGCTGCTTTTCATCTTTATATTTAATAAACACATTTACATTCTTCATGTTACACTTACATTTACACTTTTACAGTGTATGCGCAAAACTAATTAAATTGCTCGTAACGATACTCGATATCCGCAGAAACTGATAAAAATTTAGCAACTAATTAGTACAATCTTAACGGCCTTAAGTAAATTAACGAGAATTCGTCGACTTTATTACCGAATGCAAAAGAATTAAATCCGAAATCAAAAAGGTATGATGTTTGCGTTGAAAAACAGTAAATTTAATAAGAAGTATACTGACGAACTAAATCTAATTACTTATCTGTAAATATACAGGGTGGCCATTTAGTGCGAGGAAGGTGGCTCGGAAAATATTGGAGTTAGAAGAAACTTTCGCAATGAAAGTTGTGCAAATTAATGAGCTGCATATTTTAATATTATTTTCGTTTATACATTTTTTTAAATAATACCTAAATGAATTCTATTTAGACTCACAATTGTCTCTTTAACATCTTATTCATTTTGTGCTAATTTTTAATAGTTTTAGAAAATTTACCTTTGATCTTCAAACATCCATTATTCTCATTTTCCCAATATTTGAGGTTAGGAACGAGATTTTGAAAAATGGTTTTCACTGGCCTATTTGGATGTTTTTGGCTACTTTATTATAAAGAAAAAGTCATATCATTCCATTTGATTTTTTAAAATTTAGGTCATGGTCTCAAAACTAGTCCCCTGGCGGAGAAGAATTCAACTAAATTAACTATATTTTGGTTGATTCTATTGCTTAAGAAATGCTCTTTCAACGATACAAAATTTGTTAAAATCGGTCAAACCGTTAAGAAGTTAAAGAGGTTATTGCAAAAACAATTGAACACCCCCCGCCATCTTTGTTTTTGAAATAACTGAACTTTTGTTTTTACGAAAATGATAGATAAACTGGTTCTCTTTACAAATGTAAAAAATATACAAATTAAAAATTTATAGAAAATGCAATTCAAAAATTTAAGATGGCAGTTACGTCCTCTGGTGGTCATTTTTAAAACTTGAAAATATTTTCCTGCGATTCTTCATGCCCGATTTACCTAGTATTTTTTACACCAAAGTCATACGACGAATGGCTCCCGAGATATGGCCGAGGAACAATCTTATTAGGTCACCCGATACATATCCTAATAGCACTCAGCGAGCGAGTCGTCCAGTGATAAAGAGAATTAGGAAGTAATATTGAAGGTGAAATTTCCTCCAGTTTAAACAATTTTTTGCAATATTGCCTGGATAATAAGCTCATATAAAATAATACAAAAAAATTCCGGAAAAAATGCCGGCGCCGGAAAACTGATATTTTTGAAAAGTTGTTATTTTCTTTTAAAAATTTGCACATAGACGTATAATCTAATTCTGAACAACTTTTCTCTTAAGCATTTTTCAATATCTTGTCATCTAACCTCACCATTTACATATTTAAGGAATATTTTTAAATTTGCCGCCATGACAGTGGTCACATGACATTTGTCAGTGCTTTTTTTTGTCATTCGATATATTGAATTCATAAATTTTGGGATATCTCAATTACAAAAATGTTTCCCAGACTCTTTCCCGGTCACTGTATGTGAAAACTAAAGACCAAAATTGCAGATACGGCCCTTATCAATTAACACGACAGAACAATTCAATTACCTTTAAGAGCCCAAAAATGTACAAAGTAACTAAAGTTCACACCAGAATTCGTGAAGACAATTTTTCCCATCTCAAGATTAGCTATAATCATGGTTGAAAAAAGGCAAAACTATCAGTATTTCATGGATAAACATGAATAATCCGTCGCCTAAATCATAAAAAGCGGCAAATATGAATAACCAACTATCCGCATATAAGTAGTCAAAAGTACAGCACTATAAATAGTGTAGCAGATCCAGAAGAAATATTAACCAGAAACTTGAAACGAGTACTACAATTTGTGATGTAACGGACTCTGTCTGTCACTTAAAGTACCGCCACCAAGCGGTAAGATAGTAAAATATAAAGTTTCAAAATAACAATAAAAGTAGTACCCGTCACCACTACTAGACCCATTAACACTACTCTTGTCATGTGTCTAGGTCCGTCGGCATCAACACTAGTGTCTTTCCAAGGACGTGGAACATAAACAATATGGACGCACACATATAGTAATGCATCAATTCGAAACAGGAATGCGACTTACAAATTTTCTGTAAAATTATACTTTTTGAAATATATGAAAAAATAGTTTTAAGCAATTTCTTGAAAAACCTCCGTAGCTCGGGAAAGAATTTTTTTTATTCTGAAACCAGAATTTCGATCAAATGTAGTTCTTTTTAGTTATCAAGACACCAACAATGGCCCATTGCAATTAGGACAACCTGTACAGTGTAACGTAAGAGTTGGTATAATTAATTGTGACGTGGACGTACACCAACTATTCCAACCCTGCGGCCACAACAAACATCCACTAATCTACTATAAGACACCACGTCATGATTTTTTTGTATTGTAACGAACGTAGCTCATGCACTTGAAAAAGCAAAATTTGAATAATCGTCCACTAAACCCAAAGCAAACTTGGCCGATCAAAAAGTGGAAAATAGCTAACTAAAGACACAACGTTGAATCCATGATAAAATTCCTAACAATCACTAGTATGTAATGTCAACAATGAAATAAAACGTAAATTATATTAAACGTTGGTCCGTTTTAAATAAATGGTCAATTTTGAAAAAATTGAGTTAATATTTAAACCAAAAGGATCCCACTGCTTAGGCTGTCTGAGGAAAGAAATGGAAGAGAAAACCTCAGGTTCCGCCTTTAACAAATAAGCAAACACGCGACACAACATAACCAAATTTTGTATCAAAATAATTAACGTTCATTGTAGGTAATGATGCCTCAGTAACAATTACAGTACATGTATTTTATTGGAAACATATTTAAACACGAACAACCTCCATATTATGAAAATGTTTCCGATTCATAATATAGTAATTCAGCTCTTTTTAAATGCATTTCCAATTTAAACTGAAGAACGTTAGTCAACAGTGTATACCACCGTGGGTAACAGGCGAGTTTCACCATTTGCCACGCTCGTTATATTCCTTTCGCGTATTTAACAACAAATACACTTATTATAAAATTGCAATTAATAATTTAAATTAGTTATGTATTGGTTAATGGTTTAACACCTTTATTTTTAAGTTTAATTTCAGTTACCTACTGTTAATATAAACATAACCCACCTGTTTAGAAGATAACATTTATACTCTGATTACAATTTTATTACCTATTATTATCACAACCGATGGATAGATAGAAAATCAAGAAATGATAATGTAAAATACTTTTTTGATCGTAGGTCTCACTCTTGCCGTTTTAAAAATAGACGAATGATGAAATGATCATAGTTATCACTCGGTTATTACAAATGTTTTATGTAATTAATAATTCAGTTATAAGATGATTAGTTTGGCGCTAAAGGAAAAATTCATGATTTGCTACATTAAAAAAACTTGACTGAACAACTGCAATGTATTTTATGAAATATACAAAAATTTATAACTTTCACATTGTGTCTACTTGAAACTATAAAGATATGTGAGTTTGCTTAATTAAATGCGAGTCAATTACAGTAAATCGAATTATTCAACAAAGATTCAACGTATGACTAAATAAATTCTGAATCAAGTCACTACTGGTAATTTCTTCCTAACTTTCACCAGTAGATGCTACTGACTGTAAATATATCATCCACTTCATTAATTATATATCATAACATCTGCATTATTTCATTTTTGCTTTTGAATGTAAACGTCATCTTACAATTTCTTCATCACACTTGTCGATGATTGATTTAGGTGCTGGCTTGTTGTCCAAGGTAAGTTAAACTTACTTTCTTTTTGATGTATTTTCCCTAGCAATCCCTTTGAATTGTTCTGGTGGAAGGGCCCGTTTTGCTTCCGCTATTCTTTCAAACAAGGAATTTCACGATCTTGACTGTGAACAACAACCCCACTTATGTTTAAACTACTGAACCCGATGAAACGATAAATTGTGTGTTGAAAAAGAGAAAGTAAATGACTATAAATTTATGAGTTGAACAGTAGTAGTCCAGTCATCCTGTCAAAAATTTGGGTCAAAAAAATTCCAATGGACTTTTCAACGTATAAGGGTATTTTGATGCGCTAAACAGGATGGTATGGTCCAAATTGAGTTACCAGATACGGAACATGCCGCAAATCGCCAATTTATGGCCATTTTTTGGCTATTTTTGGGTTTTTTGAAGATATAACAAAATCTATGCATTTTTATGAAAATAGTCAAAAAAAGCATAGATTCAGCCCTGTCTTACTAATTTCGAAAAAATGGCCATATTCGCCACATTAAAATGGACATATTTTAAGTTCTAAGAACAATAGCGTCATCTTGTTTGAACCAGATGATGAGTGTTGATAAGCATTACAACTTTGCTCTCTTGACTATTCACAAAAAATGCATAGATTTTGTTATTGTAGGAAGGATAGGCTGGCCGAATAAAACTTAAAACTCTTAAATCTTAATAAACTCTAGTTTTAAAAACCCTCTCCATGCACTGCCATTTTTAGATACATCCTTCCCCACCGTACTTCCTTTTCATCGCTGCCAACATGAATAGTGGCGGGCTATTTGAAAAGCATGTTCTAACATTACTACAACACGGTCAACCTGACAATTTGATCGACCACGATCAATACACAACGGAATAATACTTAAACTAGGGCTTACTTCTACTGACACTTATCTTAACATAAGTATGACAATATATTTATCGTACAAAACATTAACATAGTCATGGGGTAGTATACATTCAAATTTGAAACAATAAACACATACAAAAATGATTGTTGTTCCATTTGACTAACGGTAATAAATTCTTTCCTAATCCTTAGTCTCAAATCTTTGTGAATGAAATCCTTACGCTAGTGAAAACTTAATTTATTAACAAAACTAAATTTGATTTTGTTTATTCTCCTCCCATAAACGCATGTGAGAAGATTCAACTACCCCTTCGTATGGTCTTTGAGTTAATTGATGTCCATCGATATCTTTTATCACATAGCGGTCATTTCCTAAAATCTTTGAAACTACATACGGACCTTTGAATTCCGGAATTGTCTTTTTGTTAACCCCTGGCGTTACATCTACATTTGTAATTACCACAAAATCGTTAACATTATATTGTTTAGGTTTTTTGCGTTTCTTATTAAACTGTTCTAAATTATATTTTTGAACTTTTCTATATTCTTTAAAGCGTCGCTTCTAATTGAATTTAAATCCCGGTCGGTTTCCTCATTATCTAACAAAATTCTTACATTATCTGACATAGCACCTAATTGATTAACTCCAAACAATAATTTTGACGGACTATTTCCCGTACTTCTATTAATTGTATTATTTATTGCAAATTCTACATCGACTAAAGTTTCTGGCCATTTTCTAGACTCAATTGTAAGTTTGGAAATCATTGGAGTGATATCGCGATGAAAACGTTCGATTTGTCCGTTTGCTCGAGGCATACCAGAAGAAATTTTTGTGTGTTCAATTTGTAAATCTAACAAAAATGATTCAAAAACTTTTGAGGTAAATGCGGCACCTCGGTCAGAAACTATACGCTTGCACTTACTATACATAGTAAAATAAATCTTTAAATGTTTGATTATTTCAGTCGCGTTTGTTGTTTTACATGCAAAAAGTTTAATAAACTTTGTAAATCCATCTGCTATACTTAATATATACTTGTATCCAGTAGAACTCTTTTCAAAAGGACCTAAATGATCAATATGGATTATATTAAAAGGTAAATCGCCTTTTGGAATTGGGTAAAGCTGACCTCTTTTACCATTATTTGGTGAAAAACTACACATTTTAAACAATTGGATATGTAATTATCTACTTTAGATTTCATATTTGGAAACCAATAATTTCTACGTATCACTTCGATGCATTTTGCTGCACCTATGTGAGCTAAATCGTCATGACTACTACGAATCACATTCACTTCCATGGACTTGGGTACGTAAAACAATAAACTTAAAGAATTATCTGTATTATTACGATGTTTACGATACAGAAGACCATTGTTTAATTCGAAAAACTTCGATTCACTTTTTGCAACTCCTTTTAATTTCGACAATATCAGAGTCTGTTTCTTGTTTAATTATTAAGTTTCTCTCAAAAGTATTATCTGTAAGAATTAACACAGTGGTTATTCTAGACAAAGCATCAGCATGTCGCATTCTGTCACTCGGTTTGTGCTCAACGGTATAACAAAATTTTCTAAATAAAGGGACCACCTCAAAATTCTTGGATTTATCTCTTTCTTTTTAAAGCCATGTTTAAACTGTTACAGTCTGTATAAATCTTAAAATCTAAGCCATGTAAGTAAATTCTAAATCTTTTAAAGCGTAATAAATTCCTAACATTTCCAACTCAAAGCTGTGATATTTGCTTTCACTTGGTGTAGCACGTTGCGAAAAATAAAATACTGATGAAATTGCCTATCATTTTGCTTTTGCAAGAGCACTGCACCAAAAGCAATTGAACTACTGTCACAGTGAAGCTGTGTTTCTGCACTTGGGTTGTAAATCGCGATTACTGGTTCGGAAGTTAACAAACATTTAATTTTATTGAAACTGTCCAAACATCTATCATTAAAGTTATAAGGAACATTTTGCTTAATTAATTCATATAATGGTCTATATCAGTGAAAATTCCTTGACAAATTTTCGAAAATAGGAGGCTAAACCTATAAAACTATGAAGCTCTTTCACATTCCTCGGTATTGGATAATTTTTATAGAAGCAATGTAACTCTTATTTGGTTTGACTTTATTTTCAGTGATTTCATATCCTAAATAGTTTATCGTGGTTTGCAAAAATTCACACTTGTCTAACCTTAACTGCAATTTATTTTCGACTAAAATCTTAAATACCTCTTTCAAAATATTTATATTCTCTTGGATCGTTTCCGTCGCTATTAAAATATCGTCAATAAAAATAAGAATTTTATCTTGACTTAATAAATCTTTAAACACTAAGTTAATGTAACGCATAAACGTAGAAGGACTATTTTTCAAACCATAAGGAACCCTCAAATACTCAAATTGACCATGCGGAGTCACAAATGAAGTAAATTTAGTACATTCATTACTAATTTCTATGTGCTCGAAGGCAGATTTGAGATCTAAAGAACTAAAAAAGGTCTTACCACGTAGACGATCGATCTGGTCATCAATAAGCGGTAACGGATAATTATCTCTCAATGTCATGCTATTTAATGTACGATAGTCAACACACATCCGTATCTCGTTATTCTTTTTCCTTACAAGAACAATCGGAGACGCATATTCTGATTGCGATGGTACAATAACGTTCCTATTCAGTAAGTCTTCTAAAATTTGTTTGACCTGATTACTTTCACTAAAAGACAATCTCCTTGGTCTAAAAAGAAAGGTTTATGTGACTTATTATCTAAGTTAATAGACATATTAAATTTTGTTCTAGGTATTAATGGTCGAGCTGGTTTAACATAACATTCATAAAAATATCGTTTAACATTTTCTTAGACTTTTCACAAACAATTGGGTTAACATTTAAAGCATCAAGCTCGGCACTATTAACAAAATGAATATTAAAGATATCAGGTACATCAAAACCTTCGAAATTACATTTGAAATTTGTGCTTGATCTGCTTCAAATTTCACCTCAATATCTGGCAAAGACATGAAGTCACGACCCAATAAACAATCATGTGGTATAGCATCACTACATAAAAAGCTAAAGAACCCTTATAAGCATCAGTAACTATTTTCAGCTGTAAAACTCCCTGTACATTCAAAGGAATTTTGTTCACACCAAAAAATTTTCTCTCAGAGTGAATGATTTTGCTAATCCCATTCAATTTAACAGCAATCGAATGCTTAACCATTGATATTGGTGAACCACTATCTAAAATACTAGATAAAACTATCTCACGCTCATCATTACCCAACATAATCGGAACAGTAAATGCAGATTTTAATTCTGGTTCAAGAACAAGTGCTGTAGTGGTTGAATCTGGAGCAGCACTAGGAGATGAGGATCTACGATGTCTAGGCTGAGACTTGGGGCAATCATTCTTTCCATGGCCTGCAGCACCACAAGTGAAACAAGTTCTCGGTGGCCTCGAAGCACTCCGACTAAAAACGTTGTCGTTGCTGGGGCAGATCCGAATTTTGTGTCTGCGGTTGCGAACAATGTGAAGCATAATGTCCCATTTCGTTACATCTGAAGCATTTAACATTCGCAAATCGATCACTACCAACACTGAGACGAACACCACCACTAAAACTTGGTAATGAGTCTTTGTGAAACGCAGGATAACTAATATCTTTAAAAACAGAAAACATGTGTTGCAACGATGAAAATTCCTTTATTTTAGCTTGATTACGTAAATGAATATTTTGAATGCCTTCTATTAGATAATGTATTATATCTTTTTCTGGTAAATCTAATTTGTTACCCAACAATACCTTATCTTGATAATACTTCATGAATTTTTCTGATTTTTCCCACTTCCGTAACTCAAATCGTTTCATAATTTGGATGCGATCTTCACTAAATGAAAACTGTTGAACCATTAAATTCTTAAGGCATGAATAATCTAATGAAACATAATCTGCTTTTGAATAAAACCAATCTAAGGCATAATCTTTAAGCTTCTGTGTTAAAACCAACAAGCAAAACTTATCTTCCAGTTCATACAAATTACGAATGGCGTCAAAACGAGAGAAAAATCTGCTGCATCGGTCTGGCCATTGTAATTCGGTAACAAACTTGCAATCTCATTAACCGTTACTCTATCGGCTTTTCTAACTGCCTGGACGGTACAATCCACTAAATCTTGAACTGTAGCGACTCCTATTACACCTGACGAATTATCTTGTTCCATACTCATATTAAAAATTTCAAGGTTAATATGACAATGGATGTTATAAAAATCAACGAATTCCACAAACACGTGGTCACAAAAGTGTCTAGCAAAGGTATACACTTTACTTAAATCTACTTTCCTGCAAACCCCACACCTGATTTTGTAGGAAGGATAGGCTGGCCGAATAAAACTTAAAACTCTTAAATCTTAATAAACTCTAGTTTTAAAAAAAACCTCTCCATGCACTGCCATTTTTAGATACATCCTCTCCCCCACCGTACTTCCTTTTCATCGCTGCCAACATGAATAGTGGCGGGCTATTTGAAAAGCATGTTCTAACATTACTACATTATATCTTCGAAAAACCCGAAAATGGCCAAAAATTGATCTTAAATCGGCGATTTGCGGCATGTTCCGTATCCGGTAGCTCAATTTGGACCATACCATCGTGTTTAGCGCACCAAAATACCACCTTATAGGTTAAAAAAAGTCCATTGGAATTTTTTGAATTTTTTGGTAGAAAATTTCCAGAATGACTGGATTATAGGGTTTATTCCAAATATGTACCGGTAGAACAGGGTGTATACTTACTGTACATTTGTAAAATAAATTCAGTTCATATGCAAATATAAAATGATAGTTTGAATTATTATTATTTTATCTGTACTTGCAATTGACTTAAAATTGCGTATAATTTCGGGTCCCCTGTTTTTATTTGTAAGAATACTTTTGAGACGATAGCAAATAATGTGTGTACGTTTGGTCACTGGAATATGCACAAGTATATAATAATCTATGAAATTGAGGCACTCGGTCACAAAATTTGCGCACGATTACGAGTCCCCTCTACTGGTCTAAGAGTTTATTAGTAAAGTTTGTGGTCATAAAATATAAAGAAAAACACACGTAATTATTATTCAGAAAAAAGTATTATTGACATTATTTGTGAGCTCGGCCACCCTAGCTCCCCCACACAAAAAAAATAGTTTTTTTGATGTTTGTATACGAAACAGAATAGCAGGAACAGGCTAGCACAACTTTACTCCAACGCTAGCACACGCCTTTAATAACGGAGTAATAGGAAGCCAACCCTCCACAAAAAAAATTTCTGAACTTTTGACGTTTAAACATTAAAGAGCTGAGCTAGCACAGGCTATAGTACAACTAAAAATAATTTTACCACACCTTTAATAACAGGATTATTGAAGTTTGAATCTGGAGGGTTTTTGATGTTGGGACATGAAAGAGAAAATAGCTAACATTATCAATAACAGAGTTATTGAAGGCTGACTTCTATGTCCACCCTTAATAACTTCGTTATTAAAGGTGCGCTAGCGTTGAGCAGAGTTGTGATAGCCTGTGCTAACTCAGTTCTTTAATGTTCAAACGTCAACAGTTCGAAATTTTCTTGTGGGGAGGCTAGCTTCTTAGATCCAACTCTCAAGAACTAGGTTATTAAAGGTGTGTTAGCGTTAAGCAAAGTTCTGCTAGCTATTCTCTTTCGTGTGCAAACATAAAAATTTCGATATTTTTTGTTGAAGGGCTGAAGTCACATTAGCCCCTCCAGATTCAAACCTCAATAGCCCTGTTATGAAAGGTGTGCTAACGATACTTTCAGTTGTACTTGCCTGTGCTAGCTCAGCTCTTTAATGTTCAAACGTCAAAAAGTTTGACATTTTTTGTGGGGGGCTTGCTTCCTAGATTCAACCCTAACTAACTCCGTTATTAAACGTGTGCTAGCGTTAAGCAACGTTGTGCTAGCCTGTGCTATTCTATTTCAATTGTACAAACATCAAAAATTCGATATTTTTTTGTGGAGGGGCTGAGGTCGCCTTAGCCCCCCCCTATATTCAAACCTCAATAACTCCGCCAGTAAAGGTGTGCTAGCGTTGTGTATAGTTGTGCTAGCTGTTCTCTTTCGTGTGCAAACGTAAAAAAATCGAATTCTTTTTGTGGGGGGCGAAGGCGAGCGAGCTTTATTTCTGAACGCCTTATAATATGCACCATGCACGTCTCTGCACTGTGTGTTGATTAATCTACCATTGTGCTTATGTTATTTGAATAAACCTTAGACTAAGAAATCCTAAGGAATAAACGTAATAAAAAAAAATTATTCATAATTACAATCTCATTCCCTTCATCGATATTTTCATAATGTATGTTTTAGCGTTTGCTATTAGTAGTTGATAGAATGGCAAGGCGTCTAAGTAATTAAATGAGGAATCTACATATTTTTTCTTGCTTTAGGAAACTTGCGAAATTGGAAAAATCGGGAAGAGTTTATTAACAATTTGGAAATCTCCGATATCATACAGAAAATGTATATGAGTAAGGTTCGTGTTTATTTTTTTATTATTTCCAATACTTATTCTGATTTTATATTTTTCAGAAAGGAGGTATTGTGACCGATCCTGATTTAAATTTATTAAAAATTCCGTTGAATTTATTGAAACTTAAAGAGTTTACTTTGGATTTGAATTAAAATTTAATGTATTTCATGAAACAAACATTTACAAAATAAATACAGGGTTATTTCAATTTGTTTACATAAAATTCATGATTCTTTAAGGTAGCAATAAGGCCATTTTCATTAACTACATCTATAGAATTTCCATAATTAATCTCGGTATTTTCTTTAGTGGTCATTCTACCATGTACCGCATTTAATATTGCATTTCCGGCACATATGTCCCATTTTTTAATTGCCGTTAAATGAATATACGCATCCACATTATTTTTCACCAGCTCGATAACTTTATATCCGGCACCACCGGCAGAGATAATTTCGACAGATTTATTTTGAAAACCTTCATGGATGGCTTCCTTTACCTTTCCGGTATGTGATCTCGATACGATGAATTTTAATATGTCGTTATTCTAAGATTGAATATTATTTTAGTAATCTCTCAATGGTCTATTACCTACACGAGGCTTAAAGGTACCGTCCAAGTTGTTTTTATGCATCCATGCCCAAAATGTCTCCTTAAGGAATGGTTTATGGATGATACCCATCACCGGATACCCATTTATGGTTACACAAACCATCGTCAGCCACAAATTCATACAACTTTTCTACAACAACAGTGAAAATTTTAAATATTAATTGGGTATATATTACCAGTATATTCTTGCGTAGCGTCCAAAGGATCGATCCACACTTTAACGTCATCTTCTTTCACCCATTCATCCATTAATTCGATATTTAGTTCAACATCATTCGCCAACGGTTGCTTTTTATCACATTCGATTGACTCCTCAGAAATAACTTGCAAAGTAGGAAAATTCGACTTTAAATGGTGTAGCATCGAACAGTGCGATTTGTAATCAGCAGTTGTTACGGTATCGTCGGCGCCTTCCTTAGTTTTACCTTTACTTTCGATTTTCAAATTGTTTCTAATTTCAACGACTTCTCGACCACCGCTTTTGGCAGCTTCTATAGAAATTGCGAGCAACTTTCGTAAGTTAACAGTGTTTGTTTGGTAGGAACTGCCTTTATGTAGGAAGAGATAGCAAAAGAAGATGAGCCCAAAGCAGAGCAATACAAATAAACCTTTTCTGTTTATAGTGACTGTTCCGCCCAAATTCATTTTGAATTATATTTTTCATTTCATTTTTAATGCATGTAGTTTAATCTTAAATTTCTACAAGAGATCAAAGTAAGTCATGAAGTTGCATAACCTAGTCATGTATCCATTATTTTTACATTGTACCCTTTAGTACCATTAATAGTACATAAATGTAGACTTTAAACTTAAAACGAATAAGTAAATATGACAAAAAATAAATTGTTTACTAATTTGTACATAAATTGTCTTGAAATTTAATTTTGTAACCAATGTTGTTATGGCAATACGTCACTATAATCAGCTGATTTGACAGCTAATTGTGGCGGTAATTTCAAAATTGAAACAAACTGAGGACGATTAAAATTTGAAACGTCGTTAACTACGAAATTAAACTTGCGTAAAACGTAAACGTGCATAATTACGCGATATTCGCACGATTTTTACTCGAAAACAATAATTTTTCGGTTTAGTTTACTCCACCCATTTCACGATGTTTTTTGACATGTATACAAAAGACGGAATAAGAACAACATGGCAGGATTGTCTCCATCTGAGGTAAAATTAAATTACTTGAACAAATTAAATTAAAATGGGATTTAACGCGATTTTCTAACGTATTGTTTTGCGATAAGACGAAATTTTTGATATTTGTACGGATGTGATCGTTAACCTTAATCCTTAACCTAATTTAATTTAATTAATATTTTATTTTTTAGAGGAGACTACAGAAAGAGTTGATGTCTTTAGTTAAAGAACCTCCTCCCGGTGTCACAGTTGATTCTGATCTCATAGAACGAAATTTATTACAGTAAGTATATGGTTAGGCCGCATATTGTTTTGAGTCACTGTTTCTTGTAGATGGTTAATAAATATGGACGGGGCTTCGGGAACTTTGTACGAAGGTGAAAGTTTCCAGTTGCAGTTTAAGTTTAGTAATAAATATCCTTTTGACTCTCCAGAGGTGTGTTGTTGTTATTTTACTTTATCTGTTTGTAAGTTCAATTTTAAAGGTTACATTTGTTGGATCAAACATTCCAGTACATCCTCACGTTTACAGTAATGGTCATATATGTCTTTCGATACTTACAGAAGATTGGTCTCCGGCTTTGTCCGTTCAGGCCGTTTGTTTATCTATAGTATCTATGCTAAGTAGTTGTAAAGAAAAGGTTTGGGACCAACATTTTAACTCCGCATATTTATTAATCGGGTTTGTTTTAGAAACGACCACCCGATAACGCTTTTTAAGTAAAACTTGCAATAAAAATCCAAAGAAAACCAAGTGGTGGTATCACGGTAAGTTACTTAATCTTTCAAATAAATCCAAAACCCCCTTCTGTTTTAGACGATTCGGTATGAAACTGTTTCTAAAAATGTGATTTTATTTATACAGTGTTCTTTTATCCTCCACGAAAATAATTTAGTTTTAGTTAGTATTGTATTATTTTATATTTAAGTTAAGCGATTATTTGATTGTAATAGTGCCTACGCCCTCCCATTGTATGTATATTTATACCACGAATTAAGCTGACGAACATTGATTTAGAGCAATTAAAAAAAAAGTACGTTTAGTGCGGGCGAGGGATTTTCTATGTATATATTTCGAGTTCAGACAAATTCCATTTTCTTTTAACGATGTAGCTTAATCGTGTGTATACTTTGTTTATATTAAAATAAAATTGTTTCAAAAATGACCCTATTTTAAAGACCACATTAAATAATAAGCACCACGCCGGCATATATTATTATTACTTTACTATTTACACTTAAAAATAAATGCTTTCGGTGACCTAAAGTTGCTTCAGTTCAAATCTCGATCTTCTAAGTACTTATATTCGAAAGTGAATCCCTCTTTTTTACGCTGACCCCACTTTGTGCTCCAAATAAACGTACGTTCCTAAAATGGTATTAGTAATTTTTGAATTAGGTAATTATGCGCCATTTACCTGCTCGTACTCTTCATTTATTATTTTTGGTTCTTCATGCCTTTGGAACCACATCATGTATTTGGTATGAAACCTCCAACTTTGTTTTTTTAACGCTTTCGCCGCTAAATATTGAGCTTTGGTTCCTTCCATGTAATAAAATACAAAAAATAGAGTTTCGGTCGCTAAGCCTTTTGATAGAATTCTAAACTATCTGAATGTGGTAGAGGGGTTTGTATGTAGTAGGGAGGGGTGTGATAAGGATTTCGAGGTAGATAGGAACGAATTTTTTCCGAATCCGACGGATGCGGCATATGAAAAAAAGCCGATTCCATCATTTGAAATTGCGCTTGGTGCTCTTTTGTAGCGGAACGGCGCCCAAAGGCGCGACTCCCAGGAGCGGCGGTATGTGCGCCTCCGATTTGCAATTATTTTGAACTTTATTAGTCTCCAACATGACCTGATTTCCCTCTAAACCGGCTGCACGATCGATTACTTGTTGCGCTATCGTTTTTAAAGACGACATCCCATCTGTAATCTTTGTTTTACGTTAATAATGGATAACGCTACGATTATTTATATTGGTACTTTGTTGTCGGGCAGAGGTCCATTCATGATGGGTTGAGTTAGTGTTTGAATCGGTAAATCCAACATTGGAGATGTTCGACTGCTGACACTCGAAACCGGACTCGAACAGTTATTTTGAGTTTGTTCAGGAAAGGCGTTCCTTTGGGAATTGACGACGCTGTTCGTCAAACTTTGGAGAGGCTAAAGTGGTTTCGTTAATGCAATTTTCTAAAATATATATATATACGTACGTGGTTCGAAACTATTAAACTTCCGGCCTGAGTCGTCACTACATGATGAATGGTATTTGTAACAGTCGACGAAGACACTACCGATTGACTATTTATCACAGATGTCGGAACACTTTCGTTGATGTTGTTGTTATTTATATTATTATTACCACTCGCTTCAAATAATTTTTATTTAATGTAGGAGGATTAAAGTGAAACAAACACTTACTCGCACTCGCCTTCGAAGAGATATTGTTAGCAGTTACAGCAGCAAAGTTTCCGGATGTCCCTACATGTGGCACCGGCGAAGTTTCCCTAACAGAAGACGACTTACAAGGTGTACTGCTAACTAAAACCGGTTTACTACTTGGTGTCGGTTGCGCTGTTTCCGCTTGAATTAAGCGTCGAATTACTACTACTATTTAAATTTGTACTTGTTGCTCTGACTGCGGTCGGTTTCACAGGTTTCCGCGGCTCCTTATACTGATTTTTCTTTTCTTCGTTCGAACTATCGCTGGAATGATTATATGGCGGATTGTTTAATAAAGGCGAGGACGCAATAGGTGACGAGCCCGAAATAATAGAAGTCGGCGTTTCCAACCGTCCTCATTGCTGTCTGTAGTCGCTGATGACGGTAGCCCGACGCCCGACAATTCAACCGTCCAAACCTATAATGTCATCGTAAATATACTCGTTTTCTTCAAATCGGGATCCTGCGACGAATCAATATAGTATTCGACATCATCTTTGATTTGTTTTATCTAAAAGAAAAAATGACTTTAAGATTCCGAGTTTCTTAAAATAAACGAATACCTGAGACACTTCTATCGACATATTGTCCAACATCCTTAAAATTGTTTCCAATTTACGAATGTGAAACCGGTGTTTTTCTAATTTTGCTTTTAACTCGTCCATACGTTCTTGTTTATCTTTATCCAACTTTTTTTTCTTATTAGCCAATAAGGATTCGATTTCACATTCAAACGAGTCTATCTATAAATATTAATTGATGGGACTGACTAATAATCACAATTGAAAGACTGTGGAACAAACCTGAATATTTAATTGATCAATACACCCTACCAACCAACTCGACATTTCCTCCCTTTCTTTTTGTGCGGGATCCATTTTTTGTGCTGCACCTAATCCTTCTTTGGAATAAGCTTTCGTCTTCGTTTCCCTCTCGACAATTTTAAACCTTTCCATTTGCTACAAGAACCATATTATTAATTTTAAGAAACATTGACCGAAAGGAACAAAACCGTTTCAATGAGTTTCCTATACTCCATCAAGGTACTTTTGTCTTTGATTTCGCCGGAGGCGATCCAACTTTTAATTTGATCGCGTAATCGCTGCAACTTCTTAATTTCTTTTTTGAGATCGGCTTCATACTTTTCTTTTTGATTACTGTTCGTCGCATTGTGTACCTTTTTGCCATATGTCCTCGAACGTTTCAACACCTTCGGTAACTTTCTTCAAGCATCTATCGATCTCACCTTTGGGGGGTTTAGAACAAAGTTTAAACACAATTTTTTTCGTCGCGTAAACGCACCTTGCAACTTTCTTGTCGCTGCCATGGCTGGAAATTGCGTTAGCAAATCTTCATACTCCAACTCTACCAGTTAGTATTTACGTGTTTTTTATGGTTCTATCCGATAATTATGTAACGTAAGAAACTTTCAATTCGTTATAATCTTGGTCGTACATACACAAATCCTTTAAATTTTTATAAAACACCGTTATATTGCTTGACTATTATATTAGTGTCTGTATTTTTCGGAATTGCCAACACAAAATAAGAAAAAAAAATGTTATCTTCGCACTTCAACACTGTAGAATAAATGATTGATTATTATTTTATTTTCGATTCTTATAAAAGCCGTTTCTTATCATTTTTTTCTAATGAATATGCATTAAAAAATTAAAATATTATCACTTAAACAAAAAGAAATGATCCGGACCTGTAAGAATTCAGTTGCAACAACTGTTCAAATATGCCAACTTAGTACACTGCAGGGATGAATTAAACATGCTTATGCTTATAATTTGTGAAATGTCTAAACGTGGATATCGTTGTGCGACATTTGATATTAATATTACCTAAAACACAACAAACCCACAAAAGGGAGGACAAAAATAAATAATTTAATTCTCCCGCATAAGTTTGTTCGCCGTTTTGTTTAGATTCGTCCAAACCTGCAAACGCATTCGCGCGCATTTTCTTTAATGTCGGAGAAAAACCGACAAGTTGCGGGAACGCCGCAAACCGTTCGTGGAACAATCAGGACTTGCGAATCTGTTCTAAAATTCGTACGTAGCACCGTCCAAATTAATGTTCCGATTGCCGTTCGGTTCGTTGTTCTGTTTGTTCCTCGGTTTGTTGTTCAGGTGTGCACGAAGCTTTACAATAAGCATATTAATATGAACTATATCTTATGAAAGGAGAGTTATGTAACTATAATTAACGACTTAACGTTACGTTAGTAGATTCCATTTACTATTTACACATATTTGTATTATGTGCGCAACTGGATACAAGCAAATAACTTGGAGCTGTTACCCTAGCCAGCAAAAAGCCCAGGTTTTAAGATTATCGAAAATGTTTGGGCTCGAATACTTGCTGTTATCCGAAGACAACAAGGGCCAAATTTTATACCAGTAAACCGTAATGCACTAATTGCAGCCATTGATACCGCATGGGAAACGATTAATATTAATTATATTGATACCTTGATAGCGTCAATGAGCAGACGCCTCCAAGAATGTATCAATAATAATGGAGGTCACACCCATTATTGATTTCTTATATTTATTTATATAGTAATACCTTTATTTAAAAAAAAGTTTTCATTTAATTTTAAACTATAACTTGGTATCTTAATTATAATTATGTAATAAATTCTTGTCAAAAAACTAAATATATACGTTGACAATAAGAATTGCCTTAGTTTTTATTTTCACTTTTATATTAACTACAGAAAAAATGAAACGTCATAAAATATACATTTTGTAAGGACTAAATATTATGAATAGAGAGTTTAATGATTTTTTTAATAACAATAATTAGTAGGTTAGATTTATTTAAAAATAAGTAATAATCAGTCAACCCAAATAACCATGTTTAGTTTTTGATTTAATTTAAAAGTTATTGCTTGTAGACGTTTTTAAATCAAAATTATTTCTAATTTTATTTTGTAAACATTTCCTAAACAAAATTTTGATTCGATAATTAATCGAGCTATGGTGTTTAATTAGCGATACCTTCAAATATATTCTTTAAAGAAAAAATTAAGTAAGCAACGTAAATTACCTATTTTCTAAAACGTGCTTAGTGTAATGATTCATTCTACAGTCCTTCTATAAGATAACCCCTGCTGAGACTACCTGCTGTTAGAATTGTAAATGATACCCTTCAGCCCGCTTCACAATGTGCAAACTTTTGTTTACAGAAATTGTGGTGTCCAAGTTTTAAATTTCATGAGTGTACATGAGTTCAAATTTGGTGGTAGTTTATTTAATATTGAATATATTTGAAATTGATATGACCGTTCAAACAGAGATGTCCTATGAAATGATGGCGTTAAGAGTCCCTTACTTCTAACATTTATGTTGTGTACATCATTTCTGAACCTGAGTTTTCTATATAAATATGACGGAGTTTTATTTGTAATTATTTTATGAAATAGACATGTCGTATTAAGATATCTGCGTGACTTTATATTAATCAATTTTAATAAAACTAATCTAAGGGATATACGAGGATGTATAAAATATTGCGTTACCATAGCAACGGACAATAACTTATTAGAAGTGTCAGTGTAAAGTTTGACGTCAAAAAAGTAAACCAGAGTCACGCAATAAATTAAATGAAAAAAGATGTCCACCGAAATTATGAAAATTGGAGTATCGAGCCATCATCAAGTACCTGTATTTAAAAGGGTTAAGAGGTAAGCAGATTTACGAAGATATGCTTAATACCCTTGGTGATCAATGTCCTTCGTATGCGACCGTCAAAAATTGGAATGCAAGCTTCAAAAGAGGTAAATTTTCCATTGAAGATGATGACCGATCGGGAAGGCCAGTTTCTGTGTCAGTCCCCGAAAATATCGATGCAGTTCATGACATGATTTTATCAGACCGTCGAATTGGGCTAAAACGGATATCTGAAGCACTGAATATTTCATACGAACGCGTTCATCATATGGTTCACGTCAATTTGGACATGAGAAAAATTGCTGCAAAATGGATCCCCAAATGTTTGAATGTTGACCAAAAGCGTGCAAGGGTAGAAGCATCGCGTTCGATCTGTGCTCGATTTGAAAACGATGTAGACTTCTTAAACCGAATTGTTACTATGGATGAGACTTGGGTACATTTCTACGATCCAGAAACAAAGCAACAATCGATGGAATGGCGACACTCTGGTTCTCCAAGACCTAAGAAGTTTCGTGTCCAAAAATCTGCTGGAAAAGTTCTTGCTTCAGTTTTTGGGATTGCCATGGAGTAATCATGATTGATTTTTGGATAAGGGTAGAACAATAACTGGAGATTACTATTCGACATTACTGACCACTCTACGGGAAAATATTAAAGAGAAAAGACGCGGAAAGCTATCCAAAGGTGTTTTGTTTTTGCAGGACAACGCCCCTGCACACAAATCTCATGTTGCCATGCAAAAATTCGTGATTTAAGGTTTGAATTACTAGAACACCCCCTTATTCACCCGATTTGGCTCCGTCCGACTATCACCTCTTTCCTCAACTGAAAAAAGTTTAAAAGGTCGTACATTTTCTTCCAACAAGGAGGTAATAGAAGCTGTGGAGGTCTGGTTTGCAGAGCAAGAAGAAAATTTTTTTTAAAGGTCTAGAGACGTTGCAGGTTCGCTGTAATAAATGTATCCAATTAAGAGGAGAATATGTTGAGTAATAAAATATTTTGACATTGTAATTTTGTTTGGTTCTATAGTAGGCTAAGAATTTTTCAATTATTCGGATTTCATAAATTTGCCGCATACACGAATTTTGAACTCATACTCTGTTTGAAACATCTACTGTGAGGCATGAGTTATATATTTCAGTTCCATAAGAAAACTGCGATAATACTAAGAACTCGCACAAACTCGTTTTTACAGCAGTGTTGAGTGAATTCCGATGTGGAAAAATTAGGTTTAAGTTCAAGTAGGCTCTCTGGATATATGAGTTTATCTGTTTTTCAAACCGAAACGTATTGTCCACCCAAACACCTTACATCATTTTTTAATGTAATTGCAGTATATTGTTTATTTTTAAAGTGAAATTACCTTTTAACGAGTTTACTTTAGCTGATGGCCCAAACAGAGTAAAAACGGTTTTGTTTGGATTCAATTGAAGGCAGTGATTTTCAGATTCTTTATATAAGCTGTCAAGTCTTTGAACAATTGCTCCATAATCAATTGGTGATTGATGAAGTTTAAATGAACAATAGAGTTGTGTGTCATCTGTATAAGTTTGGATATTACTATATTCTATACATTTACGCATGCAACTTGTATATATGATGAAAAGTAGGGGACGTAAAATAGAGCCCTGTGGTACACCCTTGTTTAAAACATTGAAATTTGAGTTATTTAATTTAACACATTGTTCTCTGCCAACGAGGCACGATTTCAAAAACAAGATAGCGGATCGTAATAGTCTTTCAAATACGTATACTTATTTGGATGTACTCGATTAGGATATTTGTGACCATATAGGGGAAACTTATATTTTTAAACAGTTTTTGGAAAACATTTTTTTCAAATTACACTAATAACTTTGTAAATTTAACCTCTGTGCTTGAATAATAGTCCATATCTCCTATAGAAAGAGGCAAGAAATTTACTCCAAGACAGCAATTTCAACAAAAGACAAGGACTTTTTATGTTTTGAAAAATGTTACCAGGTACAAGACTATCATGTACCTTGAAACGGTGCATCTTGTACCTTGAAACGGAGGTTACGTAGCATAATATAAATAACAAATAAAGAATAAATAGTCAAGATAACAAGAATGTAAGTAATGTTTTTTATTTGGAACATCAAAGTAGAGTAATTAAATTAAAAAATGAAGTAAGGTGTTTGGTTGGACAATACGTTTTGGTTTGAAAAACAGATAAACTCATATATTCAGAGAGCCTTCTTGAACTTAAACCTAATTTTTCCACATCGGCATTCACTTAACACTGCTGTAAAAACGAGTTTGCGCGAGTTCTTAGTATTATCGCAGTTTTCTTATGGAACTGAAATATATAACTCATGCCTCACAGTAGATGTTTCAAACAGAGTACGAGTTCAAAATTCGTGTATGCGGCAAATTTATGAAATCCGAAAATTGAAAAATTCTTAGCCTACTATAGAACCAAACAAAATTACAATGTCAAAATATTTTATTACTCAACATATTCTCCTCTTAATTGGATACATTTATTACAGCGAACCTGCAACGTCTCTAGACCTTTAAAAAAAAAATGTTTCTTCTTGGTCTGCAAACCAGACCTCCACAGCTTCTATTACCTCCTTGTTGGAAGAAAATGTATGACCTTTTAAACTTTTTTTCAGTTGAGGAAAGAGGTGATATTCGGACGGGTGAATAAGGGGGGTGTTCTAGTAATTCAAACCTTAAATCACGAATTTTTTGCATGGCAACATGAGATTTGTGTGCAGGGGCGTTGTCCTGCAAAAACAAAACACCTTTGGATAGCTTTCCGCGTCTTTTCTCTTTAATATTTTCCCGTAGAGTGGTCAGTAATGTCGAATAGTAATCTCCAGTTATTGTTCTACCCTTATCCAAAAAATCAATCATGATTACTCCATGGCAATCCCAAAAACTGAAGCAAGAACTTTTCCAGCAGATTTTGGACACGAAACTTCTTAGGTCTTGGAGAACCAGAGTGTCGCCATTCCATCGATTGTTGCTTTGTTTCTGGATCGTAGAAATGTACCCAAGTCTCATCCATAGTAACAATTCGGTTTAAGAAGTCTACATCGTTTTCAAATCGAGCACAGATCGAACGCGATGCTTCTACCCTTGCACGCTTTTGGTCAACATTCAAACATTTGGGGATCCATTTTGCAGCAATTTTCTCATGTCCAAATTGACGTGAACCATATGATGAACGCGTTCGTATGAAATATTCAGTGCTTCAGATATCCGTTTAGCCCAATTCGACGGTCTGATAAAATCATGTCATGAACTGCATCGATATTTTCGGGGACTGACACAGAAACTGGCCTTCCCGATCGGTCATCATCTTCAATGGAAAATTTACCTCTTTTGAAGCTTGCATTCCAATTTTGACGGTCGCATACGAAGGACATTGATCACCAAGGGTATTAAGCATATCTTCGTAAATCTGCTTACCTCTTAACCCTTTTAAATACAGGTACTTGATGATGGCTCGATACTCCAATTTTTCGATTTTCACAATTTCGGTGGACATCTTTTTTCATTTAATTTATTGCGTGACTCTGGTTTACTTTTTTGACGTCAAACTTTACACTGACACTTCTAATAAGTTATTGTCCGTTGCTATGGTAACGCAATATTTTGTTTATGCAAGGAACTGGTCTAGGCTAACTAGATACCAATACATCCTCGTAGTCGAGCTGTTCGCAATGTCTATTTCATAAAATAATTACAAATAAAACTCCGTCATATTTATATAGAAAACTCAGGTTCAGAAATGATGTACACAACATAAATGTTAGAAGTAAGGGACTCTTAACGCCATCATTTCATAGGACATCTCTGTTTGAACGGTCATATCAATTTCAAATATATTCAATATTAAATAAACTACCACCAAATTTGAAGTCATGTACACTCATGAAATTTAAAACTTGGACACCACAATTTCTGTAAACAAAAGTTTGCACATTGTGAAGCGGGCTTAAGGGTATCATTTACAATTCTAACAGCAGGTAGTCTCAGCAGGGGTTATCTTATAGAAGGACTGTAGAATGAATCATTACACTAAGCACGTTTTAGAAAATAGGTAATTTACGTTGCTTACTTAATTTTTTCTTTAAAGAATATATTTGAAGGTATCGCTAATTAAACACCATAGCTCGATTAATTATCGAATCAAAATTTTGTTTAGGAAATGTTTACAAAATAAAATTAGAAATAATTTTGATTTAAAAAACGTCTACAAGCAATAACTTTTAAATTAAATCAAAAACTAAACATGGTTATTTGGGTTGACTGATTATTACTTATTTTTAAATAAATCTAACCTACTAATTATTGTAAGTTATTAAAAAAATCATTAAACTCTCTATTCATAATATTTAGTCCTTACAAAATGTATATTTTATGACGTTTCATTTTTTTCTGTAGTTAATATAAAAAGTGAAAATAAAAACTAAGGCAATTCTTATTGTCAACGTATATATTTAGTTTTTGACAAGAATTTATTACATAATTATAATTAAGATACCAAGTTATAGTTTAAAATTAAATGAAAACGTTTTTTTAAATAAAGGTATTACTATATAAATAAATATAAGAAATCAATAATGGGTGTGACCTCCATTATTATTGATACATTCTGGAGGCGTCTGCTCATTGACGCTATCAAGGTATCAATATAATTAATATTAATCGTTTCCCATGCGGTATCAATGGCTGCAATTAGTGCATTACGGTTTACTGGTATAAAATTTGGCCCTTGTTGTCTTCGGATAACAGCAAGTATTCGAGCCCAAACATTTTCGATAATGTTAAAATCTGGGCTTTTGCTGGCCAGGGTAACAGCTCCAAGTTATTTGCTTGTATCCAGTTGCGCACAACCTGCGAAGTATAGGGTCATCATATCCCGATAGTTAATTATCGAATGTTCCAAGAAAATATGTGTAAATAGTAAATGGAATCTACTAACGTAACGTTAAGTCGTTAATTATAGTTACATAACTCTCCTTTCATAAGATATAGTTCATATTAATATGCTTATTGTAAAGCTTCGTACACACCTGAACAACAAACCGAGGAACAAACAGAACAACGAACCGAACGGCAATCGGAACATTAATTTGGACGGTGCTACGTACGAATTTTAGAACAGATTCGCAAGTCCTGATTGTTCCACGAACGGTTTGCGGCGTTCCCGCAACTTGTCGGTTTTTTCTCCGACATCAAAGAAAATGCGCGCGAATGCGTTTGCAGGTTTGGACGAATCTAAACAAAACGGCGAACAAACTTATGCGGGAGAATTAAATTATTTATTTTTTGTCCTCCCTTTTGTGGGTTTGTTGTGTTTTAGGTAATATTATGGAGTTGACAGAAGAAAAATGTTTTAAATTAATCAGTGTTTAAGAATGCAAGAAAAAAATGATGTCCCTATTAGCATCATTTGGGCGGGAAATTTCCAAAATAAAAAAAAGCGAAGTAAATTATAATTTTTTACTCTTCTTTGTGCGTAAAAATTTGGTTGGCACTATCTTCTTGTTTTCCGCAATTTCTCTTCTCAATAATAAATATATATGAACTGAAAACTACTGAAAATAATTATGGAACAGCACAAACGTTCCGTTTGTTGTTCGGATTGTGGAAATCATAAAAGATCGTTTGTCGTTCTGTTTGACTTTCGGTTCGTTGTTATGTTTGTTGCTCGGTTTGTTGTTCAGGTGTGTACGAAGCTTTACAACTTAAGCAACAATTTTTGGCGAATAAAGATTAGTTTGTGATGTAATATTAGAAACACAAATTTATATCATATCAAATTTATGACAACTTAAAACCAAGAACGTGTATGTTATTGCTAAGAAATTATTAAGGAAAAAGCGCAATTGCAGTGTAAATATTTATAATTAGATATTTTCGAAAAGTCCTCTATTGTAATCTTAATACTTAAAAGAAAATCCTGTCCATTAGCATTATAAGGAAATGGCTTTTACTTTATGAATAAGTTTCAATAACAATAGAATATCCTTGCTTGTTTAATTTACTTCCTTTGAGTCATATTGCTCTAAGGGTTGTTACATTGGTCATTAGAAGTATGTAATAAATAAACAATTACCTACTGTTTGAGAAGGGGTAGTGTGAACCAATAAATAAAGTAAGAAATGTAAATTCCATTTTAGTTTAAAATTTCAAGTGTTGTGAAAATGCCACCTCATCTCGGTGCTGATTTGAAAGCGCGGATTGTTTCGGAATTAGCGGCGGGCCGTAGCGTGCGTGAAATTTCACGTATGTTAGATATACCAAAAGCACCGTAGGGCATTACCGAGTAAAATGGAATCTTGAACACACTTTGAAAGAGCCATCGGAAGTGGTAGACCTAAAGTATCTACACGTGCTCAAGATCTCGAGTTGTTTCATTACGTAACAGAACAACCATTTGCTACATACTCAGGGCTATAGCAGATACACATTTTCCCGGATGCCGTATAACTGCAAAAAGATTAAAGGAGATGGGAATAAAGAAGTATAATGCTGCTGCGAAAGAAGTTCTCAGTGACGAAAATATGAGACGTCGTCTGAATTTGCAAGGCGATATGTGAACGAACCTTTGGAATTTTGGAATCGAGTGATTTTTAGCGACGAAAAAACGTTCAATAGCCGCAACGATGGACCACTAAAAGTTTTTAGAATGGAAGGAACTCGTTACGAAAATAATCACATATGTCCTAAAAAACGAAGTGGTTATTTTTCTGTGAATGTGTGGGGTTGGGTTAGCGCGCGGGTCCAGGAGTTTGTTGGGCTATCGATGGACGTCTTGATTCTGCTGCGTATTTAGATATTTTGGAAACTATTATGAAACCTTCAGTCGAAGTGTTTTATCCAGACGAAGATTATATTTTCCAACAAGTAAGTATTCTTATTTCACTATACTTTCTCCAAAAATAGTTCGGGATCTGTTGAATTAACATTTTCATAATGTATTTTTGTTGTTAAAGGACAACGCCCTATTCATACTTCGCGGGTTGTGCGCAATTGGATACGAGAAAATAACTTGGAGCTGTTACCCTGGCCAGCAAAAGCCCAGATTTTAACATTATCGAAAATGTTTGGGCTCGAATACTTGCTGTTATCCGAAGACAACAAGGGCCAAATTTTATACCAGTAAACCGTAATGCACTAATTGCAGCCATTGATACCGCATGGGAAACGATTAATATTAATTATATTGATACCTTGATAGCGTCAATGAGCAGACGCCTCCAAGAATGTATCAATAATAATGGAGGTCACACCCATTATTGATTTCTTATATTTATTTATATAGTAATACCTTTATTTAAAAAAAAAGTTTTCATTTAATTTTAAACTATAACTTGGTATCTTAATTATAATTATGTAATAAATTCTTGTCAAAAACTAAATATATACGTTGACAATAAGAATTGCCTTAGTTTTTATTTTCACTTTTTATATTAACTACAGAAAAAATGAAACGTCATAAAATATACATTTTGTAAGGACTAAATATTATGAATAGAGAGTTTAATGATTTTTTTTAATAACTTACAATAATTAGTAGGTTAGATTTATTTAAAATAAGTAATAATCAGTCAACCCAAATAACCATGTTTAGTTTTTTGATTTAATTTAAAAGTTATTGCTTGTAGACGTTTTTTAAATCAAAATTATTTCTAATTTTATTTTGTAAACATTTCCTAAACAAAATTTTGATTCGATAATTAATCGAGCTATGGTGTTTAATTAGCGATACCTTCAAATATATTCTTTAAAGAAAAAAATTAAGTAAGCAACGTAAATTACCTATTTTCTAAAAACGTGCTTAGTGTAATGATTCATTCTACAGTCCTTCTATAAGATAACCCCTGCTGAGACTACCTGCTGTTAGAATTGTAAATGATACCCTTAAGCCCGCTTCACAATGTGCAAACTTTTGTTTACAGAAATTGTGGTGTCCAAGTTTTAAATTTCATGAGTGTGGCGAAAAGTAAATAAAGAAACACTGCTTGTGTTAATTGTAGTAATTGCATAGCATAAATTTTTTAAATACTCTTAATGTGAATAAACTTACAGGCCACACATTGAACCAGGTATGTGTATGTATACGTGTAATATGTTATTATTATTATTATTATCAAATATAATTTATTTTTATTTAATGTTAATATTATGTCAGTCTGTGTTCAATTTCTTGAATTGTAATTCATTTATTTAAGGTTTAAGCTGAAACCAAATGTTGTCTCTAGACACTTTTGAGCTTACTTCTTAAGATTTTCGCGTGCTATTAATATTTTTTTTTGTTTTTTCTGTAATATTGAATTTAAGTTCTATGGAAATAAAGGCTATTATTATTATTATTAAGATTCCGTGCTACTGGTAGTGTTGCGTACAAGAAAATAAAAAAAACGAAGCCGATTAATGATGATACTCTGCCCATTGATACTGAGAACCAGTTAAGTCTACTATTGTTTGTCACGGAAAATCCAACTACCAGTATTAGCAGAATCTCCAATGAATTAGGATTGAGTCGAATGGGTATATATCTCGAATCCTTAAGGAAGAACAGATATCATCCATATCGTATACAGATGCCACAACACCGAAATGAGAGATATTCATTACCCGGTAGCATTTTCGTTGTGGGTTCTCGACATTATTAAGGAGATGATCCTGAATTATTTGAATACGTATTATTTACAGACGAATCAACTTTTCACAATAATAACGGATTAGTAAACAGACATAATTTCCATTATTATGACACAGAAAACCAACATTCGTTTCCTGTTTTGGATCGGCAACAGCAATACGTAACTGAAACGAAGCACAAATGGA